>JAVRXN010000012.1:47369237-47969237 GCA_033556935.1 Timema podura | reverse complement strand
TGAGTGTTCCAGGTGAGACACGCACCTATGTGAATAGTCTCCCACCCAACCACCCCTACACTACCAGGGTCAGAAAAATAGTTCCTATAAATGGATCTAGATATATGAGTTAACCACCTTAGTGAGTCATTTAAAAAGGATAGTCAATCCATTATTTTTTTATTACATAAATATAACAATTTATTGTTGCCGTAAAATACAGTACTAAAACTAATAAAAGCAAGTTTATTATAGATATTAGAGTTTGTCATAATGATCGCCATTTTGTCTTGAAAAGTTTATTGAACTTTTTTTTTAATCTAACGTTTAAAAATAAATATAATTTATTCATCATATTTAAGAATTAATAATGATCTTATCAACATTTGGTGAATTATATGTTTGTACAACACTTAAATAAAAATATACGATTTACTGAATAATTTCATCAATTAAATTAATTGTTGATGTTCTGAAGCCAGTGGTAATGAAGCGAATAGATAAGAGAACGTTAAGGAAATGTGCCCGCATTCAGATGGATAAATAATTGGAACCCCATGATTATTATTTTTTATTTCACACTAACAACTTGTTTGGGTTCCCCCCCACCCCCCTCTGTCACCCAAGCAAGCGCAGGTCCCCCTAAGGGTGGCCCTGGGTCGAGATTCGAACCTAGCCTTGTGACCAACAATATCTGTAAGTCTCTCTATAAATTAATCTAAACGGAATTTAAAAAAAAAGTTATTAAAATGATGGTGTCTTTTACGTGAAACCTTTTCCTAAGAAAGTTTTAACAAAGCTGATTTAGAACAATTATTATTATTGGGTGAAATTATTTAATTTCGAACACATGTTTAGTGACGAGTCTGCCTATTGAATCAAGTACTCAAGGTTCAATTCTTGCCCGAGACGTAGGTATAGTTGTGGAAATGTCCCATCCCACACCGTTGTCTGTAGAACGAAAGATACAGAGTCGCTCTATTTGACCAATTGTGTTTTACTGCATCATGGCTTAGATTAAGAGAAAAGGATTTATTTATTTAAATGCGTGTCTGACTGTCCGGGCTACATCACCCGTTGCAATATTAGCCAGTGCTAATAGGGCCTATAACGTTGCCCAGGGGACGCCCGATTGTACTAATAGTTCATCTTTTACGTGGAGGCTCTTTCCACGTCCCGATGAGATGAGTATGAGGGTGATAGTGAATATGATGATGATAGTGAGTATGAGGGTGATAGGGAGTGGAACCACTAGAAACTCTTAATTCTAAGTCTTACTAATCAGACACCCGTTTCGATGGGCGCATGGTCCAAGGCGCTACTCTCGCAGTAGATTAGACTGCCTTGGACGGTTCGAGGTTTAAATCTCGGTCGGGTGTACTGAGGGTAGTTTTTATAAAATAGTTTTTTCACTATCCCTTCACGCAAGAGCGGGTTCACTTCCTCGTAAATTAAAGCTTCCTTATCAACAACATAGCTACAGAGCTACAGTAATCTTTTCAACCCATTTATTTTTCCTTTCGTGATATCAACCAGTCAGATGACAAAATCTCCAGCAGCACTTGGGTCATTCTTAAATGCGGGGTTGCCGGATTTCCTAGTATCAAGCGATTAAAACAGTTTATTGTTTCTAGGAATGAAAAATGTTTTAAATTAAGTTTTTGCAGGCCCATCACACAAATAGGGGGGTTGGGTCTTGACTTGCCAGTTTAAATATAAGCACAAAATGAAGATATACTCGTGTAAATATTTATTTAAATACTTAACTAGCTAAAAAGGTCCAGCAGTCGAGCCTAACTTATACAAGAAACACATTATTGTGGATTTTTATCTTTAATACGTGATTTTTTATTTTATTTTTGTGGACAGCGTCTTACTACCCGCTCTGGTGAAATATAGGGATGAGAAAGTTAGAATTAACAGCAACTGTATCTGAATTTGCGGGAAGAGAGGTAAAATCATTAAAAAAATATCCACAGTACACCCCAACTGGTATTCGAACCTCGATCTTCCTGTCAACAGCAGTCTAGTCTAGCACGGGAGTGACGCCTCAGACCATGCTGTCACCGAGGCTGATCAGATAATTTTTGAGTGTGTCCAAGATTACCTTGATCAGCAACTATCGGTAATGTTATAAGAAAATGAAATAGGTTAATATGAAGAGATACATTTATATATATATATATATATACATATAACCCGCCTTGGTGGCGTAGTTGACCAACGCACTAGTTTCGTGTTAAGCTAGACTGCTGAGGACGGGGAGATCAAGGTTCGAATCTCGGTCGGGTGAACGGGGGGGTGAGTTTTCCTAAATAGCCTTCCACCCCTCCCTCCACACAAATGCGGGTTCACTTCCTATAAATTCAACCTTCCAAATTCCTAGCTCATTAGCATAATTAGTACTTAAGCGTGTAACCCGAACGGATAGTAAGTTGCGGTGCTAAATTAAATTAAATTCTATTATTATATATATAATTATACATTTATTTTATTCTATAAGGGTGGGGAAGTTATGGTTAGAGGAAGGGTGATTTTAACGAATAGATATAAAGTGTTGTGTGGACAAAGAATAAGCAAGGATGGAAGGAAGGATTGTCGCGGTATCTTTGATAAGTTTATGAGCTGATCAGGCCATCTGACGCGGTCTTCTTCAAAAGTGGTGACAAAAGAGTCTGCCTCAGCTGTTTGTCGAGATAACTTTGTTACACTCATCCTGTCAACGGTCAACGTAGCCATTATCTTTAGTTCTTCTTTAGACTCCTCAAGATGGCGGCAACAACTTCCATCAAAGAAAGATAAAAACCTTTCACACCTTTCCGAGTGTTTTCAGCCGTGACTTTGCTCTCTCTTGGTCCAAGATCAAAAAAATTGACAAAATTGACAACTCAAAACACATGGTTTTGCAGTTCACTGCGTCCTTGTATAATTCCTCCTTAAATAATTAGTCAAACGGGATAATAAAGTAAATACACTCTCGCAGTTGACTAGATTGAAATTGACAGGGAGATCGAGGTTCGAATCTCGGTCGGGTGTACTGAGGAGTTTTTTTTCTTCTCTAAATGGTTCCCCACCCTTCCTCCACGTAAATGCGGGTACACTTCGTATAAATATAACCTTCCTAATCCCTAACGCCATTAGCGTATTTAATACGAACGTGTAGTAAGACGCGGTGCTAAAAAACACAATCACGTGTGACTTCTAGCTTTGAATATGGTATGATGGAATCTAATAATTCATGGATAATGTTCCTATAATTTTTTACTCATTATTAGAATATTTAATTTTCTGTACTATAACGGAAATTTTAATTATTTGTTGAACGTATTTATTTGGAATTCAGGATTCGGTGGGTTGGAAGGGCCTACAGATTCGTGATCATCTACATACAACTTGCGATGGATATTTTTAAACCCGTGTTCTAACTTTTAAATAATCACAAAATATCCCCAATGTTTTATCAGGGCTGGACAGGACAACAATCGCTGCTCATTATCAAACACGGGATCAAACCGAGAGGGACGCATATCGGTGTCAGTTGGCTGATAATTTTGAAAAATTGATGTTTTGTACCGTTGTACATGGAATTGATAAAAAAATAAAAGTCGTAATCTGATTATATTTGCTTGTATTTGAATAACTCGCTTTGATCGTTGGGGGCTCCGCCCCCAAACTTCCAGTTATTTTTCTTTGCAAGTGGATGTAAACTAATGTAATTCCAGCGTTGTTTTGAACGTAACAACTTAAAGTTACCAGTATTGTATTGTATATACCGCACCGACTTTAAAGTTGCTCCGCCATTTTGAATTCTTTTTTCGGGGGTTGAAAATTAAAATTTTTAACTTTTTGGAACTTTCCCGTCGGCTACAGGCTATAGTCTAAGCTATAAGTTTGCCAAATTTCAAGTTTCTAGCTCATCTGGAAGTGGGTAAACATTAATGTCAGTGAGTGAGTGAGTCAGTCAGTCATCTGGCTTTACAGTAGTATAATTAACATAACCAGTTTACGAAATATTGTGATTGTTCTAATTATTAAACTGAATACTGAGTTTAACCTTGTTTATTTTATAGATACTATTTTTTTAGGTTGAGTATTTATGAATACAATTTGCTTAACGGTATATGATTTTGAATTCTTAAATTAATGTACTAATAATGCATTTCACTTGCTTTAGTTATTTTAATAGATTTTTGAATTTTTTTAAAATCAATGTCCATCCCTAGTAATAAGGATTTCACTGAAAGTTGAACCGACATCGTAGAGCTGGCAACGCTGTAAAACTCTCTTCGTGGCATAAGGGAAGATACGACGATGAATGTATCAATCCCCCGTTTGACGCCTTGCTAGCCTCGCAACAGAGAAATTAAGACACGTGTTTCGCGCGCTTGAAAGAGATTCGCTGTGGAACTCTTTTCATGGCATAGGTGACGAGATGACGGTAAATATATCAATCCGCCGTTTGGCGCTTCGCTAACATCGCAACAGAGAAATCGAGTCACATGTCTCCCGCGCTTGAAGTTTTTTTTTTTGCAGCCAGATTTGTCCGAGGGAGGGGAGGGGATGGATGACTTTAAATAATTATGTAATTAATTAAAATTAAAATAAGTAACAATGTTAATAGTATTTTTGCAAAAAAAAAAAAAATTCGACTGAAGATGATCATTATTGAAAGTATATACAAATAAAATAAAAAGACCAAGCCATTATTGTTAAAACATTTAACAACTCTTTAATTGTTGATAGTTTTGATCTTATCCATGATGATGTTGTTTTGTTGCGTTTTACCAACATATTTAATTTACTCTCTTCAAATGAATGATAAATCTTAAATTCATCCTCTTAAAATGGAATTATTTTTTTAAACAAAGTTTTAGGGATTGTTAATTTTATAAATAGATATTTTGTCTACCAGCAGCAAAGGAGCCTGCAAAGGGGAGAGACTAGCAAAAATAAAAAAGGGGATTTTGAGGGATTTGGCCACCTAAGTTAAAGAGGGGTGGAGGAACATTATCTCGGAAAATCTTTGATAATTTGATGCCCCTAGCCTAGACACTATTTGGAGTGGTCTTTATCTGGATTTTTAAAAAATAATTAAATAGCTCTGTACAAGGCCGTAGCCAGCCGATGATTTCAGGGGGGGTTTGGTGGGCACATACCCCAATTGCTGGAGGCTAGAAAAAATTATAAATGATAAACAGTTCTAGAAGCTCTCTGAAGTTATTTTTATGGTAACACAGCCCCCTAATTTGTACTTGTACCTTAATTTTGATATTGTTTGGACCATAAATAAAGCCATATATTTTTTGTTCATAACATTTCGGGGGGGTTTGAACCCCCAAAACCCCCCCTTGACTACGGCCTTGGCTCTGTAAGCTATTTGGAGATTTTATCAAGGCCATCTTTCGGTTTAATTTTTTGGGAATATCAAAAGGAGAGTAAAATAGATCTAAGGAGTGTGGGGTGAGAAGGGGGAATTTATTTCAGTAGGGGGCTATGCCCCCTGACACTTGTATAGCATATATTTTTTAGCATCGCGTCTTACTACCCATTTGAGCTATACGCCTATGCACGAATTACATTAATGGGTTATGGATTTGGAAGGCTTAATTTTGAGAAAATGCACCCGTATTTGTGTGGAGGTAGAGTGGAAAACAGTTATAAAATCCCTTCAGTGCAACCGACCGAGATCGAACCCCGATCTCCCCGTCTTCGGCAGTCCAGTCTAACACAAGAGTAGCGCGTGAAACCAAGTGGCCATAAAAGCGGATTATAGCTTATTAACAGCGCACATAATTATGCTTATTACTACTGTCAGTTATAAAAGTGATTCAGTTATCATTTTTTATTTTATGGTTGTGTACTAACTAATAAATTGTAGAGTTATAAGTCGTAAGGTGGATTGTCATCAAAAGTTTATGACAAGTATTTGGGGCTCAAATCGCATCAAAACAGTCTGAAAATTAATTTGGTTACCAAAGTGGTGAATTTAAGGCTTGAATAAAAAAAAAAAAGGAAGATAATAATAATAATAATAATAATAATAATAATAATAATAATAATAATAATATAATAATAATAATAATAATAATAGCCCCAATTTTCATCTCATATTGATCAATGGGCGCTGAAGTAGTGCGGTTTGAAAGGGAATTGAAAAGTTTAATGTGCAAAAAGCGCCTTAGATTGATTTGGGCATGTTGAGCGGTTGAGTGTGGATTGAGTGACGAAGCAAATATATGAAGGTAGAGTGTGTGGATCAAGAGGAAGGGGTAGGCCATGTAAGACGTGTTAAGTGTTGTTGTAGAGGAATACGTGTATGTAGGTATGTTGTTGACGCATGTATGACTCTGTGTATGGATGTTGTTCAAGAGAAGGGAGTATGCAAGGATAGGGAGGTGTGGAGAAAGTTAGTGAGGATGGATTAAGTACTGAGTTCTTGTTTTTAGAGATAAACGTATGTATGTATGTATGTATGTAGTATGTATGTATGTATGTATGTATGTATGTATGTTGTATGTATATGTATGTGTATGTATGTATGTATTATGTATGTATGTATGTATGTATGTATGTATGTATGTATGTATGTATGTATGTATGTAGATGTGATGTATGTATGTATGTATGTATGTAGGTATTGTATGTATGATATGTATGTATGATATGTATGTATGTATGTATGTATGTATGTATGTATGTATGTATGTATGTATGTATGTAGTATGTATGTATGTATTAGTATGTATGTATGTATGTATGTATGTATGTATGTATGTATGTATGTATTTATGTATGTATGATGTATGTATGTATGTATGTATGTATGTATGTATGTATGTATGTATGAGTATGTATGATGTATGTATGTATGTATGTATGTATGGGATGGTATGTATTTATGTATGTATGTATGTATGTAGTATGTATGTATGTATGTATGATTATGTATGTATGTATGTATGTATGTATGTATGTATGTATGTATGTATTAGTAGTAAGTAGTATGTATTGTATGTATGTATGTATGTATGTATGTATGTATGTATGTATGTAGTATGTATGTATGTAGTGTATGTATGTATGTAGTATGTATGTATGTATGTATGTATGTAGTAGAGTATGTATGTATGTATGTATGTATGTATGTATGTATGTATGTATGTATGTGTATGTATGTATGTATGTATGTAGTTGTATGTATAGTATGTATGTATGATGTATGTATGTATGTATGTATGTATGTATGTATGTATGTATGTATGTATGTATGTATGATGTATGTATGTATTATGTATGTATGTATGTAGTTGTATGTATGTAGTATGTATGTATGTATGTATGTATGTATGTAGTATGTATGTTGTAATGTATGTATGTAGTATGTATGTATGTATGTATGTATGTATGTATGTATGTAGATGTATGTATGTAGTGTATGTATGTATGAGTATTAGTGTATGTATGTATGTATGTATTATGTATGATGTATTGTTAAATTGTATGTATTAGTATGTAGTATGTATGTATGTATGTATGTATGTATGTATGTATGTATGTATGTATGTATGTACATAGCTCAACCTGAATGTTGGTTGGAGCTCAACAGTTTCACGGTCACCTGTAAAGCCAAGGCAGCACTGAAGAGGCGTACTAGGGAAATGAGGAGTGAGGTAGACAGTAGTTTCCATGGCTTTCCACACTGAGCCAGAAGGTAATGAGACGGATCAATGAAAGTAACAACATGCTTTAGCCCATACCAGAAGCTTTAGTACAATGTAAATACTATATATGACCAGAAAGCGTTTAAGTTAACAAACATTAACATTTCCCTAAGGTTTTATTTTAAACAATATTATAAAAGATTAAAAATGGGCAGCATTTTATATTCTTTAATCAGAATCATAGTTTGGATTACATGTGGTGACATAAAAAAACTGACACACTTTGAAATAAAACGTAAGCACCAAGTTAGTTTCTCTTGGAAGTCGCATAAAATGACAATACGAGCCACCATCCGTTTGGCTACCCCTAGTCAAATACATCAGATGTTAGGAAAATCCCGCAACAAGAATTAGGAAGGGGTAGGTGAAGCTTAAGGTAGAGTTGAATACTGTATAAGGGGTCACATTTGACCACAAAATGCAACCAATTAAAAAAATGTAATGTGCACAGGAACCCGTACAATTTAATTGAAATCAATAGGTTGTATTATTATTTTTTTAGTCAAAGATAGTAAATGATATGATACCACCTTTATTATGATAGTAAGTTTAAAGTTAAATTTAAATCCATCCTTGAACACGGTACCTTTTATTACCAACATGCTTATTTAAAAACTAAATGTTAAATTTTGAAACGTATAGTGTATTCATAGATAATGAGTATTTATATTATTTACATAGAAAAATTACTGTTTGAAGCCCTTAAACTTTTCATATAATGTATATAAACAGTACAATTATATTCAATAAATTGTTTAATTTTTAAAAAATAATTAAATTCTTTATTTAGTACTTTTGGGGTATATATAGCAGGGTTGTTCATCTAATTTTGTAATGTTCTGTTCCGTCGAAAATGGTGATGTGTTGGCCAAGGATATTTTGATTAGGAAAAGATGAATTTTTTAGTGTTTATTATTGTTTTGCTTTTTGCTTTTACTTTCGGTGAAGACACAGGAATATCAGATCTAAGATTATGTGCAGATCCAACATGTTCTGGTGAGACCATTTCTTTTTAATGTATAGTAGCTCTACACGTATTTCTAACCTACTTTTTACACACCTTTCAACATGTCATTTAAGTATTATTATCATTATTTATACAAATTACAGGTGTTTCTATTTTTAAGCTAATTAATAAAAATAAATTATTTTGGGCTATGATGTTGAGTCTAGAAACTCATTTGAAAAACAATTTTATGTCTGGCCTTCATTAACTTTTGACAGCATTAAAAATTTGGTGTTAGTACAAGTTAAAAAAAAAATTATAAAGAAGTTTTACCATCATTAAGAAACACAATAACTGCCTAGTATTAAAATAATATATCTTAACTTTGATTATAATTCCTGTGAAATTGAATAATAAGATCACATCATAACAGTAGGCCTATTTAGCAACAATATGTGTTCATTAAAGTAGTAAATATTGATGGTCAAGCTGCACCAAATTAAATATTTTATCTATAATAGAAGGTACACTTCATATAGAACAACAATAATAATAAAAAATCGGGAATGGTACTTTTTGTCACATTCAGATATTAACTTTTTTTTTGTTATGCTATGTTACAATTTGCCTATTACCTATCCTATTATAATTATATATTTACTTACGAATAGTACTAATAATAATCCTAATAATAATGGCATAATACTAGAATAGATAAAGCTTGTTGATTTTGAATGGTTGTGAAACTAAAACATATCTCACCAAAATCACACAGAAACAATATTATTTACTAACACGATAATGTGATCTGTGGCCTTAATCAAAATAAATTAGGGACGAAATAATTATTCTTTCTTTCAAACCCATCAATCAGCATTCATAGCTATGCATAAAATTGCACTTTTAATATTTTCTCCTTTTGTTGCATGTGTTTTTTTAATTATGTTGTTTTATTACTAAGGTTTGTAGTCTCATAGCTTGATTTGATAGGCAGGCCTATATTATTATTATTATTGCAGTTTAAAGATGCGTCAACACATAGGCCTACAGGTCATTAGTGCTTGATAGCTAGAAATGAGAAAGATAGTTAATAAGAAATGGACAGATACACCGCATTGGCATTGAGAGGGGATGGAACCCGCATGCTAGGTGACCCAGCTATGATGGAAACGCATTGGCTTAGAGGGGATGGACACCCACATGGCAATTCTGTGGCAGGTTGAGATGGGGATGGAAACCTCAGCATTGGTGTCAAGTTGAGAGGGGATGGACACCCGCATTGGCGTTGAGAGGATGGAACCACATTGGTCAAGGAGGATGGAAATCTGCATTGGCGTTGAGGGGATGGAAACCCGCATTGGTGTCAAGGGGGATGGAAACCTGCATTGTGAGGAGGCATTGATGAGTGAGAGGATGGACACTTGCATTGACGTTGAGAGGGGATGGACACCCGCATTGGTGTCAAGGGGGGGATGGAAACCTGCATTGGCGTTGAGAGGGGATGGAAACCTGCATTGGCGTTGAGAGGGGATGGAAACCGCATTGGCGTTCGAGAGGGAGATGGAAACCTCGCATTGGCGTTGAGAGGGGATGGAAACCTGCATTGGTGTTGAGGGGAGATGGAAACCTGCATTGGCGTTGAGAGGGGATGGAACCCACATTGGTGGCGTGCGTTGAGAGGGGATGGAAACCCGCATTGGCGTTGAGAGGGGATGGAAACCCGCATTGGCGTTGAGAGGGATGAATGGGAATAACCCGCATTGGCGTTGAGAGGGGATGGAAACCCGCATTGGCGTTGAGAGGGGATGGGAACCTGCATTGGTGTTGAGGGGAGATGGAAACCTGCATTGGCGTTGAGAGGGGATGGAAACCCGCATTGGCGTTGAGAGGGGATGGGAACCCGCATTGGTGTTGAGGGGAGATGGAAACCTGCATTGGCGTTGAGAGGGGATGGAATAATCTCACATGTGTAAAACCACACCAAGTGCACACGGTTAATTACATTAATTATTATTGATATGAGTTTGGTGGTCATTATATCAAACAAGTTTGGGTAGTAGGACCTTATAAATATTAAATGATCCATTTAAACTAGAACCATGTAAATGCAATGGCAAAGTCTAGGTAACAGCTACTAAGAATGTTTCTTCTTTAGTTCCAGTATCCTTGGCCAAAACATTAATACGCTATGGAAGCATAGATAAAAGGATACTCTCATTTCCTCCAAATGTGGAAGTCACGATATACAGCAAATCTGCAGGATCCAGATTGGATTTGTGGGGCGCAAAGGTATATATGTTGGTGTTCTAACAATTTAATACTAACATAATCTAACGTTCACTAAATTTAGCTTGTAAAAAAAATTAATAAATACTGATTGAAACTTTAGATAAAATTAAAGTGTCTCACTTTAGAGCATTCTTTGTTTAGAAGTACTGAAAAATACTAATTTAATATATATATATATTATTAAAAAAATTGTAAACTTCAACAATGATAAATTATTGTAAAACATGGCTGGCACAAGTTGACACATATAAATATCAATAATAAATATATATTGCCTCACATAATAGTAAGTTAAACTAAACAATTAAAAGAGAATAGAAGGGCAAGGCCAACACACTTAACAGAAAACTGAAGATCTCTAAGTTCAAAATTAAAAACACAACAAAACACATAATATGAATTTTTGGGTTATATCAGTCCCCATCCTCAGCAGAAGATAGTAAAATGTCCCACCAAATTCACCAACCCTCCACCTTATCAACAGTAGACTCACTAAATGTAATACCCCATGAAAGACCACTATGATGCTCCACAGAAAATCTTATATACCAGCTACAGTGCAACTACTGCATTGCTGAATACATCGGCCTCACCACAGGAAACTCGGACAACAAATGAAGGGGCACCATTTTGATACCAACCACAGCGACCAGTAGCACTCATGCCCAAGTACTAGAGTTATGTGAGCCCTACCCAATAGCTGCATTGCTTCCCAGCTTTGTAGGTGGGAACTTGCCCAACCAAATCAGGAACCCCCCCTGGTTAATCATCGTCTCCTTTTCTTCCAATCAGCCTACTCACACCCTTTCAGTCATTTTCTATATAAAAATAATAGTCTCAAATAATTAGAATATATATAATATAAATACAACATTCGATTCATTTACAAAGAGTCAAGGCACAAGTTTGAACAGTTAACTACAGAATCTAAGAAAAATAATCAAGAAACAGGCCACAACAGACTAGAAACTGTTGTTGCCTGTTTCATGATCTACCTCTAGCCATGCTGCCACAGTCAGTTGGTGTTTTACTCTCTTCTGTTGAAGAAGGGGACTGATGTACCCCAAAAATTACATAGTTATGTGTTTTGTTGTGTTTTTAATTGTGAACTTTGTGGCCTGCAATTTTCTGGTAAGTGTGTAGGCCTTGCCTTCTATTCTTTTTCAATGTTTAATTTAAAATAGTCGTTAAGCTTAATTTTTTCTTTGTAAAATAATAATAGTAAGTCAGAACAGTGTCATGTGTTCCGCCCTCCATTCCACCCTTTCATGTATTAATTATAATTAGGCCTAACCTTTTATATATATTTTATAAACACATGCCTAATAGGATTCTTCTTTTGGTTTTTCAGATTGGTGGCAAGCATGGTTATGTTCCTAAAGGTCTTGTAAGAGAATATAAAATTTTACAAAAATTGTTAAGTTATGTGGTTCCTACAGAGAATAAAAATGTAACCGAAGGATCTACAGAAACTGCAGATACTGAAGCAATAAAAGAAACGATAGTATATAATACTACTCCAGAACTAAGTTCCAAGTATGAGTCGTCTGATCTTCCAAAGATCAAGACTGGACCCAACGACATACCGGGTAGTGAAACCTCTCCAGTTTCTGTCGAATCTTTGCCAGGTCACAGTATCACTACTTTTTCTCTGAAAGGAGTATCTGCGGAACCTATGCAGGATAGCACTCCGTCACCGGAAAATGTGGCTCAACCTTATGATGTTGTTGATGGTACTACCATTTACTATAATACTGATGGCGAGGTAAATAACGACGATACTATCCAACCTACTGCAACATTTTCTGATGTAAAATCAACTGCTTCTGTTGGCCATCAATCTTCAAAGACTGAAGATGTGCCCGTTACAAATTTGTCGGCCATAAAAAAGCTGAAGAGACTGGTTCTTCTAAGGATCCTTCTATTGAGACACCAGCCGATGATATAAATGCAAATAAGGCTGAAGATTTGTCTTTTAAAAATCTGTCAGAAGTTACAAAAGTTGAGAATACTGGTTCTTCAAAGGATTCTTCTCTTGACATTGAGGATGTGAAAATGAATAAGACTTTGGATGAAGTTCAGGATATTGAATTTGTTGAAGAACATAAGGAAACTATTGAAGACAATAAAGAAATTGAAGGAAGTGCAGGTAAGATTTTAAATTATATATCAGATTGGATGAGTGGTGGAAGTGAGACAGAGGCAGAAGATAAATCAAAAGAAGATGTTGAAGATGGTAGTGGAGTTAAGGAGAATAAAGAGGAAGAATATATCCAAGAGAATGTTATACAAAAACAAGAAGGGAAGGACAGCCTAGAAAGCGTTAGGGAATCAAATAAAGAGACTGGATTTTTAGAGGATGAAAATGATGTAGATGATTATGGTGATGATGATGAAGATGATGAAGAATTCTCACTTTTTGAAGATGGAGAAGATGATTATAAGGAAGAAGAGTTTGAGGCTGATGCAAGTCCATCTGAAGTGTCTGAAGCATCTCATGTTAAGCAATCAGAGCTTGGATCAACAATAAATAGTTCACCAGATGACACCAAAGAAAAGGAATTAAAACTAAAAAATGCTGAGCTGCCTGGGCAAGTTCCTAATTTATCAAACCCGCTGGAACCAACTGTCAGTGAAGATGTTGATCTTTCACATAACACTGTTCCCATGCCTGATGATGCAGCCAGCATATCACTGACCGATTCGAAACTGACTCATGATGATACATCACAAAAAACCGAGAACCCAACAAAATCAAATTTAGAATTAAATCAATTAAAAACTGAAAATGAAGCTCAGCCATCGCAAGAAGTGGACACAACTAAATTCAGTGATGGGGAATCTGTAATAAGTCATCAAGAGAAAATATTAGTTGATATATTATTAAATGAAGAGTCGGAGAAAGCAAATGTTTCGAATGATATACTGTTAAATGATGTATCAGATGAAACGGCTAATTCTGTGAACAAAACTGAAGAAAGCGAGGAGGGCAAAGCTATTTCTTCTGAAGACTCCAGTAACGTTGACAACAAAGATGCAATTGATGGAAAAACTGCTGAAATAAACAAAGAAGAAACTATCAGCGACATCTTAGAAGAATCTTTCGAAGCTATAAATAAAACCGATACACAAGAAATTAATAGTTTAGTCGTGCCAACCAATACAGAAAAAGTGGTTGAATTAAATGCATTTTCAGCAAAGTCCTTAAGCTCTGATTTTTCGACCCTTCCAGAACCTTCTTTAGCCATGGATTTAATAGAGGAAAATACATTAAACCCTAGAGAACAAACTGTAACTGAAATTCCTTCAGATGAACCAGATTCTGACGTTCCTACAGAAAGTGGCCCCGTATTCAATGACATTGCAGAGATGGAAAGTCCTACAGAAGCAACAACAAAGGCTGATGAGATAACAACAGAACTTGAAGACTTGGGCGGTTCATCCATCAACGTTGATTCCGGAGAAGAATTGGAGGAATCCTCAGGTGGTTTCTTTACAGGGATCTTAGACTTCTTCCAGTCAGGTGTTGAGAGTGTGGTTAATTTAGTTTCAACCACCTCGGAGACTACAACAGAAGAAAATAGTGGTATTGAAGTTAAATACGTCGATGATGGACTAGGTGGAGTGGAGTCGGCCGGAGAGAATGTCGCTATCGCTCCTAAAGATGAAGGTACGGAGAAGGTGAATGATAAAGCATCATTGCAGAGAGAAAGACAAGATGCGACCTGGTCCTCGTTGTGGAATCGACCCGATAACGTGGCGGAGACCAAAGATAGTGGGGACAAGCATGAAACAACCATCACGACTGATGCTAAAGATGTTGGTGAAGGTTAGCACATTTAATCAAGTGTTGATATTAGTTTGTTTTGAGAGTAGAATTTTAACTTTTTTTTTCTATAACTGTCCTACTACTCGTTTGGGTTATACACATATATTATAATTTCGCTATAAAGGGTTAAGGATGAGGAAGGTTTTAATTCAAACAAAGTGTAGGGGGGAAACCACCCTCAGTACATCTGACCAAGAATCGAATCCTATTCTCCTCATAGTCGAAAGTACAGTCTATTGTGAGAATAACACCTTAGACCATTCTACCACCAAAACAGGTCTAGCTTAATTTAGTTTGAAAATATTCAGCTCCAATATATACCTAAAATTCATCAATAATATAACATTATGTTCAATTTTTAATTTCGTAGAAACATTCTCTAATCATAATTAATTACTTTTAATTAGACTAAATCTCATCTGTCACAAATTGTCAAATCTTTCGGCAGCAGGGCTGGTACAATAATAGTTAATGATAGTGAAATTTGTTTTGATCAATAAGTTTTATTTTCTCTTTGATACCAGCAGCATAGCATATTTTGAAAAGACGATCAAAAATCACGAATTGAATCCTGGTCTCGCGTGTCAAAGTCCGCCAAACCATCCATACGGCCAACTGCCGGTATTTTTTTATTGAAATGGAATCTATTTAGTTTTCTGGACATGTTTTTATGAACTAATGCTTACCATTATATTATTATTTAATATTTATTTTTTATCATAGGCCTAGCATTTTGAATAGATTTTAAAATCTTAAAAATTACACCTGGACACAAGAATCAAATCCAGGACCCTTGGAATAGTGCACCAATGCACTACCACTGAGCAATTCTTGATTTGTCTATTTTCACTTGCCAAGCCAATGGGCTGGGCTCGATTCATGTGTTTATGTGTACTTTTTCTAATTAACTAATGTGATCATATGGCTACATCCATAAATAAATTATAAGTTCTATCTTTTAATCCTCGCTTGTCATATACAATTAATTGTACAATTGTTTGCTTACCTCCGTGATTTTCACTATAGATTGACTCCTCAAATGGTTTCCCACTCTCCTTCCACGCATATGCAGGTAGATTACTTCTGAAATGCTTCCTTCCTCATCCTTACCCCATTAGAGTAATTATATAACCTGAACAGGTAGTAAGATGCAATGATAAAAAAAAATAGAAATTAACTATATTATTTTTAAATTACAGGCATAACTTATTTTATTTAGTAGTTTAATTTGATTGTCACCCACTTCGGTGGCCCTATGGTCTAAGGCGCTATTCTCATGATAGACTAGACCTCCCATGACCGGAGATAGTGGTTCGATTCCAGTTAGGTGTACTGAGTGGTTTTTATTAAATGGTTTCCAATCCTTCCACACAAATGTGGGTGAACTCACTCTAAATTCAACCTACCTCATCCCTAACCCATTAGTGTAATTAGTATATAAGCATATAACATAAAAGGATAGTAAGACGCGGTGCTAAAAACAAAACAAAAATTGTTTTCCTTTAATGCATTGTCATTTGTTTGCAAAGCCATTTCTTGAGTTGTCATTGATAAACAAGTTGATAATCTAAAGCAAGATATTACTGACACATGATTGCATAACTTCCTGTTTATTTACTGTTGGTAGCCTAGCAACCATAGTTAGAGCTGTTTTCATGTACATACTAATTCTATTTTTAGCTGCTGTGTGCCTCACTGACTCTGGGGCTGAGACTTATTGTAGCGGGAAGGCTGGCAGTGTGCCACTCTTTGAAAAAAACATCCAAACTGCAGACAAACCACGTATGGGGCAAGATGACTTGGAAATTCAAGTAAGTGAGCAGCAATCATAATTTATTTTGATATATGCGCTCAATTTTTTTTCCATGGGTGCAATATTTTCTTTTTATAAATATATATATATATTTTTTTCTTAGTTTTTATTAAATCATGAACTTGGCTCTATGAGAAAGAAACATGGATCAGACGTGTTTTTGTTTATTTTCTTCAATATAAAAATATTTTACTGTGGACATTAAAATTGTAAAATAATATGTGTTGTGTTAGTAGAATTATTTTAAATTACTCATGTGTTTTGAGTTTATAAAGTTGGGAAAGTTTTGAGAAATATACAAATGCTGCTTGAAGGGAAATGTTATACATAAACAGAAAAGGGGATTTAGCACTCTTCTTTGTTGTGGTTTAAAAAAAATAAAATGCCCTATGTAAGGATTTGAAAAGGATTTTCAAATATCAACATCGATTTAATCACTGATATAATACAAGGTTATCTTGTCTAATTTATTTTATTATCTTGACACATTTCTATCAAAGGTTATGATTGTAAAGTGCAGTCAACAAATAAGAATTCATTACTTGTGGATTTTAAATTAAAACTGTTAAGAAAGACTCATTGGAAATAAATATAAAATTGTTAAAACAAAAAATTTTAATGTTCTGATAATTGAATTGTTAAGGTAAAAGTATATTTATTTCTAGATATTTTGTAACAGGGAGATTACACTTTTTATATTATATTTAGAGTCATTTACAGTATCAAAATATTTAATCCTGTGCAGATACAAGATTTTCAATTTTGCTTACTAACTCAAATTGATTCCAAATCAAATATCGTGCTTTGGAAATTTATTAAATGTGTAAAATATAAATTTAAAATGTTTTAATCAAACCCAAATTGAATATCAGCCTAAATGATAATTTATTTAAAATTGAATTCAATAAAGGAATGAAGTTCATCCAACTCTTGTTTATACAATAAATAATATTATTAATACCTATTAAAGTCCCGAGTTTCTATGGTCAAGTAAAATAATGTTAGTCTGCTAAAATAATATGTTAACACAGTCCTATAACTTTCCTAAAATGTTATGATGAAATTGTTGATTATATTTTAATAACAGAATACTATAAAAATATCAGTTATTCAAAAGTTTGATATTTAGTTTCATATTTTGATATAAATGCCATTGAATTTTATCCTTGGATCTATTTGGATTTGAAATTTCAAGAAACACTTTGAGCACTAGATTGGTGTATTCATCTCTTGAGGTGGTGGAAATGTGAATTTCAAAACTCTTGAATCAATCTCTTTTATCATTAAGTTAAAGAAAATTGTATTCGTAACATACATGTTGTTTACTTACATTAAGTTGGTGCTCTATTTGAAATAACTGATAATAAAACTGAACAAAATAATAAACCAATGTAATTATATCTCTATAAGAAAAACCTCTTTTCACTTTATGAGATAATTGTATTATATTTGGAAGAAGTAACACGAAAGGTGGATAGAAACATATAAAAGGGACTAACACAATTGTAAAAGTCATATTGTGTTAGTCCCTTTTATATGTTTCTATCCACCTTTCCTATACATTCTTCCTAATACAATACAACCAACATAAATATAATAATTGATTCCAATTTGTTATAATATTTAAAATGTTAATATTTTTTGCGTGTTTTGTCATATGACACACTTATTAATATAAAACAAATCCTTTCCCTTATAACAGAAATTATTCTTGCTCTCAAAGTTAATATTAATTTTTAAAAAAATTTAAAACTATTTGCATAGTTTGCATCCGTGAGGGTGTGTGAGGACATATTATAGTGCCTATATCTTTTTCAAAAACAGTCTGTTTGCCACTGCTTGTGACATGACCACTTATTTCACATAAACTATCTGTAATTTCTAGCACGGTCAGGACGAATACCTTGCTGAACCACCTGGATTAATGGACAGTGTGGATATCGATCTGTCTCCGACTTCGTACAATGCCATCTTGTTTACAACAATCACCGGAATCTTTGTGCTACTTCTCACACTCGGTTATTATTATATAGAGGTGAGTGATTACTTCGTCTTTTAATAGCTGGGCTTACACACTTGTACAACTAACTATGAAAGCAGGGAAAAACAAGGGCAATTTTTCATGCCTTAAAAAAACTGAAAAAAATAGAGTAAATTCCACCCTAAAAAAATTAATACAAATTCTGGAATAGCATATTTGTTAATTTTATTTAACTGTTGAATTTATATGGTAGGTAAAGGATGCTAATTTTGAGAAAATTTGCTCACATTAATGTGGAGCGGGCATAATAATACCATAGTGATAAATCAGATGTGGTAAACCAGCACTCTGCTCTCGGCCGAAATTCGCACCTTGACCTAGTTTCCTTAAGTTTCGATCTCTTATAAGCCTGACACTTGAGATTGCCTGAGCACCATTGTGGCTGACACATTTATAGGTTTACCAAATTTTAGGCCATGTAATAATCATCATCAACTGTGTCCAGCCTTTGGCTGGGTCAGTTTAGTAAAATGTCTCCTTCTACCTCTTTCCTTCCACCATTCTTCCTCTTTTAATTGCTCCCATTCTTCTCTCCCACACACACACTTTCTGTTATCTGCTCCTCCCATCTCTTTCATGGTCTCCCATGCAGTTTTTTACATACATACTTCATGTCCATCATTTTCTTTGGCATCCTCTCCTTTTACTTGTTTACTCCCCCACTCTTTCCCGGATTACTTCATTCCTAGTCCTATTTCTCCAGACAAGCCTACTATAATTTACAATCGTATTGAAATAATCACTAAATCTGGACACTTGTGTTGGTCTTACCTTCCACACTTATTTGGGATGATTTGTTGTGGGATCAGTCTTATCGTAAAATGTGGTGAATGTTTGATCTTTTCTGTCTATAGAAAATGAAGCTCAACCAGTCCCTTGTCGCGGAGCTAAACAAATTACAGAAGGCCCTTCATGTAAAGTCTATTGAGCGGCAGTCATCTCTGGATGAAAGCTCGGGACACGAGGTACACACCCAGGAATTTGGTACTGAGGTGATTGCTCTACAGGAAGAGTTGGAGGATGTGAAGGTGTGTTGATTCAACAAGATAAATAAGTACATTATAAATACACAATAGTCAGGAATATTATAAGTGAACAATGTGAAATTACCAGGGGGGGTGTGAAGTCCACTTTTTCAATTTGAAGTGAAATTGAATAGAATAATATGAAATATTCTCCAAATCGAATCTAAGCTCAAAATTATTTTAAACGTTTAATTTTAAATATGAATACTATATGATTCATTATACATAAAACTTTTAAGTATTTAATATCTTATTCAAAATATTTTACATTGCCACCACTGGACAAAGAATTAATGGCTGCCGCTTGAAGAAAATTGCTCAAGAGGCAGTTATTACCTCATTGTTCTGTGGCAGCAATGTAAAGTTAACTGTGTTCTTCGTTTCACTGTAAAACCCATATTGTGTTAATCCCCTTTTAATTTGTCTATCCACCTTTCCTGTACCTTCTTCCAAATACACCAAAATACCTCAAAAAGCTAAAAGAGGTTTTGCTTAGTGAAATAGGTACATTATATTTTTGAAAAATATAAAATCACAAACATGATTAACAAACTTTTTCCTAGGATGATATATTATGTTACTATCACAACATGTAATTTAATTATTTAAGATTCTTTCCTTGTAAACATTTATTTGTAATGTACATAACTGGCCAAAATGACCAAAATTGAACATAAATAAGGGTTTTAACTTTAATTATATTTATTGGCGTATCTATGTAGGGATCAAATCTTTATACACCCTAATAATTACTTCATTTTTTAGTAAATTGTGTCTTGACAGAGCTAGTAAAATAATAAGCTTTATTTAAAAAAAAAAGCAGGAGTAGGAACTCACAATGGAGCACAGGGGTAGAAGGAAGGAGGGGCATAGTATGGTGGTGATATATTATGCTGCAAGGAGGTACTTTATATTTTTATATTTGATGATAGTAAAATTTAGGCTTGTATGAGCACAAATCAAATAATAAAGATAAAAAAAAATTTTTTTGTTCACTGTATCTTATTGACTATACAGGCTAACCACATATTTACACTAATAGGACTGGAATGAAGAATTTTCTGGACAAGTCGAATGAAGCTGGAAGAATGTAAAATGAGGGTAATGTTCCAGACAAACTGTATGAAGCTGGAGAAATGTAAAATGAGTGTAATGTTCCAGACAATCTGTATGGAGCTGGAGGAATGTAAAATGAGTGTAATGTTCCAGGCAAACTGTATGGAGCTGGAGTGATGTGAAATGAGTGTAATGTTCCAGACAAACTGTATGGAGCTGAAGGAATTCAAAATGAGTGTAATGTTCCAGACAACCGTATGGAGCTGAGGGATGTAAAATGAGTAATGTTCCAACAAACTGTATGGAGCTGAAGGTGTAAATGTTATCAACAAGCATGGGCTGAAGGATGAAAATAGTTTTATGTTCCAGACAAGCCGCAATGGAGCTGGAAGAGAAAGTTTCGGTGCTAGAGAAGGAGTTGGAGGGAGCAACTGAAGCAGGACTGGAGCTGAACAAGATGCTGGGAGAGTTGTTTATCTTCTCAACAAGGCTCAGACCAGCTCGTCAGGAACATGGAGGAGCTGCAGAAACAGTTGGACACCCAAGAAGCCACCATGAAAGCCAACCTGGCGGATAAAAGTGCCGAGGTAGGCTCTCAATCTTACAGAGCTATTGGTGCTGTTTCTCTTATCAGTTTTAGTTTTGTGTAACCAAGTCTTGGTCCACAATAACTTCATAAAGATATATGATATATACATAGCCAATGTCCATTTCCTTTGTTTGTCCTTTATGTTATTCCTATCTAAGTGTCCTACCAATTCTTTACCAATTTTCTTTTTCTCCCTTTTGTTTTATGGTTTCCTCTTTTAGGAGTTGCATTGTGTGTTTCACACACCCTCCTGATGAGTTTCGATAGAATGAAACCTATGTCAGGGGATTGGGCGGTGACGATCGATTTTCTTTGAGAGGCAGCCATTACCTCTTTGTCCAATGGCAGCAGTGTAAAGTGTGAGCTGTGTTCTCCTTTTCCTTGTAAAATTTTATATATAATATATATATATATATTTTATATATATATATATAAAACCAGCTGATGTTCATTTCGAAGCCAAGCCAAAGTTATTTATATATATATATATATATATATAAAAAATTTTAAACATGCCAGAAGGTAGATCAAGGATGAGTAGGAACAAATAAAAGCAACAATCATAATATAGCTTTTACAATTTAAAGATGAATACAATTCACTTTTTGCACTGCTTCTTCAAAATTAAAAGGAAAATTAATGGAAATTGCAGGCAGGTTTTAAGAAAATCGGTCGCTACCACCCAATTTTTCAACCTAAGGTTTGTTCTAATAGAACTCTTCAAGAGGGGTCTGTGATATTATGTATTTGATCAGGTAAAATAGAAACTAATAAATAGAATATTATGAAGAATAATGAATGGTATTATGATTTTTTTGGTTGCTAGAATGAGAAACTGCAATCATTGATAACTGCGGCAAACGAGAAGATAGCTTTACTTGAGGAAGATATACACCAGGTAACTTGATACATTTGGCCATCAATTAGTCCGATACCTTAGCTCAGTCGGTAGCAAGACTATCTACTGAGCTAAGGGTCCCGGGTTAGATTCACGGCATGTCCAAAAAAAATTTATCATTGGTGAAATGTGGGTTTACCCTTTCACAATGATGAATTAATGGGTGGGGGAATGGTTGTTATGCCTGTCCTAGTTTTTTGTTAAATTTTAAGGCATATGAAGCTAAGACAGGCGTATCACCTGGCAATGGAAAATATATGGCTTGAATAAAAAACCGAACCAGGCCACAGGCTGGAAACAGTAGTGGATATAAAAAAGGACGGAAAGAATTTTGTATTTATATTATATTTAATTATTAAATTATCTCTTACTATGTATTATTATTCTAACATAGTATTGACTGACAGATGTGATTAATTTAAAATAGCCATTTGACGCCATTTTTCCTTTGTTATTTAAAAAAAACTAATAAATAAAATTTAATTTTTGACTGATTTTGTTCAAAATAGGAGCACACTTATCTCAGTGATTCTGGAGTAGAAATTGTTTTTAAAATAAAACACTAAATGATCATATTTCAAAGCTTTCATTACAACAGACAGCAGACCTTGAGGCTAATAGTATAAACTAATAGCTGATTGTTCTTGGTCAGACAATTGCCCGCTATTGCCTTGTTTATTGGTTTGTTATGTTATAAGTTTTCATTTGCTACGCCACCATAGGAAATAATAAAATTTTTATTATCTTTAACTTATGTTGTTACCCGCCTCGGTGGCATAGTTGGCTAACGCACTAGTCGTGTTGAGCTCGACTGCCGAGGACAGGGAGATCGAGGTTCGAATCTCGGTCTGGTGAACTGGGGGTGGTTTTTCCTAAATGGTTTTCCACTCTCCCTCCACGCAATACAGGGTTCACTTCCTCTAAATTCAACCTTCCCAATTCCTAATCCATTAGCGTACTTAGTACTTAAGCGTATAACCCGAACGGGTAGTAAGACACGGTGCTGAATAATAAAAACTTATGTTGTTACAGCTGAATTTGTCTCTACAAGAAAAAGAAGAAAAGGAAGAAGAGTTGTTGAGAAACAGTGAAATCATTCAATCACAAATAAAGGAGGTAGGTGTGCTGTCATAATAATAATAATAATAATAATAATAATAAATATATAAAATAATAAATCAATCAATCTATCTATCTCATCAACTGTTTCCTTCCTGTGGCCAGTTCAGTTTAGTAAAATGCCTCAATTTCCTATTTCCTTCCACCATTCTTCCTTCTTTAATTGCCTCAATTCTTCTCCTCTCACTTGCAAACTTTTTGTTACCTGCTCATCCCGTTTCTCTTGGCCTCCCTATACAATTACTTTTTTTTTCATCCATTATTGTTTTTAGCCTGTAGACTATAACAGTTTTTTAGTCAAGTCATATATTTTCCACTACCGGTTTGCTAGGCCTGCCATAGCTTCATGTGCCTTATAATATAACTTAAGACTAGGACAGGCACAACATCCAGTTCCCCAGACATTTAATTCATCACTGTGAAAAGGATAAACCCACATTTCACCAGTGATAAATTTTCAGCCATGTCGGGAATCGAACCCGGGAACCTTCGCTCAATAGACAGACATACTATCGACTGAGCTAAGGTGTTGGATAAATCTTCAACTATACTTTTCAATTCTAATTTAATTCTCTAAAATGTATTATATTTAATTCCCGATTTTCTAGATGCTTAATTCCAATATTTATTTTTACTGTATAGATGAACTTGTGTCTTAGGCCTCGTTTTAGTTTTTATGTTTCCTTCTAATGATCATTATATTTTTGCAGATATGGGTTGAATACGATTAAGAATTCAAATATTGGAAAAAAATAGTAAAATAAAATAAAATAGAAATATAACAGAATTATAGAAAATATAATTAGTAACTAAATGTTTTTAAAAAATTAACCAAAATGCATTCATTATAACATTCAGTTAAATATTAAATTAATGGTCTGCGGTTTGGTTGTTTAGTTTTTCCTAGAAGTGTCAAAGTCGACTTTTACAATTCGAATACATAAAATTTCTCAAAAACTAATCAAAATTTGAATATTTTTTGTTGGTTATTTTATTCTTGTAATTGTCGAAGCTGGATTATTTTTCAAAGTGAAGTTGAAGCTGATAGTTGTTTCAAAGCCAAATTGAAGTTTCAAAACCTCACCTGCCCCTAGTTTTTCCTATTATTAAGTTTGGTCTGAACCATAAATACGCAGTATCAGGGTTTTAAAACCAACGCCGATTTAAAATTTAAAACAACGCCGATTTAAAATTTAAACTAAACAATGCTCTTATTTATTTTGGCATTTGTATCCTAAAATATTGAATATATTTAAGGATCCGAGAATAACATCCCTCTTTATTCTTTTTATATTTTATTAGAGTTAAAGTTGATTAAAACTACAATAACCTCACTTTTATTTGTTTAAAGCTCACTTGTCTATAATTGATCTTCAATTAACTAGTGGTAAGAGACAGTGATTGTTTGCTGTCAGGCCCTGGACGGGAAGGCCGCAGAAGTGTTGAAGTTGTCCCAAGATGTAGAGTGTCTACAGTTGACACTGGAGGAGGTGAAACAAGCTCTGGCCATCAGGGACAGTGAGGTGACTGTCCTGCAGGATTGCTTGAAGCAACTCCGGTCCTCTGATGACGAGATGGAGGGGGTGGACAGGTTCCAGGCTCTATTGGACGTGGGGCGCGTGCGTGCAGAGCTCAAGATGGCCGTGGTGGAGAGAGATTCTCTCGCTGAGCGGTTGCAAGGAGAGGAGGATGCCAGAAGACTGCTGGAAGGTTGGCCAATTATTTTTAAAAAAAATTTTTTTGGAGGGCTACTTATAAATATAATACTAGTATTTTACTATTTATGCGTAGGAGAAAGACGTTCTGTTCATTGCTACACATTTATTGTTAGGGCAACAATAGTGGTTTTTAATGGTGTGCCAATTCAAGTTTTTTTTATTTGAGCCAAAGCCAAATCAAATATGTAAAATATACACAACGTTAAATCAAAGCATAGTATTTAAAAATATATATATTTTAAGTTGGGATGGATGAGAATTACATTTTTATATCGGGATGGGAACGGGAGGGAAATAAGTCAAAATATCGGGATCGGGACGGAAACAGGAAATTATAAAAATTACGCTTTAGATTAATTTGAGACTAAAAATATAAATTGTCTTTATACTAATATAGTAATACTTGTAAAAGCTTTGACATTATTAAATATAATAGCCTACAAATATTATATCATAAAAAACATAATAATATAAATAGGGGTGTGTGAATAGCATTTTTTATTGAAAAAAATAGCAAAATTTTGAACAAATATTGAATTAATACAAATCGTATAATTAATTTTAATACATTATTTTATTAGTTAATCTCTTTTATTGTCCTTTAGAATTGACTCCCCTTAAAGGTTCTTTGTTTAACACCCCTGTAATCTCTGCTCTTACTATACTTACTACTTTACATAACACTGTTTAACTTGAAATTTTGAAATTAAACTAACTATTTAGTCTAATTTGATATTAGGCAGTAATATATATAATCTCGAGTAAACTTTTTTAGTGCTTTTTGTCATGTTTCATCAGTACTTTTCGTTCTAGATCATGTAAAGATAGTTACCAAAGAAGTTGAAAAGCTCAGGATTGACTACGAGGAAGCAGAGAAAGAAAAGTTAGAGTCACAAACTAGGCTGGAGGTTTTGTCAAACTACTTCAAGCAAAAAGAGACGCAACTACAAAAGTAAGTTATTTAACCATATTTTCTATGCTCAAGCTATGTGATAAACTTATTCTGTTTATAATTACGTTGAAAAATAAATTTAAAAGTTTTATCATTGATATTTCACAAATAGTTATTTTTAAAGATGTGATGCTTGGATCCCTCAAATCCTATGGGAGAGATTCAAGATTCATATAAATCTCAACGTATCTCGAATATAATTATTAAGGCCTTGACTTCAAATAACGATTTTAATTGGATGTAGGTACAGGAAGGGTGTGTAGAAACATATAAAAGGGACGAGCACAATGTGGCTTCTACGATTCACACTTTACATTACTGCCATTGGACAAAGAGATAATGGTTGCTTCTGAAAGAAAATCGACCGTCACTGCCCAATCCCCCAGACCTAGGTTTCATTCTATCGGAACTCATCAGGGAGGAGTGTGAAACGCACAACGCAACTTCCTAAAAGAGGAAATCAAAAAACACAAAAGGAGGAAAACGGAATACTGTAAAGAATGATAGGACACTTAGATAGGAACATGTAAAAGGAATAACATACAGGACAAACATAGGAAATGGACATTGGATGCGAATATAAAATATATCTCTATAAAGAAAAGCTCTTTTCGCTTCACTACATAAAGCGAAAAAAGGTTTTCCTTATAGAGGAATAACAATTTTAAGCAATTGTATTATATTTGGATGAAGGTACAGTTAAGGTGGATAGAACCATATAAATGGAATGAACACATTATATGGCTTTATGATGAAAAGAACACACTTCATGGTAACGGTAATTATTTAGACTTTTGTAATTGAAAGAATAACAAGATTACAATAAAAGAACATTTTAATATTGATTTACATAAAAAGTGTTCTGTTTGTTGTTTATGGCATAATTGATTTGATAAACAATATATAACTTTTCAGTCGTACCAAGCCTTAAACAACTTTTTATAGATTAAGCTTGATTCACACGTTTGCCGAAAAATAAAGAGCAGGATCTGCTTGAGTGGCGCAGCAATTTACACACTTAGTGTTGGCCTCTGATGCATTCAGCATTGCAACACTAACTTAAAACAGCTGAATATCAAGATATTCTATTTTCTAGTGGATGAACATATATTTTAGATCATTCTTCCGATGAATGTTTTAAAACTATAACGCTCTGTCGTGGCACAATCCAATACATCGATACACATGATTTACATTGATGGGTTATTTAAAATCTCCTCACAAAGACCAATGAAGCTGTCTGCTTGCTGTTAGCTCTACAGCACATGAGCTGTCATATGCACTTACACACTGATTTTAGATGGTTGGGTCTGAGATTTGATTGGTTGCCTGTGTCTAACATCTCGGCAAAGTGCACAAAGTAGATATGAGTTAAACTTTAGCGGAATAGCTTGCGCCGAAAAGGCAGAAATTTTGTGATTGGCTTAGAGTTCGTCATGTGACTACGTTTCTGTTCTTAGCAAGTTTTTCGGTAAATGTGTGAATCCACAGTTAGATTGAAAATATTTTCACTTTAACTAAAATAGTACATTTTTTAAAGATTTGAATTTAGATTCGAGATTATAAAAAAAATTGTTTAGACTTGAGAATTGTATTAAGAAATAGAGGATTTGACCCATTTCTAACTAATTTGTATACTGAACCTTTTACAATTGTGGATGCATTCATTTCTTTTTTTTTTACCCTCTTATTCTCCTTTTTTAATCAATAGTATTGATTACATGGGATATTCACCTAATTATGATCCATGAGGGCTTAATTTAATGCTGACCAACTGCACTAAAAATGAGGTGCATGTGAAGCTTCAAAATGTCAAGGTTGAATATACATTTTCCTTCACTTTAGCTCCACAATAACCTTCACCTATTTGAAACATTTCAAAGAAGAGAAAATTTTTGTATACTATTAACAGATCTGAAACAAACTACCTATTATTTTGTTCCCTCAGATTCATTAGCTCTAAGCTCATACTATAACTTCACTTTGTATTTCGCTTTTCACCTCTCATATTTAAAATATATGATCTTTCATACTAATTTTATGGTTTTCCTCAAGGGAACTTGGACTTCAAGAAGCTATGAATATCCAAAAAGATGACAATTTTGTTTCTACTTTGAGCGCATCAAACATCTTCAAGATGAAGTGGAGAACTACAAGTAAGTTATAATGGCAAGGATTTTCATGTCAATATTCGGTGAGGTATGGATGCTTGATTGTTTGGAGAAGACTAAAATTAATCAACTTGAAAGATAGATTGTTTGCATTGGATAGAAGGTTTTTTTTTAACTATCGAAGCAAACACTTAGTGTAGTTCCTTAAATTTATTACTTGACCAATCAGTGTGGTTTTACTTTGGATGTCAAACTCAGTTCCTTGAAACGTGCAATTCATACTGGTGTTAAGATGATTGAAAATTGATCTTAATAATATGATTTAAAATACAAGTAAATGAAAATTCTGGCATTGGAAGAAAAGACAGTGTTTAGAATTGTCTAATTTTTAATTGTGTCTATATTTGGTTTTTTTTGTTTTGTTTTTTACCTTACCACCGAGAAGATGTAGTAAACATGTCATTTGTGTCCTAGTGATCTTACACAGAAATTTGTATAACTAGACATTCATATGAGGCATTATGGACATTATGTGAATAGTGCTATTATATTTGCCCCGTGATGGGCATATATTGCCCTAGATTGATAAGTGTAATCCCCACATGGGTACAATTTATGGTGATTACTGAATATACATACTAATTATGGTAGTCATTTCATTTTTTGTTATTGCCGGGCAATTTTATATATTTCTTGAATTTATTAAAACTGATCAACCATTGTGATGTTTATTACGCCATGCTCTGCAGGAGTCAAAACAAATGAGTATCATTACAGAATACACAATGAAATATATTATTATATATTATCATCATCATCATTATTATTTAGGACTGGGCAGATGCTGTTAACCAATCCACTCAGTTAATCTGATGCATTTTTAACCTGATTATTTTCACCAATCTTCTGAATATGTAGCCTAGAAGTCATGCCGGGATTTAGATCAACTTAACGTTAACTAACGACGTTCACTTAAAGTTAACTTAACATAATGTTCACTTAAGTTAACTTAGTAACGTTCACTTAAAGTTAACTTATTGTAACGTTCACTTAAAGTTAACTTAACTTAAGAAAACAGATGTGTGATCACGATTCACATAACTTAACATTACAATTCGAAACCAAACATCTCCATTCTAGAATATGTGTTTTGATCTGTGATTTGTACTGTTTGTATTAGTGTTATGGTCTGTGAATGTTTACTGTTTTCTACCGAAATTATAGATATTTATCATTAAACTTTTTGGATTTATACATGGCTAAATATTAACTAGCATTAACGAGCAGATTTAATGCTTTTAGAATCATGATTATGTTAGTTGATTTATATTTTAATAACAAGGATCTTTTTTGAAAACAATTAATTATACCATTTTGTATAATAAAAGCTTTGTGGTCTTAACTTCTTTACAATATTTGAATTAAGTCTGTTCTGTAACGTTCTAAAATGATACAATACTAGCGCTTATTTTAATTAAATGTCCGATCACTATAACTAAAGCTAAAAAGTAGACTTTGGTCTTAAAACCAACAAATGAATTACTACATAGCCATGTTGGACATCACTTGCATAATGATTGGCTGGCTAGATCACGTGATACCCTTCAAGTAACGTTCACTTAAAGTAAAAAACCTCCCAGGACATCTATTACGTTTAGTTAACTGCATCGTGATTGCTTCCATTTAAAAATGCGAGGAGATCCTTTACGTAAGTTAATTAAGTAGTTAACTTAGTTAACGTAAGTTGATCATGATCCCGCATCAGGTAATAATGACCCATCAGATTTAAACCGAGTAGCAGACAACATGGTCCTTTGTACTATTGCTTTGCGACAGGGAAGCAATTGTCTTGTTGGGTGGAAAGGAGAAGGAAATAGTGGGTTGGATGTTTTTTTTCCAAACATTGCTTCTTACTACTCGTTTGGGTCATGCACTTTTTTTAAACACCGCTTCTTACTACCCATTTGCATACGCTTATGTACTAATTACATTAATTGGTTTTCGGGATGAAGAAAGTTATATTATTATATTTAGGAAGTGTACGTGTATTTGTGTGAAGGAGAGTGGAAAACCATTTTGGAAAAACTACCCTCAGTACAACCTGACCGAGGTCCGAACTTTGATTTCTCCATCATTGGCAGTCTATTATTCTGCAAGAGTAGCGCCTTTAGCCATGCAGCCATGGTTTGTGGGGGTTGGTTTAACTGGTTGGGGAGAAACAAATGGTTGAAAGGACATCCTCTGGTGACTCATACATACATGCTTGCAAGGGACACAGAGTGAGAGAGAAATATTGCTCAAGGGTAGATTTTAGTCGCAAATGTTTTTAAGGGTTTGAGGATTTTAGGATCCCATCCCTAGAAGAAAATAAATAGGTTGCTTACATTTATTTTTAAAATTCTTGCAGAACTATGTAAAAATTTGAAGGTTTATCAAAATAGTCTACTTGTATGTTTTTGACTGCAATGTTCGAAATTCAGCGGAGAAGTTTCCAGCTCCACCACAAGCCTCAACACAGCTGACGGTCACCTCTCACCAAAGAAGAAGAAGAAAATCAAAGTCAAACGTTTGCGACAAAACTACGGGTATTAATAACAAATTGAGCGCAAACTCTGCTCCAGATATCCTACTTTGTACTGCTATGACTAAGCTACACATGTATTCTGTAGTTGCTTTTGAAACCTGCCTGCTTTGGTTCTTCCATATCATTGACTGATAAAGCATTTATATAAAGAAAGTAAAGTTAATTGCTAGTTTAGTTTACTTTTCCAAACTTATTCTTACATTTTCAAGAACAATAGAACAACACAAATACTGACAGTAAAATTATGAAATTTTTTCTAAAAAAATCTTCATCGATCGAGAAAAAATATAATTAATATTTATTTATTTAAATATTTTCTGTGCACTTTCCGAACAGAAGGGATTTTTATGAGCAACAGTTAAAGGTCTTACAAATTTGGCCGGGTAAGGTATTTTAACATTCCTTACAAGGCTCTTTTACATGTCAAATTCGACAGAAGATAGACTGCTTTACTTCCCCTTCGAAAGAACCATGCTACATATTTTTATCGTTCAAGAAAAATCCTTTGACCCCAGCTGGTTTTAAACCCACTAACATCAGGTCTTGAGGTGAACACTTTACCTAGCCATTTAGGTCGACAATGAATATAATTAAACTTGAAGAAATATACTACAGTGAGGACAGTCAATTTATAGCCACCTTGCTGGATTAATGGGCATCCATTTCTTGAGCCAGAGAATGTCATCATTGACTGGTGGTGTCTAATCTGATGGTGAAGACACGCAGGGTCACTGAGATGAGCCCCTAATCGACCTAACTAACAGATTGGTTGAATAATTGAGCCTAAAAGGAAAAAAACTCAGTCCTCTGTTGGAGGATAAACTTGAGAGGTGGCAATCCTCATCTGTCATATCTGAATTTTGAGAATGAGGGGAAAGACAAGTAGATGTATGTCCAAGTATATTTTAAAATCTGTGAAACCTCAAGCAAATGCCTATTTTAAATATGAGTCAGTGAGCTTCGAAGTTTTTTCAATCAAGTTAGGCACGAGCGAGGTTCATATAAATCTCTCAAGTGTTGAGTTAGAGTTAAATAAATATTTCTTAACTATGTAGATAAAAATTGATAATCTATTAAAATTATAAAATTATTACTAGAACTAGGGCTTAGAGGTGCTTTGTCACACATGTGATTATTAATTATTAGTCACTGAATATATTAACATAGTTTTCACAGTCGGAAGAGGAATATAGTTCACACTTTGTGTTACGGCCATTGTTTTTCCTCAAAGAAAATTATTGTCAATCACTCTTCTTTAATTTCTTGACCCAGGCTTCAGTTTATCAGAACTCTTAAGAGAGCACCATATCATACAAATAAAAAATGTCAAAAGTTGGCCAAAATTGATAGTGATCTAGTCCAGCTTTGGTTTAACTTGTTCTGGATTCAGATTAATAACTTTCTATTACATTACCCACAATATACTGATAGATGTTATTTAAGATAAAGGCACTCTATTGATTTTAGTCATTAAATTTAAATGTCTATTTTTTTATTTTATTTTCAAATTATTTATTTGAACAGCTCAACGATTTTAGCAAAATATTCAGCTTTTGAGATTTGTAGATGCTTAAAATATTACCTTTCCTTCTAGCTATGTATTTATAATTCTCAATTTTTATATAGATTGCATTTTATGAAACAATTTTTGCAATTGTATGTCTATATATAATACGCATGTTGTAATGTGTCGCTCTCATGTTAGACCTGATTGCTGGGGACGGGGAGATCAAGGCTCAAATCCTGGTCGAGTGTATTGGGGGGTGATTTTTCTTAAATGGTTTTCCACTCTTCCTCCATACAAATTCAGGTACATTTCCTCTCATACTTTACCTTCCTCGTCCTTATTCCATTAGTATGACTAATGTACATGTATAACACAAACAATAACAAAGATTTGGCCTGGGAAAAAAAAAATTACAGACAAATTGGCATGATTGCAAAATATTGTTTTATAAAACAATTTTATATTGCTTTATCATCAATTTTTTTTTTTCTGGACATTGTTAAAATTAATCTTATTTCAGGTCGCAAGTGGACACTTTGAAAAAAGAAATTATTGATCAGGAGAGAGGGTTGAAAAGTCAACTATCGACGTTTGAGAAGAAGGCTCATGAAAATTGGGTGAGACACATTTCATTTATATAGGAATACATTTTTTAGTATAATGAAGCCACTACTTTATAAACTAAGCATGTACGAACTCCACTTTCAATTCAAAGCAAACCTGAATCGGAGCTTATCAAAGCCAAATTTTTTACATCCATTACAGTTTCCAGCCTGTAGTCAGTTTTTTTATCCAAGTTATATATTTTCCACTACCAGCTTGCTAGGTCTGGCATAGCTTCATATATATCTTATAATCTAACTTAAGACTAGGATAGGCACAACATCCAGGCCCCGGCCGTTAATTTATCACTGTGAAAGGGTAAACCCACATTTACCCCAATGATAAATTTTTCGGTCGTGCCAGGAATCGAACCCGGGACCCATATCTCAGTAGACAGACACACTACCAACTAAACTAAGGTGTCTGATCTCAAAGCCAAATCAATAATAAAATCATTCAGAATTTTTTTTTATATATATAGCACATTTGTCTGTAATATTTCTTAGATGATAAATCCAGTTATTATCAAGCCTTGCAAATCACTTACTTCAGATTTGTTCAGATGAATATTAATTTATAATATACATTAACAGCTTATAATGTCAATAATTGTACATAAATAAGAATTTTATTTGTTAATCTTTATACTAATAAAGCTGTATAATTGTTAAAGCTAAAAAAAAATTTGAAGTGTAGTCAAAGCTTATATTTTTTTCGAAGCCAAGTTAAAGATTTTGGAGCTATGGACGCCCCGATTATAAATCAGGGCTGCGGAGTCAGAGTTAGCTTAAAAAAAACTTAAATTATTATAATAATATAATGATAATGTATGCGTATTTCATTGGATGAGAAAGTTCTCTGAGTTGCTTCAACTCAAGTGCCGACACATCTCTAGTTGAAACATTGTTGTGTAGGTGGCAGCGCGGCAAGCAGAGCGGAGATTGGAAGAGGCCAGGCAAGAGGCGGGCCAGCTAAGGAACAGACTCACGATTGTGGAGAAAAATATAACAAATACTCCTAACGGAGACACCAGTCTAAAGATGAACGACAGTAAGCATTTCTCTGGTTGGTTTCTATAATCATGTTACACAATAATTGCCGTTGCTATTTTTAAGATCCTTAATAGCTTATGTAAGGGTCGGTGAACCTTTTTGCTACTACTCGCCCAATATTTAATTTATGTTCAGATATATTATTTTGTGTGCCCATAGGAATTCTGAGTAGCATCGTCATTACTAATTATTATTATCATACACTATCTTGATAATATTATATTTATTTGAGATATTTAAAATTCACTTTCTGAACATACTGATTACATCAGCACCCAACTTATAAACTAACTTAAATCAAAGCAGACACAACATCCAGTCCTCAGCCATTAATTCATCACCGTGAACAGGAAAACCCACATTTCACCAATTATACATTTTTCTGTCAAACTGGGACTTGAACCCGGAACCCTTAGCTCAGCACACAGACAGACTACCAATTAAGCTAAGGTGTCGGAGATCATATTTTAAGGGACACTTTAGCTCAGTTGGTGGTGTGTCTGTCTTATGAGCTAAGGGTCGCAAGTTTGATCCTCAACACGGCCAAAATATTTATCATTAGTGAAATGTGGGTTTTTCCTTTCACGGTGATGAATCAACGGACTGGCCTGGAGGCTGGATGTTGTGTCCATTATAGATTTAAGCTAGTTTTATAAGTTGTGTGCTGATATAATCAGTCGGTTCAGAAAGTGCACTTTAAATACCTTGAATAATTAAAAATTGTATTAAAAAATCATAAAATGACAAAATTAATGGATTTTTGATCTTAGTAAGGGACTAATTATTATTTAACAATAACTTAAAAGAATTATTTTATCTTATAGTTTAATTAGTAAATAGCTTTGAAAAACAGTAAATACCTTGTCAACAATTTATTCTCCCATGCAGAAGGTTCACCAGTCCTGTCCCATGTAGTGTTTGACCTCACTCTATTTCTAATAAATAGTTTTAAATTAAGTGAAATATTGATAAAAATCCATATTAATTTTTTAAAACTTGAAAAGGTATTTATATTAATTTTTGCTATTATTTATACAAAACAAAGCTCACCAAACTTTTATTGAGTGCAGTTAAAATCTTTGCGAGATGTTTCTTAAAAATCTTTAAAGCAACATATTTTTACATGAGGCTGAGAGTATACAATTAATCCCACTTTTAACAAAGAAAGAACCTTTGGATTAAATCGTTGAAGTAAGCCTCAGAGAAGAAATGTATCTGGGTTTTAAATATAATATGCCATAAAAATTTTTTTTTACCATGATATAAAAATGTTTTGCAATTTTTATTTAGCCTATAAAATATTCCTTCCCCTATTTTTGTAAACCCTCAAGTTTTGATAGACTGTTTGTTATGTATTTTGCTAGGACTTGTCTCTGAGAGTAACGGGGAACTGCTTGTAGACTTGCCAGTATCACCGCCCCTGCCGCAGCACTTCCAACGCGATGGCCTCCCTCTCTCCCCTCTCCCGTTCATGCCTCCACCACATTTCCTTGGAATGCCCCCTCCATTCCTACCTCCCCCTCCTGGCATGCCTTTCTTGCCCCCACCACCACCTCCCCTCTTCCCAGGGGACCGGCGTCCTCCGCCTCTCGGCAGGATGTCTTCTCCTCCCCTTCGGTACTCTCCGCCGCCCCGAGGGGGCTACTCCCCAACATATGACACGGAAGATCAGTCACCCCCGCCTTCACCGCCTGGAAGGTCCTACCGCTCTCCGCCACGCTTCACTGACCCTGACTCCTATAGAGAACGATCCCCACCGCCACATTTGAGGTGGCATGAGCCAGTAGGGCATCATAGATCCTCTGGCTTCAGACCCTTGCCTCCGCCTGTCAGAAACAGTCCTAGGGAGCCCAGAGGTACGATTAAACTACTCTTACACTGCACTTATGTGACCTTTTAAACTGGAAACAAAATTGAATTTAAAAATGGAATGTTGAACTAAAAATTAAAATATATGTCAGCTATGAGTGATGAAGAGTAATACATATCACCTTTTAGTTCAATAGACATATAATAAAAATATATAAATGAAATTGCACTCACAGTTGCACTATATTAATATAGTAAATAAAATGTTGAAAAGTTCAATTTTGTTGAAATTGGTCTAAATTATATATTACTTTAAGTTGTAGCTAATTTAAAATTAATCAATAAGTATGTATGGTATGTTTAATTTCATTACTCAGGCTCACTTCTATAGTCTATGTCTAATTGAAGAGCTCGTTACCAAAACCAGTTAGGTCCATTTTTTAAAATTAATAGGAGAGCCAAAACCTTAACAATTAAACTTCTGTGAATTTTTTAATTTCTACATGTTACACTCCACGTCACTCCGAAGACAAAGTGTGTCTGTTTTGAACAATTAATTATTAGATTTAAATTAGAAATTCAAAGTTCAAAGAAAGAAGTTGGGTTGATAGTTTTTGGGCTCTCCTGTAAATTAAAAAAAAAAAATGGACTGAACTAGTTTTGGAAACAAGCTCCTCCATTTTATTTTATTTTATTTTAGTATTATAAGATTGTATGGAATTATTTAAGTTGTATTATGTCTAACATTGAGAAGGGTTAATTTTAATAGCTCATTGATATGACGATACAAGGAGTACAAGGTTAAGTTTGTTCAAAGTGTTTTTATTCTTTTCCTCCCTCTTTTTGTTTGATTAAAGCGATAATGCCAAAAGATAAATCTTTTGTGTTTCAATGTGTGTGTGACCTTTTCTACTGCAGTATAAAAGATAGAATATGTCACCTTACTGCATTAGATTCTACAAACATTCTTTACTCTTTATATGGGTGGGATTTCTTCACTCAAATACTCATTAGTGTTTTTTTTATTAACTTAATTCTATTATTACATTTTAAGTGTATTTATTTAGGGTGTGCAAGTAGACATTTTTAAATATAGTTAAATTTTGTTTGGAAATAATCAAGTTTTAGTCAGGGGTGTAGTCTCAAATGTAGCAGTGCCAAAGCTCTTCATTTGTGGTGGTGGGGGTAATGCAAACAAAATTAGAACAAACACACACTTGCTTGCGTCTGTAACTATCATTGGGTTATTAACTTTCACTTATCATTCAATTAAAAGACAAGCTTCGTACATCCATATTTGTAGACAAAAAGTCCGATTTCCAGAGGAAATGATATTTTATACTGATAATAAACCAAAGTGCTGTTCCACCCTCAAAACCAATACCAGAGCGTCGCTATGGCCCCACTGTGACCCTGGGTTTTAGTAATATGAAACTATGTTTGAAATACAAGTACAGTGGAACCACCATCATAGTTAAGCTAGGACCACAATCAACAGGAATAAGGTAAAAGAAGGTCCAGCAAAAAAATGTAAAAGTATATATTTTTACCCAGCCTTATGATGCCCCTTAGGAAACAAAGGATTTGTGAAGCTTTATGATTGTTTTTTTTAAAAACACCATGGGTAAAGTTGATTCACTTTTAGTTAAAGTTGACTTTAATTTTTTGTTTGGTTAATATATGCCTATTTAAAGTGAGGTCGATGTTTTAAAGTTACAAATTGTTTTTATACACTTTTTTCAAGTTTTTGTTTATTTATGACATACTAAATGTTTTTTTTAAAAAAGAGCTAGTTATTTCAAAAAACATGTTTCTCTTTTGTACATAAGAAATAATATATAGACTTTCTTTTGATTCAAAATTTAAACCATTCATTTAATATAATAATATAAATAAACTTATATAAATGTCGAATTAAAGAGTATTTTATTTATTTTTTGTTTGGCTTGCTTTCACACCTTGATGTTTTTTTTGTTATCTACCTTATTTATATTATATTATAAGTTTGTATAATGATTTGTATATTAATACATTTTTCAAATTATGCTGCCACAAAAGGAAGAAAACATTTTTCAAAGATACGTCATTTTTGGAGTACAATGGAGGCGGGTATGGACTCTTACTTAATGTACCCTACATTAGTTGACAACTCTCCACCCCTTTCCCCTTAAACAACCAACATGTTCTTGTTAATGTTGGAAATAAATTAACTGTAGTTGCTATTTTTTTATCCCAAAGTATGTTCCCACATAGAAATTAACTAAGGGAAGTGGATTTGGCTAAGTTCAATATTGTTTATAGTGTAGTTTCTATCAAAACAAATTGCCTTGTGCCATTTGTATTTAGTTGAATATTTGATTTTTCAAAAGTTTTGGCGGAATTCAGCTCAGCTTTTTATTCACGCATTACCTGTAGCGGCACTCTGACTCGTCACCCTCATGTTAGATGTTGGGGAGGGGTTTGAATCCAGGTCGGGTGCACATTTTCTCTAAAATTCTGCCTCTCTAATCCCTATTTTGTTATTGTAATAAATCATCATCATTATCAATTGTCTCCAGCCTGTGACTGGGTCACTTTGGTAAAATATCTCCACCTTCCTTCTGTAATTGCTTCCTTTCTTCTCCTTTCACTTGCATACTTTCTTTCATCTGCTCCTCCCATCTCTTTATTGGCCTCCCTTTCATTATTTTCTCTACATTATTCGTCCACATCATTCTCTTTGGTATTCTTTCCTTTTCCATCCTCATTACATGATTATACCATCTCAGTCTTGCTTCCTTTACTATCTCATGTACTGCCACTCTTTCCCGGATAACTTCATTCTTAATCCTGGTTCTTCTCATGATGGCTAACATGGTTCTCACAAACGTCATTTCCATATCCTCCACTTTCTTATTCTCTCTTACATTAGCATAATTTATATATCCATATAACCCAAATCAGTACTAAGACACTTTGATAAATGAAGAGTGATTGATTTATAAATAAATAACCAAGAAACTATCCTTAGAAACTTGGGATTGTTGACTCACAATAAAAATTAACTAATAAAATAGTTTAAATATTCTATCTGGCAGGGTTTTATACTGTCTTGATGATCTTAATACCCACCAAAAACCTCATTTTGACTGCTTTTCTGTTGTAAAAATGTAATATAAAACCTTAGCTGCTTCACATATTTGAAGTATGAACCTAACATCGTCACTTGGCAACTATTAATTTCATCAGGACTACGGTCTTTAAGGAAAAGCTCTGTATACATTTAGAGGTACATTTTATTGTATTTGAAAGTTGGAACAGGAAAGAGGGTTAGAATCAAACACACAATGAGGTAGAAAGTTATATATATTTTTTCTTTTTGAGGAAGGGGGGAGGGGAGGTTTCTGCTGGAAAATTTTACTATACCTTTAGCTAATAAAATTGTTTTTATGTATAATGTGTACCCCATCCTAGGAGTACATCAAATTCCAGAGGGGTCTGGACCGGCACCCCTAACCCTTTCTATGCCCTTGCAAACACCATATGGCTTTTTCAACTAAACACAATTCACACTTTACACTTGCTACATTGTACAAATAAATAATTAATTCTCTTACCTATTTTTTTAACAATTAAATAGAGCCCTAGAACATCTCAACATGTATAAATAATAGTAAACAAGGAGTCATCCATGGTGGGACACATAATACAGCTTATATATCGCCTCGCACAAAAAACTCAAATTCATTTAGCTTTATAAAGTTATTCAGCCCAAACTAGAGTTTTATTCGAGTACACTAGAATCTTATTAATCTGAACAAATTGGGACGAAGCTTCTCCAGGCTAGCGAAAATTCGGATGGAGCAGGCGAATACAGGGAAACAGTATTTTCATGAATTTTAAATTGCAGTTGAATGAGTTTAGTCAAATTTTATTTATTTAACTGATGTCAAACAGGTAATATATATAATGTTACATTTTTAATTAGAGGAAAAAACCTTGTGTTGACTACAACATGTAAATAGTAAGCATTTATTATTAGATATCACTGTTTATTACCATTCTCTTTTAACTTTTGAGCTTGCTAACCAATAAACTATATTTAATTTGACTTAATTTCTTTCCTTGTTTTCTGAAAAGTGTGTTTGGATTATCTAGAATTTCGGACTACCGAGGTTCGATCAAACAGGGTTTTACTGTACTCTAGACCCCTAAGATCTACAAATCAAAATCATTATACAGTTATTTTATATATATATAACATATTATATATATATATATATATATATATATAAGCTATCTATAATGGTTTTGATATGTAGATCTTAGGGGTCTATGAGTACAGTAAAAATATAGTAAAAAGAGGTTTCCCTTTAAGATGTTAAGATATATATATATATACATCTTAATATTAAAGGGAAACCTATTTTCACTTTTTTATGTGATTTTCTACATTTGGATAGTAGATAGTATTTTGCTAATATCATCAATAAAGAATATTTACAAGCTATGTAATGTTTTGATTGAGTAAGTTTGTTGTTCTAGGATCAGCGGTGAGTTCTGGCCACTCGTCCGAGTCCTTAGAGAAATCTAGCAGACATAGTGAGAACATGCATGTGTAGTGCATCACATACAGACATTACCAAATAATAAATCAACTTCACTTGAGAAGAGTCCACAAATTTGAGACTGTATAAAAGGTTCACACAGTGAAATTACTTGTATTTTGTGAGTGTGTTTTATAAATGTGTAAAGATTACAGTTTTGAACTCTCCATGCAATTTCTCTAAGTTTTTGTTTTTTTATCTTCATGAAAAAAAAAAGTTTCAAATGAATAGTTTTAAGATACAATATTACAAAAGTCTCTTACTTTGAACTTTCTAAGTTTGTTAAAAGAAGGAAAATTTTAATCTCGTTTTCTTTTGTAAGTTAGCTGTGATAACCTCTTGGAAATAAGAACACTTTTTGAAACACTTATAACTCTTTCTCAAAGACAATTTGAAAATCTGAAAACTAGTGTAATAAAAGCGTTATACAAGTGAGTGTGTTTCTTTCTATAAGAAGTTATCCACAAAGCTAGCTTAGATAACTGAGCTGGGTGTTTTTCTTCTTTTTAGACCAAACTGAAGTTGATGGATTAATAGACTCGCTATTAAATGTGTTGGTTAAAGTTATAGCCGCATCTAAATATCATATTCTTTAAATTTAAAAATAAATTTAGGACACGGGAATCAAACCTAAGGCCTTGAGTGAGTATGCCAACCCTATTACCACTGAGCTATTCGGGAGTCTTCCCATCCCCGAGGTCATTCTTCTCATATTTTAAGGCAGTCTGATGGACTTGTGGATATTGTCAGATATACGAGTGATCAAGAAGATCACAAGCTATCAGATAACGCAGTCATCTTCGACTCGATAGGGCTTTATGGTGTCAATAGTACAATGATGACTCCTGAAAGCTCAGTGGTTAGAGCATTGGCGTACGAAGCCAAACGGTCCTGGTTCAATTCCCATGTCCAGGTGTAATTTTTCAATCTAAAGGATATCTTAAGCTGATGCTAATTTGCCCATTTGAATATCTGTTTGATAGAAACCTCTTTTTACATCCGAACAAAGGAAAATGGCACCAATGGCTGTATTAAATTTTAAATACATAATGCTATACATAAAAAAGGTACAGGAAAGTTGAATTGAACGGTAACGATAGAAAGCCTTATTTGTGGTAAATAAAATGTTTTAGTCTCGCTAAATAAAAAGTTGGATTTCATTGTTAAAAATCTGTACATAAGACATTTTTCAACTTAAAATGATTAAAAACAACCTACGCAATCTAAGTGGCATAGTAAATAAGTTAGAAAAATTACAATTAAATTTCAACTTTTTTATTTGCTTTTGTTCACATTTGAATGTCATAATAGCTATTTAGATCAAACCCATATTTATTCTTTACTTTTTCTTTACCAATGGTCTTTGGTGAAGAGAAACATTTTTTCTGAACTGAAAACTTTAATTTGGTACAGGAGTATTAAGAAGAAAATTATAATAATGCAGTTTGGTACTATTTTTTCTGGCGATTTCAGGCAAAACACAAGTGTCGTCTGTTTCTAAGTAAAAATTTTTATAGTTTGGATATTATTAACTCTCATTAAAATTGACATAATGAACCATTATTCGTGTAAAAATGTCATGTAATCAATTTCGCAAAAAGATTAAATTTGGTTTTATTTCATATATGTGAAATACAATTTAAAATGCTACAATGAACTTTTATAATATTTTTATATTTATTTTAATGGGCTAAGTAAAAGTTTGTAAAAACACATCTTGCGATATTCGGTGTTCCGCTTTTGCCTGTAAAAGCCAAATTGTGTTCATTCCTGTCCCTCTTTTCAGAACTTTCTTCCATGCATAACATTTGAATAGCTGATACTAATTTGGAGATAGTTAGTTTGTAAAAATCCTTTAAAAGTATTTCTTTGTTGATATGTAAATTTTTTGTTAGAATTCATTAAAATTAATAGTGACAATGTTTTGCCATGTAACACTTTAGTAAAACTTTGCCATTATTAGTTTTAATATGAGATAAACTCACCCCCCCTCCCCAAAAAAAATTGTATATTGTTAAGTTTTTGTCTCTTTGTGTAAAATAATTTTGTTTAAAAGTGGTTCTTTATAACTCAAGTTCTCTTGAGAAACTCTTCCTAAAATGTATATTTGTGCTAACTCTCATCACTATACAGTCCTTAACAAACATTTTGTGCACTACACTTTTGTACATACAACTTAAAATACTTTTTTTTTAAAAAAAAACCTTAAGTAAAATATATTCTAAGCTTTAAAAAATATGTTTCAATACTTTATGTTTTGTGGGATTTTACATCCTATGCTTTTACATTAGCCACTTTGAGTTAAAGTTAAGCACTAAAAATTACATAAAGTTTACTTAAATTTCAATATAATATATGTGAAATAAAGTGCTTTAACCCTAATAATATTCATAATTAAATAAATGTGATAATATTGTAGAGAAATTGAGCACAAATAAAAGTAAAAATACTAACACATACACACTTGAAAATAAATTTTTTTAATATTGAAGTGTGTGTGTGTGTGTAAATATGTATTAGCGTTTCTACTTTTATTTGTATATTATTTTTCTACAATTCCATTATATTTATGTAATTACATTTTAAATATCAGGGTGAATTTAATTCACTTTAGTCGAGTTCATGTTTAATCAAAACATTAAAACCTGCCAATTTTGTTGTTTTAAATGAGAAATTTCAAAAATTAGGTTTACAGAGAGAAACATCGCTTAAAAGATAAATAAACACTTTTTTGGTGAAAGCTCATTGTAATTTATTTCCATCTATATACCCATGGGAGTCAAAGTGCTTGTTGGAATATATTTACTTTTTTTTTTAGCGCTGTGTCTTACTACCCATTCGGTTTATACAATTATGTACTAATTATGATAATGGTTTTAGGGAAGAGGAAGGTTTTATATGTATAGGAAGTGTACCCATATTTGCATGGAGGAAGAGTGGAAAACCATTTTGGGGGAGAAAAAAAAAACACCTCAATACACCCAATCGAGATTCGAACCTTGATTTCCCAGTCATCGGCAGTTTAATTTACTGCGAGAATAGTGTGTTAGACCATGAAGCCACCAAACCAGGTGAAATGTCTTTATAATTTATATAAATATATAATATAGTAATATATATTATATATTCTTTATATAATTTAAACATTTAGTCACTCGTGAATTTTTTACTGGTGGAAATGTTAAATAATGTGTAAGTTTGAGGGTTATTGGTTAATATTTTATATAAAATCCTAATCCATTCTGAAAATATGTTATCATTGATAACATACAGTTTCAAAGATAATAAAATTGTACTTGCTGGGAGTGGAGTTTTGTTAAAAATGAGGTCTTGGGATTAGGTGACAAAATAATAGAACACATTTATAATATTTTACAATGGAATGGATTCCCACTTTCTTTCACGTGTGTTTTTTTCCATGTGGGTGATCCATGGATGTTTTGGTGTAGAAATACTTCTAAGTCATTAGCCAATTATTTATTTTTATATAAATTTGATAGAGGAAGGGTAAAATATAACTACAAATGCATTGTCACAGACATTAAAATTTGTTTATTGCAACACACAAAGGGTACGGGATTTAAGACACTATTATTAACAAGTGCTGTAATAATCTCTTTGGGAATCTGGTTTAAATATTTATTAAATAAATAAAATATTGTTTGAAAACTTTGTGAATTTTGGGGAATAAAGTGAGCTAAGAAATTGAATGAAACAAAATGTTAAAATCAAAGTTTATTTTTACAACCTTATTTACACCATTACAAACAAGAGGTAAAATAAAACTATATTACAGTATTTTCAAGAAGTTTAACATAAAACAATTGTTATTTTGTTGCATGCTCTGCCTTCCATTATGAAAGTCATAACATATTGGTGCATTTTTCTTGATTCATAAAATTGTTATTCTTACTTCGATGCAAATCTTAGCTCAAGCTAGAAAATTATTCTTTTACTCACTTATTGGCTCCCAGTTAATCTTTTTGACCCTTCTCGCTTCTCCAAAGGGGCAGAAATCTCAAAAAAATCCAACCTTCCTCTTATCCTAAATCTCATGCTAGACGCTGGGTTTTTTTAACATCACATTTTAATATCCATTTGGGTTGTACGCATACATTAATTACATTAATGAGATAGGTATGAAGAAGGTTGAGTTTTAGAGAAAATCTAGCCACATTTACGTGGAAGGAGAGTTGAAAACCATTTATGAAAAAACAATCCTGAGGACACCTGACAAGGATTCAATCCCCTATCGCCTCGTCACTTGTAATACAGTCTAACAATCATTTTATTTGGCCAAAATAAATAGAATATTGCCAGTAAAAAAAAGAGTTTAATTTTCATCATATAGTAATACCAATAATCTGACCCCTTAGCTCAGTCGGTAGTGTATCTACTGAACTAAGGGTCCCAGGTTCGATTCCCAGCATAACCGAAAAATTTATCATTTGTGAAATGTGGGTTTACCCTTTCACAGCGATGAATTAACGGCCGTAAACTGGATGTTTTGCCTCTCATGGTCTTAAAGTTAAGTTATAAGTCATATGAAGCTATGACAGACCTAGCAAGCTGGTAGTGGAAAATATATGGCTTGAATTTATCCACGTAATTCTGATATAAAATGGTGTAGTATGTTATTTAAAAAGTAATTGACTATTTTCTGAATTAGATATAATAAATAAATAATGTAAAGTAAAAAGTGTTTTAATGAAACAAAATTATATTTGAATAGATGTTGAATCTATGTCTCAGAAGAGCATGTTGTTAATATGGACATTACAATGGTTGATTAGCTTTTATAAATTCAGGAAATTATACTAAAATCTCCAGGCAATAGTCACATACACCATCAATTATAGCCCACAGTGGGGCATGGTGCATACACCTTAGACTGCACTATGATCGTGCAATAAGCTATGAAAACTAAAGATACATTGTAAAAGTAATTCTTTAATATTCACCACATGAACAAAATAAATTATTTTGAAAAAATAAGTAACAAAAATGAAGAGAAAAAGAAAAAATATATAATATGTTAGTGTATATTGTGTAGACAATATCGTTTCCCCATCGGTTTAGTTGATCAGACCAATTTAGTGATCAATTTGTTTATTTTTGTTTAATTTTTGGAGGAAATAGTTTTTAAAAGTCATCAATTCAAATTTAGATACAAATGTGGTCGTAGTATATACATAATACTTGTATGGTATTACTTATCTTATTAATGATACTCAATATTAAGATCATACAGTTTCAATCTCTTTAAAAAGATTGTCTTAAAGTAGGGTCAGTATTTATTAAGGTTTTATTTCAAAACTTTTTTTCAGCCAAAATAGGCTAAATCAAGTAAGGTGAAATAGATATATTTAGTTTAATTTCATACATCTTGGAACCCCACAAGTTAAGGATAATTGTTATGGGCATAGTGACATTTGATTTGAATGGAAACATTTTAAACAAAAAGTGTAGGTCAAATTTTGTGATACTCAAGACACATATTCTAGAATTGTTGAGATTACTATATGTAGGAAATCAAAAGTAGGCATATCTTCAGAAAAATAGTCAATATAGTTTGGCCACATTTTTTTTTTTTCCAGCGTGTCTACTCAACTTGATCTATGAAATTCCTGATTGATTCCCCTGATCATTTCCTAACATTCCCCAACTCAAAAGTATGTCACAACCTTCTACCCCTCCCCCCATATTTTTTATTAATCTTCTTTCAAATTTAAACAAACATTTTTTTAAATTTGTATTAACATAGTCTACTAGGAATTAGAAAATTATAAAACATTACACATCTACAAATAAAAAAAGACAGTTTGAATCACATTTAATTTACTGATTTAATGATGTTAATATTTCATATTTTGAGTAAAATAGCTTTTTTTTTATTTACCAAATTCCCGGCTTATTCCTGTTTTTTTCCAAACCACTTAAAATTCTCGGCTAATTCCAGTTTTCCCGGATGGTAAATATGAACCCTGAGAGGTAGCAGTCTTACCTTTACCAATTACACTATGGTCCTATCTTATAATATGGACTAAAGCTGTCAAGAATATACTCTATCTATGATAGGAGAGGTGGTGACAGCTAGCAGAAGGTTCTTTGTTGTAAACATTGCCTGAAAGTTACTAATCAACCTAATCGGAAAGAATGATTATTTGACTTATTAGTAATATATTAACAATAAAAAGTGTTAACTTAATAAAACGACTCTAATAATAATTCCCTAAGAATTACTTTATAGTTGGTGTTTTTTATAACTCATTGAAAGAACAAAATATATTATTTATTTTTTTCTGTCATAGTGGCAACATTAAATATGATAGTGCATGAAATAATAAATTAAAATATTAGTTTCAAAATGAAACGTTTTTATTTTGTAAACGACGCACAAACACAACCAGACGGTTTGTATGCCATCATCAACCCCTTTGGTTCGGCTAGTTCGCCATCTTAATTCATAAAAAGAATGCAGCATTTTAGAAGCACTCATTTGAGAGGCATTTTTAAGTGAACCACAGACACCACATCCACAGAAAAAGAAACAGCCAAACGGTTATTTTCATAAGTTTGTGTTTTAATTAGGTAAAAACTGTTAAAAGAAAAAAATAATTAAAAACAAAGTGTTGTGGAAGTTTAGACTGCCTAACAACTCAGGATATTGTCTTGCAGATCATGATTTGGTTAATGGATATATGTTAACTTTTTCTTTCATTGTAAATGGAATGCACCATAAAAAGTTTTGACATATTATTATTACGTTTTCTATCTTTTGGCAGGTAAAGTTCCTTTTGTCATTGAGATCAGACGCCAATGCGCCATCCTCTGCCTCCTCCTTCAGCTCCCAGAATTTTCTTCTTTCCTTCAAGTCATCCAATATTTGAATCCTTCTTCATAAGCTCCTCTTTATCTCAAACTTTTTTCCTATGAAGTCCTGCAGAAGACAGTTCCTCCTATAGATGGTCCCGATCCATTTTGCTTTATAGGGAGAATCACATCCAAAAAGATTTACCGACTGCTCATATTAGGATTTCATTTGTCACCCTGTATGTCCACCTAATCTTCTCCAGCACCATATTTCAAATCTCTCCAAGTACATATAATATATTTTTTTGAGAGTCCCAAGTTTCAGCTCACGATGCTCCAAATGGACACCAGAGTATTAAAAACTAACACACAAATAGTTGTTAATCCATAAAATATTTAAATTTTGCCTGTACAATTTTGTCTTAATGAATGGCATCCTACCATCACAATTTGAATTCGGTTTAGCCCTAGATTTTATTTATAAGAATTAAACATCATGCCTAAAAATATGTTTGAATTACTAGAATGTCTTGACGGTTTCAGTAATGTACCCACAGGAGAGGGGCTTGAGAGGGCTCGAGCCCCCCCTGCCGTAGTTTAGGGGTGCCTCGAGATCTACACAGATCCTAAGAGAAAATTAAATGGGGGAGGGGTGTGACCAGTTAAATATTGTGAGCAAAGAAAATATTAAGTGCGGCACGGGCCTTGTGTTGATCCTCCCTAGTAGTCCTAAATGATGTTCTTGCAGTCAATAGGCCTATATTTGGTTAAATTATCATGTTTATAATAGTAAAAATACAAATTATTAAGTTAACAAATACCAATAAAAAACCTTCTAGGTGTATATAATGGTAAAAAAAAATGACTCCAGTGGTTGGGGGGAACCTCCTTCCAAACCCTCTTGAGCCCCCCTTATTTCGCAATCCTGTGTACACTACTGGATGGTTTAGAATATACTTTTGTGTTTTGCTTTAAACATTAATATGAATAAACAAGTTGAGCTAGTTATAAGTCAAAAGAATGTTTTAATAGTTAAGTGATTTGCTTTTAAAAAGTAAATTGCCTTTTTTTTTTTTAGTGTTCTTGGTGATTTTTCTTTATGAGAAGCTCTATTGTAATTTTTGAATAAATCCTAAACAAGAGTTGTTATTCTTTGTACAAATAATTTAAATATATAAACATAAATAATTCAATAACTGTGTTGGTCATTTATTTATTTTTTATGGTTAGCAAAGTAATCTCACATTTAAGTCATTTAGCTTGATATATTTGTAGAGTTTATAAACTTACTTTTCTTTTATTAATAATTGTGTTCAAAGTAAGGTTTATTTATTAATGACTTAATCCATGGGCTGGAATAAGGAAGGTTGTTATAAATAAGCAAAGACGTGAGTAAAAATACAAAACTATTATTTTTTATTAAATATGAACGATTACGTCTATATTTGTAGGTAATCACATTGCATTTTATTTCAAGCCATATATAATTTTGTACAGGCAGCACTACAATGGATTCAGAAAATGTTTACATTGGATTTATAATTTAATAAATATATATATATACAGTATTTTACTTTTGCAAATATTTGTAACATGATCTTAATATATTATCTTTTCTTTATCTTAATATATTATAAGTGTACATTACAAAACTTAAGTTTTTAACTAAGAAACTTTAATTAAACAATTACATGAGTTTTCTTTTATAAACCTAACGAATGTAATAATGTGCACACTCCATTTGTCCTGAAAGGTAAGTCTTACCTTGACTGATTACAGTTTGGTTTCCCTCTTATAAGGTGCATCAAAGTGTAACTGATCTAGATAAGCGTGCTTACCTTACAGGGTAATCAAGAGCACATAATGTGGTTCAATACAGAATATGGCACAGCACATTATATTTTTCAGACTTACCCGGTAACTCAAGTTTTTGTTGTTAAAAAATAAGTTCCCTTATGAGTAACCTTTTGAAGATTCACTTTAGACCTTTCACAGTCCGCTAACACTATACATTTGAGCATATTATGTTTACCTCTATCATCAAGCATGTTAACTGTCATGTTTGTCAAGAAACGTTTGGTACTGAATTGTAGAGTTTCATCTTCTAAGAACTCCTCTACGCTGCATCCAAATAATTCCTCACCAGGATTTTTCCGCACTCTAATCACAATACGCTGGTTAAACTTATCAATGACGTGCATGTTAAAACAAAAATATGTTTGAAGTTTTGTTGTTTTACCTTTTTCACCGCAATACGGACATAATGTCTGCCCTCTCAAGCGTGTAGTATCCTGAACCAATGGGTATACCTTACGTAGTTTGCAGTCTGTGCAAAGTGCAGTAACAATGTTTAGTATAGTATCAATAGAGGGTTCAACTTTTCTAATCCACACACATAAATGGATTAATCTTATGTCCATCCGACGTATACAACACATTTTCGTGTGAAGGTTTCGATTTTGTCGCTCTCCTAAGCAAACAAAAAAAAATGTATTCTGTAAAAGCATTAAATGTTTTCATAAAGTCTTATGGGATGATCAAGAATATGACAATTACATTTTAAAGACTTTAAAATTAGCCTAATGGAAAAAGTAAATTAACAAATTTAGTCATGTTTTTTTTATTTTTTAAATATCAATGCTAAAATTTTTCATTTTAAATCTTATACAAACTAGCTTAAAACTAGAAAAGACACAACATCCAGTCCCCAGCCATTAATTCATCAATGTAGAAGGGGAAACGAGCCACATTTCACTATAATGATACATTTTTAGGCCATACCACGAAACGATCCGACACCTTAGCTCAGTCGGTAGCGTGTCTGCCTACTGAGCTAAGGGTCGCGGGTTCAATTCCCGGCATGGCCGAAAAATTTATCATTGGTCAAATGTGGGTTTACTCTTTCACATTGATAAATTTACGGCTGGGTACTGGATGTTGTGTCTGTTATAGTTTTAAGTTAGATTATAAGGCATATGAAGCTACGCCAAGTCGATAGTGGAAAATAATCAAAATATATGGCCTGAATGAAAAAACTGACCCAGGCCACATGCCAGAAACAGTAATGGATGTAAAAAAAACACAAAAAAACACATGAAACGATCCCGTGATCCAGTAGAAAGACATGCTACCGACTGGGCTAAGGTGTCAAACCATATATATACACATTGTAATGATTTTATAATTCTGAATAATACAAAAGGCAGTCTAATGACATGTGGTGGGTAGAGACAGTAAATGTAAAATAATTTTTCTTACCTCCTTTTCTATCATTTGAATTGATTAAAGTTCTTGTGGAATGTTCTCTTGTTTGCGCGTCAATATAAGAACATGTCCGACTAAAAGCTGATGTTGTGGCTGAAGAGTCAATTTCTTCCTGAGCAGGGAAACTGTTTTGAAGCTCATGTTCAATGTTCTTGGCGGTCCTAGAAATGGGTTCACTAATCCCACTAGGATTCAAACACACTCTCTTTACCCGAGGTGAAAGGAATTTGTCCAAATATGTACCATTCAAATCGCTTTGAACAGATGATGAAACTTTAAATTTGTTAGAAGCATCCGATGGTTGACTGTATGACTTAATAGTTTCAGAATTGACATCACACACACTCTTTATACTATTTTTTTCTGAGTTCTTACAATGTTTTGAAATTATTGTAGTTTGTATTTTTTCTAACAGCTTTAAGTAGCTTCCCTTATCTGTTGGGTGATATATCGGCAAATCTGTTTTTAAGGAATTGAGAGGACTTAACGGTTGTAGATTTGTTGGTGCCTCCTTTTCTTTGGGTAATGAAGCAACAATTGTTTTTCCTGAATCATTATTTTGGTTAGTTGCAATTTCACTTTCAGAAGTAATAACCATTTCTTTATTGGGTGGACGTATCACATTAGTTGGTACAATCTTGTTATTTTCAAAACATATTTCAGTATCTTTTGAAGGAAAGGCGTTTTTAGACAAAGTCTGATTTTCAAAACTTTCAGGGGCATGACACAATTGTGTATGTGTATCCATTAAAACTGATCCACCATCGTGATTTTTATCAGAGTTCAAGAGAGATTTTCTGTTGTCATTCACAACAATGTGTTTTCTTTTGGTACTTTTGGAAGATAGGATTGTAGACGAATGTCTGTAATCACTAAAAATATCTAACCTTTTTTGAATATGTTTAGCTGAGGGGTGGTGAGGTGGATAAGGGGTGAATGCACCAAAAGGATCGGCACATGGCTTGATTACAAAAAACATCAATAGCTCTGTTCTATTGTTTCCAATGGAGACTTCATGTGCTTCTACATTGTGCAATATGATAAAATAATCTTGCATTAAATATTTAAATCCTTCTCCTGGTTTCAAAACTATCAGATCAATTTCAGTCTGGCAATTTTTGAACTGAGACTTAGTGAAAATTGTTTTGTCTTTCTACACCCTCCACTTTCATCACATGTGTGGGGACATATTGTTCCATCAGTAACGGTCAGTATTAGGAACTTATCACAATCATATCGCCTTATTTTAGTAACTTTGCATAGAATATTAATTCTTACAGAACAAGATGCATCTATTTCTTTTAGGTCAGTTGGATTAAATGTCTTCAGTATTTCAGTTCCTGAACTTTTGGGATACCATGCATTGGACTTTGCCCATTCAAACAGCTCGCTTACAGCAATTATATCGGAAACTGTGCATTCTCCCGATTCGTTCAATAATAAAATAGGTCTACCATCCTTAGTATTATTAGGATTAAACATTATCATGTTAGATGATCCAAAAACTCGACCCTCAAAGGTTCCACTGACACTTTCAATCTGTACATGGAGTACGCTTAAAATAAAATTAGGTTCCATTTTTGGTGGGGGTTGAAGAGTATCATAAAATATATAAATATAAAATAGTTTGTTGGAAGAATCAATACTTGCATCAACCAAACCAACCTTGATAATCATGTTAAATTTACTTGTTTGACGTGCTGTATTTTTATCAACCGTTTTAATAACACCGCATAAATTTATGCACTTGTTAGCTTTTGTTATTGCAGATATTTGTGTGTACTTAAGATCCATAATTTTTTTTTATCGACGTTACTTTTATTTCTCACAAATTATTTAAAACTTAAGTTTGTATTTATTGTTCAACAAATTAGAAAAGGTAAAACCTATTTTATTCAATGTAGATATAAATTCTATTTGAATACAAATTTAGAATCTAGTACTAGCCAACCTAAAAGAAAAGTAACCAGAATCCAAAAATGGTTTTATTTTAATAATTCAGAGGGAGAAATACTTTTAAATAAATTACAAAAAGAAGAGGTAGTATTTAAATAAATATTTAATAAAACCAAACAAATAAAATTGGAACTGGGCTTCCAAGTCAATAAATGTCGCATTTCCTTCAAATACATATACATAGGTACATAAATACATCTAATCACGACGTTCCCTTACGGTGTAGGCAGAAAACTCAGAAACGGTGCATTTAGTTCAAAAAATAACAACTCTGTACTTAATTGATCCTCACTTTTTCCACACTTACCTATCCTTGCATACCCCTTTCAAATAAAATTCCCATATTATTTATTATTATTATTATTATTATTTATTATATTATTATTATTATTATTATTATTATTATTATTATTATTATTATTAGCACCACGTCTTACTACCCGTTTGGTTTATACGCACAAAATTTTATATATATATATATATATATATATATATATATATATATATATATATATATATATATATAAGTGGAAAAATAAGGTTTAGAATGTTTTTAATATAGAAGGATCTCTCAAAGAAGGAAAATAAGTATGGTTTATTAAGACCCATTAAAACCAACCTTTTAATAAAATAAGTGGGTACGAGCGTACGACCTACATTCAGAACATTTGAGCAATATTTATGATCAGGGGTGGCTTGAGGACCGTGCGAACCGGGTGTTGCCCGGGGTGCCGGCTCGAGGGAGTGCCAAACAGGGTTAAACCTAACCTAACGTGGCCTGGACGTGATATTAAATTAATACCCAAACCCAACAACTCCAAACCTAATATAAACTAGACGTAATTTAGTGGAATTGCTAAGCATAACAATCATTCACTTTTTGATAATAACATGCAATTTTACATATTAGTATAATTTTGTGGTAGTAAATTTGAATTTAGTGCCACTATAAAGGGTTAAACCCGTATTACACGACACTAGCTCGTACTTGAAATCCAGTGTGCTAGCTAGCACTAGCTAGCACGTCATCATCTAGCGTAGTGTGAATCAGAAAAAAATATACTGGTTCTGCCTCTTGATACTGGCTACCATACTGGTTTTAAGGATAGAACAGGCGCTATTCTCGTACTATTTCCGACGCTAGTCTATGTAATTCAACCAATCAATGCGCGCTGAGACTGTGTGTAGAGAAATGGTAGAAATGGTGCCAACATGATCATCAGATGTTATTTTGTTGTTGGCAGAAAATTATTCTAAACATCATCTAAAAACGACCAACTGTGTTCCAGACCCAATTTTAAACTAAATAAACTTGATAGCATACCAACCTTAGGTGGTTGCTTTTTTAGAATATAAAGTGTGCGTAGGCCTAAAAAAGAACATGTGTGTGTCAAGGATACTGTACTTGGACACCCATGGGCTTAGGGGCCTCTGACCACATCGTAAATAAATGAATACCAATTTGTGGAGATACTAAACGTTAGAGTCACCCCGAATGTATCCTACTTAACCTCCGAATGTATAATTTTTAGTATCCCGTGACCTTATCTCGTCTTTCCATCCAGTCCCGTGTCCACATTCTTTTCCTACGCTCCATCTCATAATTTTCCATATCAATTTTAATAATTAATGCAGCTGGTGCACCCAAAATTAATAGCTGACTTTCCATAAATATTTGCACTAGAACCTAGAACCAAACTAGCAGCGTGTGAATACTCTAGTTCCGTTTCTATTGTACTAGCTAGTATACAGATATCTATGCCCTAGCTAGCACACTTGATATCTAGTACAAGCAAGTGTCGTGTGATAGTAGCTTTATTTTATATTTGCCATCTTGAAAGAATGGCGCCCTAAAACTTTTTTTATAACGTAAGCCGTTAATTTGGTCAAAGTGTTTGTTAAACTTATAATAAAAAATAGAAGTTAACACTGCCTTTAAAAAATAGTTTTTTATAGTTTTATTTGTGATCCTAACCGTTTTTGTATAATCTCGATGTGAAACGTTTAGCGTATAGTTAACATTTGTGGAGTTTCCCCTTCAGATTATTTTCCAATCACGCCCAGCCAGGCAGGCTACGTTAGATTTGGAAATGTTTGGTTTGGGGATTTTTTTTTCCAGTTAACACCATTTCTATGGTGAGTGGACTATACATTGATCTCTAAAATATAACTGGATGGACATACACATGCACATTCCAAGGACAAAGGCGTGACGCTAAAGTGTATCGTCTGCTACACTGAGGGGGGAGGGGGGACAGATTTAACGGTTTCTTTAAATGTTCTTATGCGAAAACATGTCTCTGATGAATAAAAGTGTTATTGTTTGAAAATAGTGAAGTATTATACCACACTTTCCTGAAGAAACATTTACATTAAAGGATATACAATCCAGTTTTACAGGTAATACTGTACAAATACGAATAAAACCTTAGATATTTCAATTTTTATGTAGTTATCATCAATGCTGTTTACAGTCTGCCATGATCACTTATATTTAGTTGGTTATTAGCTTGTATATTGGTTTCATAAACAATATTATATTGAAAGTTCAATAAATATAATGAACAAGGTATCTTAAAACTTGATTGCATTTGTTTGAATTACAAACTTTGTATAGTTGCCATGTATTCAAAATATCACTTAGGTTATAGGCTTGTGGAAAGTATTATTATAATACCTGTTTTTTTAAGTTGGCTCATCTTTCAGAAACCATATTATGTTGAAATTTCGATAACTATAATGAAACAAGTTAGCTAAAAACTGTATTACATTTGTTTGAATGACACACTTTGTGTAGAAGTCTTACGTTCAAATGATAATTTAGGTTATTGGCTTGTAGGAAGTACAGTATCTACTAAACCCTAATTTTAGTAAAGATCCCAATCTGTAAGGCCTTATTTCGTACCAGAATACTATCATATATATAATATTTTGGTAGGATAAACGGCAATTTAGAACGAAAGTAGAAATTTCCTTTTGGAAGGTCTTTTATGCTAACTAAATACAACTATAGGGTAGGATTCTGGTACGAGATAAAGCCTTACAAGCGAGCTTCCTTCAAAGATCTTCGTATATATTAGGCTACATAAACTTATTTAAAGAAAAAACGAACAAGTTTTGAACTTTTATATGCTCTTCAAAGATTTATCTAACATATTTATTTTATTTAACCATTCACACATTGATATATCTCATATATTCAATCAAATTAATGACCGATGTCAAATTGCCATTTTGCCTTGTATGGGTATAGGAGAGAAAGAGATACCCGAAAGTTTTCTTCTCTCTTACACAATGGTATGCAGACGACAGTTCGAAAATTTCAGCCACAGATGTTCATCCAGTTATATTATAGAGATCAATGGGACTACATTATCCACCAGTTACATAAGGGGGCGCCATAAAGCAATCCCGCCCGGGCACAAAATTTACCTCGGGCCGCTTCTGTTTACGATAACTACCTACTATAAACTGAAAAGAAAGTAATTTACGGAACTTACATTAGGCAAATAATTGCCTTATTTTACAGTAAAAAAACTCCAAATAGCTTCTAAACTAATTTAATGTTCATAAATTTTCATGGAGTCTGTCAGTTAGAGCGCAGTGCTCGCATCCTCACCTCCATCGCCCTAGGCCCTTTTTATACAAAAATTTCATTCTCTGGGAACGGCACTGAGACAAATGTTATTTAAATGGGTTTCAAAATTAATCTGGAAATATTTTATGATTCAAACCACAAACTGTTTTCAGCATGTGGCCGGGTCAGTTTAGTAAAATGCTTCCATCTTCCTCTACCATATCACCATTCTTACTCATTTGATTGATTCTATTCTTCTCCTCTTACATACTTTATGTCATTTGCTCCTCCCATCTCTTTCTTGGCCTTCCTTGGGCTATTTTTTACTACATACTTCATTTCCAGCATTTTCTTTGACAACTTTTCCTTCTCCATCCTCATTAAATGGCCATATAAACTCAGTCTTGCTTTCTCTACTATATCATTTACTATCTTTACTCCTACTCTTTCTTAGTTAAATTAATTCCGTATACTGTTTATCCTCGTAAAACTAACATACTTCTTACAAAATTCATTTCCATAGCCACCTCTTTCCTAGGTTTTCTTTCATTCAAATTCCATACTTTTGCTACATATGTGACAATGGGTACATAGTACGCCCTATACAACAATTCTTTACAATTTGAGGATACTTCTTTTCTCCATAGCAGGTCTCTTACATACATATAGAACATCTCTCCCTGCTGTCCTCTTTTTATTATATCCTCCCTCTCTACTTCCACCTTCTTCCTCAATCACGCTTCCAAAATATTTTACGTTCTAAAGTTTTCTCAGCTCTACTCCATCCAACTGTATAGCTTTACTAGACCTTATTCTTTTCCTTGTAATTACCGTCACTGGGCACTTTACCATACTTAATTTAATTCCATGACTTTTTCACTTCCTCATTCCGTTCCTGTAACTGTTCATGTACTTCAATTTACTTTCACCCCTATACCATCAAGTCATCATCAAACATCATGGCTTTCATTCTTTCCTCCTCGAGTTTCCCTGCCACTTTATTCATGACCATTTCCATTACAATTACATAACTATAGTAACAGTGACAGGACACCCCCCTGCTTCATTCCATTAAAAAAACACTACGTCCCCCCACTCTCCGTCTTAATACAACTCCTGTTAACTTCATATATGCCTTTCACTCTCATCCCAACTCCGCTTTTCATGTCGGCCTCCTCCATCGCTTTTCAATCTTTAGTTCTATCCACACTATCAAATGCCTTCTTCACATCCATCAATACCACTACCAAGCTATTCCCACACTCATACCTTCTTTCTATCAGCTGTTTTATAGCAAAGATCAAGTCTATTGTAAACCTATGTTCCCTAAATCCGTGCTGTACCTCTCTCCACCTTCCTTTCTCCTTTCATTTTATTTGTTCTTTTTTCCATTATCTTCTCATATATTTTTGTATTGTGGCATTCAGCGTTATCCCCCTACAATTAGTACACTTCTTTCTGTCTCCCTTCTTGAACGTAGCTATTTTAACTCCTTCTACTATGATTCAAAATTAGTACCCTAATGTTGGTACTTGATAGTTAAACACTATCTCCTTGTTAGTATTTATTGTTTTTATATTCTGAGATGTTTGTTGTTTTTGTTTTGTTCCTAGTTATTTAAGCTTGGTAGACTTTTGTGTGTTTATTATTAAAATAATTGATTAGTTGTATTGAATTGCTCATCTAATAATTTAATTACAACCATGAGTGATTCTAGTGAAACAACAGATCCAGAAGATGGATATTCTGTAGAAAAAATAGTTGGACGAAGGGTTAAGAAAAGTGGCAGAGTGGAGTACTTTTTGAAATGGAAAGGGTATAGCAGTGATGAAAATACTTGGGAACCACAAGAACATCTTAAATGTCCTGGGCTCATTGCTGAATTCGAAGCGAATAGGAAAAAAAGACTTAGTTCAAACGAAGATTCCAAATCATTTAAAGAAGACCATCAAGCAACAATTAGTAAGAATGGCCAAACCAACTCATCTACTGAAGATGCAAAAAATACAAATTCTTCCAAATTGGAGATTGAAAAGAAAAAGTCAACAGCATCAAAACCCATTTTGAAGAGAAAAGGCTTAGGCAGCCAAGGTGAGTTGTCTGAAAATTCCATCTCTCCTAAAAAAAAAGAAGTCTAAAGGACATACAAATTCTAAGAAGGAAATCAAAGCTAAAAAAAATAATCAAGACAAATCAAGACAAGAGAAACATGATTCAATGCAAAAAAAATACTTATCTAAGTCAAATATGAAAGATGATATACCAAAACCTAACAACAATGTGGAAGTGGAAAATGAGAACATTAAAATACATTCAACACCTAAAGAAAACACTATTAATAACAGTTCAAAGAAAAATATTACTCCCACAAAACAAACTGTTAGAGCTGAAAATGGTGATGGCAATCAATCCCAAAAGAGCTCTGGTGATATAAAACTTAAACAAAGAAAAACAAACTCGGCTAGGAAGAAAGAGAATGAGTCTGATAAATTAAAAAAACCAAAGTCTGTCAAAAAGAAGGTAGAAAACACTGATGGCGGCAATTGTTCAACGGAAATACTGACTACTGTTGATGATTTGTTATGTGGGACAGATGAGGATGATGCAATTGATGATAATAAAGTGGGATTTGAACGTGGCTTTAAACCAGATTTTATTGTTGGTGCAACTGAAGAAGATGGCGTACTGAAGTTTCTGATGAAATGGCAAGGAATCATGGAAGGAGATCTGGTTCTAGCAAGTGAAGCTAACATTAAGTGTCCACAAATCGTGATCGATTTTTATGAACAGCAGCTGGTGTGGCATCCAATAAATGAGCCATAAACTGTGCCTTAAGCTCACATATTCTATTTGTTGTGGTTTTTATTTTACAAACTTGTTCTAAAATTATGTTTATTGTGTTTATCTTTAGAATGATATGCCATCATTCATACCATTTGAATTGTTATAAAAATTACTATATCTAACTTAATATAGGTATTTTTAAAATACTCATTTTTGTAAGCTGTTAATGATTAAAGAAAATAATAATTCTAGGCTAAATCTTGTCTTCGATCAATCCTTTAAGTTTATTCATTTGGACTGCTTTCATGTTTGCAGAGCTCACTTTGACCATTTTTGTCATGATTAGGGCCTGCTATTGTTAATTTGAAATTAATTACAGAATCTTTGGAAGTGGTATGCAAAGAGGATGGAATTCTATACACATTTTCTTTGTAATATTAAATTAAGTTAAATTTAATATTTTTTATCGTCCATACCAGGGGTTGCCACTATCTTTGCTGATCAGCTTGAAAGTGCCACTTTACCCCAAAACCTCTGTACCATAACCTTATCCTGACACCACTAGTCTACAAAAAAAAAATGTAATAACAATATATTAAGCCAATCCTATTTTTTTTAAATGCAAGTAAAATATTGTTTAGGCCTTCTCCTGAATGAGATAGAATTCTATGTATATTTCTAATTATTTTCTGCACCATTACAGTAGGCTACCTAAGATATTAAAAATTAAAAATCTAATAATGAAACAAACCCTATCTAAACAAAACCCTTTTACTGGGGAGAAATAGGCTAATTGCATGTGTTCAGAATACACAATTTATAAATAATCCAGGCCTAAGATTAATTTTAAAAACAAATAGAAAGCAAAGTGGAATAAAAGTAACATAGGGACTTTGTAGGATTGTATAGTTATGTTTTCTTGATAAGAACAGTATTAGTCATCATGATCATATAATTGTTCCAGCAGTGTTGGGTACAATGTTAGCAAGCCTCCTCCATTTCACACAGTTCACGAATGTTTGGTTTTCCCATTACGTCTCTAGAGTTCTTTTTTCTTATTGCCACGTCACTGATGATTAGGTCGATCCACACCGTCTTGGGCCTTTCTCTTGTTCTATTTTGTGGCACCTCTTTGACACCTGTCCAGTTTCCATTCTTTTTTTACATTACTAAACCACTTCAAACACAATTTCAAAATGGTTTTCTAACATAGCCTCCTTTATGTTTAATTTAGCTCTGACATCTTTGTTCCGAGCTCTCTCGTGTTTTTTTGAATCGATAATGGTAAAAATTTCAATTTCCGCTGCCTGCACATGGACTCCTCCCTGGGAGGAAGAACACAGGTCTGAGGTTTTATGTGACTACTGGGGTATTTAAGTAATTTTGGAATTAAGGGGGACTTCCTTGTCCCAGAGCAGCTCTCTCACTTGGATGGTAGAAATAGGATCCTTTCAGTGCACAATTTGTGTCTTATGGACGGGTTCTGGTGTCCGACGATATGATACTACCGAGGTACTGGAACTGCTCCACTTCTTCCAGGCGTGCACCCTCCAATGTAATATTGACTGGTGTTTTCTGCCTGTTGACCAACATGACCACTGTCTTACTCTTACTGATTTTAAGGCCAAAGTTCCTGAATTCCACATTCCATAGATCTTATCACTTTTGTACTTCATATTTTCTGTTTCCCCAAATTACTATGTCGTCCACGAATGCTGACAGCACCTTGTCTTGACTTCTCCATTTGACTTCCTTCATTATTTCATCCATTACAATTATGAATAACAATGGTGATAGTGCACTACCTTGTTATACTCTTCGTGTAGCTATAAACCATATTGAGCTCCCATCTCCTATTCTCACGGAGCTCTGGCACGTTTTTTAGAACAGCATTTTCACTTTTTGTAAAAGGGACTTTGGCACACGTCTTTTATTTAGGCACTCCCAAATCTTGTCCCGCTGTACACTATCATACGCTTTTTCATTAGCTAAAAAGACCAGTATAAGATTTTCATTTATTTACCATTTATTTTCCATCAACATTCCTTATGTGAAGATTAAATCCATTGTGGCTCTGTTTCCTCGAAATCCATGCAGTTCTTCTTCCATTTGTGGTTCTCTTACGTTTATCAACCTCTTATCTAAAAGTTTTTATAATATTTTCAAACCATGTGATAATAGGGTAATTCCTCTGTAGTTTGTACATTTTATTTTACTGCCCTTCTCATGCAAAGGCATTATAATGCCTTTGCTTCAGTCATTAGGTAGGAGGGCCTACTTTTTCATCAATCCACATCACATTTAACATACTATATAACCATTGCAGTCCTTGTATCTAGGGGTAAGATGTCGGACTTCTGTGCTGGGGTTCCGGGGTTCAATCCTCGGTCCCGGCACAGATTTATCTGATTGCCAAAACCTTCCTTCACCTCTGACAAGACGTGTATTAATCACAACTTGTGAATGTGAGGAATGCCAGGCCTCCACCGTGGTTCGGATCCCACGTTAAACTGTAGGTCCTCCATTTCATCTCACAATCACCCTACCATTTACACATTAGCGTAAGTGCGTATAACCCGAATGGGTAGTAAGACACGGTGCTAATAATAATAATGATGCTGAGCTTGTCCTCCCCTGCCGACTTTCCCCCTCCTCATTGCTTCCAGTGCCTTCTCTACCTCTAGCCAAGTTAAAGGTAGTTCTGCCCTGTCTCTGATACTTTTATCATCATCTGGTTGATCAATATCATCTTTCTCTCCATTGTACAGTTTATCAAAGTATCACTTCATTTCTGTCCGCACTTCTTTTATATCCCATTTTATAGACTGAGTGCCATCACGTTTTTCCAGCGCTGTTATTCCCTCACTTTCTCCCTTTTATTTTTTACAACCTTGTACAGTAGTTTTTTGTTTCCCCTTACATCCTCTTTTAACTTGTCTATGAACTCTGTCCAACTTTTTTCTTTCTCTTCCACGATGGCCCTTTTTACCTTGCGTTTTAATTGTCTGTAAGTTTCTTCTAATCAAGCTGGTTTTAGTTCATCTCTTATTTCTGTTTTTATTTGTCCATGTTCCTCAGGTTGCTGTATTTCTTTGTTTAATTTCATCTCGTATCATTCCACCAGCGTGTTTCCTTTGTTCCTGTCCTCCCCACATTATCTTCTGCCGCACCAACTAATGTTTTTCTAAAATATGACCATTTTTCTTCTCCTTTAATGTCACCTCTTGGTAACCTTTCTTTAATTTTGTTCGGGTGTAAAGTGGTCGGGATTTTAGGCCTTTAGCTCTAGACCATTTCTTCTATATAATTGAATTAGTTTGCCATTGTTATGATCAAGATACTGAAAGTACTAAATTTATAATACATTATTGTTTTCAATTCGTCGAGGCCTAATTTAAGCTCTATGTCAGGATCAATTGTTTAGTTATAACAAAGTGTGGGGTTTAATATTAATTATAAGTTGTCTAAATCTTAACCAAAGCTGTAAGCAATATGTTTTAAATTTCAATTCATTAACTTGATTTTTCGGCCTTTAACTTTTAAATCTAGTATTTTTCATTTTCGTAAAGTCTTTGTGGGAAGTTTAGCTTCATCTAAATTTATTACTTTTACTTTTCACTTTCTAGCATCATGCTATTTAATCTTATCTGCACCCGGAAGCTGTGAGGTGCATCTGTGGCTTGCACGTGTGGCCTCACATTGGAAAAGGGAGGTTGGGCGCGAACAGCTAGCCAATCAGCACACCCAGTTAAGCGTCTGTGTTTGACCCTATGTGGAAGGGAAGCGTCAGACGCACGACACTTCCCGGTCAGCACGTAAGTTAAGAGGACGTACTGGCAAAACACTTGCCGGTTAGCACATGAATAGATAAGACATATATTCAGAAGTTCTTTTTGTGTTGATCAAAGCATGTTTAGAGATGGGTGGGAGGAAATAGAGACCACTTCATTAACTATTTATCCATATTCATGTACTCAGTATTTTATTTTATTTACATTAAGTAACACTTGGTGCAAAATATCTAAAATGTTTATTTCAAATAAAACTTCAACTTCTACTCCATAAATTTCTAATTATTTGATCGGCTGAGTTCTCTACCCCCACCATTAATTTATTAATCCCGAGATGCTCTACTAAATACACTGGCTGCCGGGGACCTATACAAACAGGAAGCTGAGAAGATGAGATTCAACTAGTTACAATAATTTTGTTTTTCTATCACACTTTTTTTACTATTTGTTCAGGTTAAACACCTGTGTACCGTTTAAACCAATCTGTTAGGAATTAAGAATGTTTAATTTAGTCCACCCGCATCTGCACGGAGTGAGAGTGGAAACCCATTTAGGAAAAACCACCCTCAGTGCACCCAACCGAGATCGAACTACGATCTTACTGTCTTTGACAGTCTAGTCTAACACGAAATTAGCGTTAGACCCACTTCTGTGGCCGTATGGTCTATCTACAACTAACATAACATTTAAATGGATCATCATCATCATCATTATCAACATTGGACGCCTCTGCGGGTCATCTGGCACATCCTCTCCGATTCCTGTCAATCTGACTAAGATTCTCCCTCTGTACTTGGTCCATCCATCTCGTCCGTGGTCTTACAATAGATCTTCTACCCTTCTCTTTACTCTGTAGACCTTTCTTAGGCATCCTGTCCATTTTCATCATATGCCTTAACCACTGCAACTATTTCCTCTTCAATGACTTATAATGGTAGAATATTTTTTGTTAAAAAAAATTACATAAAATAGTTTTCTTTACCATTTCAGAATATCCCCCTTTTTACATAAAATAGTAAATAAGTTGATACTTAGTGTGTAACTACTAACATTCAACAAACAAAATATCAGGATTGAGGTGACATTTTTATGAACAGATAAGATAATATAAAAACCTTTATTACATTTACCAACATGAGCACTTTTCATACAAAGAGCTATAATATGAAATAACAAACTGTAAACTAAATGAGTGGCACAAATAAGTATTGCTACATTTCTTGGCTTTATAGATTCACATTAGCCAGAGTTTGAAAATATTCAATAAATATAAACAAAACTAGTAATTAAACTTAGATAAAGCCTTAGTTTTATACTCATTCTTTCTTAAATATATAAGTTGATTATGGACATTATTTAACAAATATCGAATAGAAGAAAATATTTCGAAATTATGTTTAGATTAAGCCCGAATAAAAATACTAATACATATTTATAAACAATTTAATATTTCTATGCCACACGCACGGTATGTTCCTTAGGATGCCATGTTGTATCGAAATATTAAAGTGTTTATGACTGTAATAAGCTTAAGACATATATTATTGTAATTTAATAAATGCAAATATGAATTAAATTACAATAATATCTAAGTTTTAACCTTATAGTATTCACTCCTTATGAAAGATCAAATTAGAATTTTTTCTAAACTATTGTTTATGACTGTGTTTACTTTTATTTGTGCTTCATTTTCAACAATTATATCATGTTCATTTAAAGATCTACAGATATAAAATCCGTGCTGTGTTTGTCCTTCCAGGGCTCTTTCTTCTCTTTCCCATTACTCTAGAAAACTGAAATTTTATATGAATACTATGGATATTTCCATATTCATGAGAAAAATCCAAAATCCGGGATTCTTCTTACAAAGTGAGAGATAGAGAGCTGAAATTTATTATGGACGTTAAGGAGAATTCCATATTTACGGGAGAGTATAACCCGAAGGGGTAGTAAGACGCGGTGCTAAAAAAAACATTAATGATATTTGGCGCAGCATCGAGAAATGCACCTGTTGAAGAAGGACCACCCCTAGTATTTTATAACATGCTTAGGAATTATATTTCATAAATATTTTATTGTATATATTAAAAAAGGGTTCAATAATGATGAAAAACATGAGAATTTAGTTGTTTTTTTTAAATAAAAAAAGTCCCCAGTGTAGGCGTGACCAGATTCTTGACTTAGTTGGAAAGACTGAGTAGAAGGGCTGTGCCGCGTTTGATCCAGTGGTCCGAGTTCTCTGCTCCACTCTTGAGATCCACAGCAACTACGTAAGACTCTCTCCCGGCTGCTCCACAGCGAATAGGGTAGTAGTAGCAGGGACACACATACATACCTCACAGACAAAGAAATATCATTAAATCATTTTAATCATAATTTTATCAGACTATATTAAAATCGAAGTGATGAATTATAGCAACTATTTATCGTTACCTGCTTCAGTGGTCTGAATGGTCTAAGGCAGGGGTGGCCTGCTTTTTTTGATCTAGATAGCTACTCCTCCAGAAAAGAAAAATCCTTTGTATTCTACTGTACTATGGAACAATAGGCTTATATTATTTGTTTATTGGTATAAAAATTAATAACTCATTTTGTGTTGTTTTAATAATAGAATTGTATTGCATTTAGGAACTTAATAGTCCTGTCACATACTGAAACCGAGTTTTTTTTATCAAACCACAAAATACAAAATTTCCCTTAAAAAAGTATTTTATCATTTAACAATTGACTTTGAAGGTGATACTTGACACAGCATAATTTTGAGATAGTTTGTTGAATAGAGTTCATAATAATACTCTTCATAAATGAAGGCAGGATTGTCAGACAGCTTCGATATTTCGATTTTCTAATGTTGACTTAAGAAAAATCTGCAAACCATCTCTTTAATTTTCTTTCGCTCAATCTTTTTTAATCGATCGACCAAACTAGAGGCCATGGTAGACCAGTAGATTGGGATCGACTGTTTGGCCATCTCTGGTCTAAGGCATCACTCCCGAAAGAGATTTAACTGCCGATAACGAGGATATTGGGGTTCAAATTTGTCAGGTGTTATCAGGGCGATTTTTTTGTAAATGGATTTCCACTCTGCCTCCATGCAAATGCAGGTACATTCCCTTAAATTCAACCATCCCAATTTTTGCATGTAATAGTTTTCAGTAAACCAAGGTAATCCTCGGTCACCTCCACCTTGAATTATTGATACTCTTTGTATTTAAAATTAATTTTTATAGGGGTTTGCGAAGTCCACTTTTTTAATACAAAGTCAACTCAAATCAAATACAATTAAACATTCTTGAAGATAAATTAAGGTTAAAATGTGTTTTGTTAGTTGTTTTATACTTGAAAAAATATTTTATTGTGGTTATTTATATAACTTTATGCATGAGAATTACTTGTAAATTTTTTTATTGAACAATTGTCTGTAATTCTGATAAATCAAGTTACTGCCAACTTCTGCGAAAATAAGGTGTCATGTGGTCGGCACAACTAACCCTCCAGCTATTGAGCTGTTTTCTAGACCGTAGTCGCTACTTTTTCATTCAAGTAGCGCATCATTTGTTCTTACGAGGCTGAGTTGACCCTGTACCAGGCCCAATGCTTCACAGACAAATCTGTAAGCACTGGTGAACTGAACCCAGGAGCTGCCTCTGTAGCCAGGAAGTATGACCACTAGACCACAGAGGCAGTTTAGATAGAAGAAAGAAAGAAGATGTCACCTTTATGCATTGGATTCTTCACATTTCCCCTCTTCCAGGTGGGCTTTCTTATTCAATTTACAGTTATTAGTTTATTTTTATCCGTTAGACCCCCACATTGTTAAATTTGCAATTTTTTGGTGTTCAAGATTGTTATTTTTTTTTTCAAAGTTTACAGCACCCTCTTTCTTTAGTTGTATTTATTTGTTTTTCTAAGAACTCACAATTTTGCTGATAAATTTAAAATTATATCAAATCAGTCTAAATCTAATTACCTCTTGTTCTCTTCTTAACTGTTCCATTGGCTTGAAGTGTATTATGGGCATGGCACATACTAACTGCATGGGTAGAGGTTCACACAGACATACTTCTTTCTGTCCCACCCTGCTCCTTCCAAGAACAATCCTCGTACATACACCCCGTCCTGGTAAACACGTCAAACATGTTCATTCCTTAACCGTAGGTGTAAAATGGTAGACTTCTATGGCTCTAACACAATGTACACTATCTGTGTAGTCAGGTCACACTTAAAGTGTTTTTTTGTTAAATTTCAGGCCATTTAACAACAACAAGTGAATGAGTTTGTGCATCTGGGCAGAATGTTTTGTAAAAATGAAAGTATAGATGGTGAAATCGAAAGGTGGGTGAATGTATATCAGAGAATAGTAGGATATATTTGACTATTGCAAAGAATAAAGTAGTATCAAAAGAGGCAAAGATGGCAGTTTATAAAAATGTGTTAACACCAACATTGTTTTATGGATGTGAAGCGTGGGTTTGTCAGGAGAAACACAAGAGCAAGGTGAATGAGGTTGGAATGAGATATCTAAGAAATGTATGTGGAAAAACACGTATGGCCAGATTCAGTATTGGATGGGTGCTGAAGGAGTGCAGTTTGAAAGGGAATCCAATAGGTCAATGTGAAAGAAACATCTTACATTGGTTTAGACATGTTGAGAGGATGAGTGTGGATTGAGTGACGAAGAAATATATGCAGGTAGTGTGTGCAGATCAAAAGGAAGGGGTAGGTCATGTAAGACGTGGTTAAATGTTGTAGATGATTGTGTGGAAAAGAAAAACATTAAGAGTTTTAACGAATAAAAGTGCATGTATAATCAGGTATGTGGCTGTTGTTAAAGCGAAGGAAGTATGCAAGGATAGGGAAGTGTGGAGAAAGTTAGTGAGGATGGATTAAGTACGGAGTTGTTTTTTGGAGCTACATGCACAGTTTCTTGCCTAACCCGAAAGGCAACTGCTTGATTAGGTATGTATGGCTGTATGTAATATCTTATTTATTTGTTATCATGAATATTATATTTGATGATTGTGGTTTCAAACTTAGACCACTCCCTTGAAATTATTTTGTGGATTTTTTAAATTTTTGCCGTCAATCTGCCTCAGCCAATTAGAGTGTGAACTATGTGCTTCTTACCAGACTATCAGCATGAGAATTAACAAATGGTGTCATCAGTTATGTTTGGCTACTTGGCAGAAAAGGGTGTGTGAGGTGCTACTTACAGCTGGTGGTTCGACCAGCAGATGTTCTTCCATCGGTGATACTGTGAAGTCCCATGACAAAGAGTCAATTGAAACGTTTGAACTTCTTGCTGATGTCTTAAACAAAAAATATTTAAAACAATAAGTTTGTTTTAAAGAGGTAGACAAATCATTAATCTGAATAAAATGTGTGCGAAGACCACTTTTTCGATTCAAAGCAAAGTCAAATCACATATATGTAATACTTCCGAAGCCTAATCAGAAGTTGGAGTGTTTATATAAAAAATTGTTTTATATTAGAAAAAGTACCTGTAAAACAGCGGTGAGAAAGCCGGTAGGAAAGGTGTACGCTGCCAGCCAGAAAAACAGAGGAGGGTGCGTGCTTTGGGCCCAGTGTCCAAAGTGCTCCACTCTTAGCATGAGGTCCCTTGTCCACGAACCCAGGAGCTTTAGCGAAGGATATGCTTGAACATGATCATTATCTTTCAGTTCACATCACTATACTTTAAAAAAAAGTTTAATGATTTCTACTAGTTGATAATGTTTTGAGTATAGAGCTCCTTTTTCAATGATAAGAATCATGGTTATGTTACCAACTTTATCTACATGGCTGTTTATGAAATTATATTAAGTAATGGACAATGTAAAAATGAGGGTTCCCATGTGAAAAATCACTAAATCAATTATAGATCTAGCTTGATGTGTTAGATCAGTGATAGATCTGGCTTAGTCTAGATTATATCTGTGATAAATCTGCTGCAAATCTGGTCAGATATATATGATTTTCCCACATTGCTTACTACTCATGAGTCAACAATAAACCACACTTTTAGTTAAAGGCTGATTAAATTAGCATATTGATTAAATAAGTGTATATTGCTTTATCATGATATAAGATACTTAAAAAATAAATGTTCATGGATGTACCAATAGTAAAAATTCACAGTGTTAAAATAAAGAACCTTTGAGCCATTCTTTGGGCACCCCGCCCTCATAGATGCAGATAAAAATATCCTCCAGGTTGGAAGACATCACTACCAGACCCTGGATTCCCTTCTGGAGTTCCACCAGGGATGAGTGAATCTCCACTAGCAGCTGATTGTATCGTGAAATCTAACACAACAAACAATACATGCATTACTTAAGCTCTGAGTCATCATAATCAACTGTTTCCAGCCTGTGGCCGGGTCACTTCCTCTATCCTTCCACCACTTCCTCCTTTAATTTCTTCCATTCTTCTCCTAACACTTGAACACTTTCTGTTATCTGATCCTCCCATCCATCTCTTTCTTGGCCTCCCCTGTGGTCTTTTCCCCACATACTTAATTTCCAACATTTTCTTCGGCACCCTCTCTTTTTCATCCTCATTACATGCCCATACCACAAATATATGCTTACGTATTGAATGATATTTTTTAATTGGGCCTACCTCTTGTAATAGCACAACCTGTAATGGTGTCTTGTTTGCTCCAATCAGCTTCTCTGTATTCTCGTAGTCAATAGGTTCTGGTATCTTGGACAGAACATCCGAGGCTAGCTGCATCACCTGCAATATTATGCATCATGTTTAGTGCTTTGAATTATAACTGGAGTAGTGGCATTTAATTATTATAGTGTAAATGTATTTGAAAGAAGGTACAGGAAAGATGGATGGAAACATATAAAAGGAACAAACACAATACAGCTTTTACAGTGAAAAGAAGAACACAGTTCACACTTTACATTGCTGACATTGGACAAAGAGGTAATGGCTGCCTCTTGAAGAAAATCAATTGTTACCGCCCAATCCTCTGACCTAGGTTTCATTCTACCAGAACTCATGAGGAGGGATGTGAAACGCCAATGCAACTTTCTAAATGAGGGAACCAAAAAAACACAAAAGGGAGAAAAAGGAAATTTGTAAAAATAAAAAATGAAAGACACTTAAAAGTACATGTACATGTAAAATTAATGTATTACAGAAATTATACTTGAAATATTTGTAAAGCAAATATGTTCTATATTTCTCGAAATTCAATGTCATCATTCAAACTCGACTAGGAAGTGAAAAGCTCCCACTGGCACACTGCTAATAATGGTCACCAACCTTGTCCTCTTTGGTGACTCCGGTAGCTACAGACACCTGCAGTTGCAAAGACATGAGCGTCTCAAACAGCATCCTTGTCTCCGAGATGAGTGACGTGATGTCGGCGTTGGAGTGCTGGCCGAACGCCTCTGGCTGGTCCACGTTGGGAAGGAATGCAATGTAGTCTCTATAAGATTGAAGTGAGCCGTCCTTAGGGATGAAGTATGTGGGCAAGTTAGAGAGTCTGGAACAAAAAGATACTATTTTGTGATTTAAACAACATATTGATAGTTTTATCAGTGAAAATAGATCATTGATACTTAAAAAAGTTACTGAAACCATATAGTGTATTTCATTGCAATAAAAGATTAATTTGCTATAAGATATTCGTGTAAAGGATTGAGAAAGCAGTGAACAGGAAAATATGACAAGAATTTTGGAGTGAAATAATGACTTTGAAAGTGTAAGATATATTAGGTGTGTTCCTGAACATATACAACATTCATCACATTCTAATATAAGGTTATTTTATATAGTTAAAAATATAACATAGTTGACATATTTAAAAAAAAGCTTCAGTGGCCGCATAATGGTCTAAGGCGTGACCCTCGCAATAGATTAAATGCCGATGACAGGTGGATCAGGGTTCGATCTCGGTCGGATGTACTGAGGGTGGTTTTTCCTAAATGGTTTTTCACTATCCCCACACACGCAAATGTGGGTATACTCTTCTAAATTCACCTTTCCTTAAACCTAACACATTTGAGTAATTCGTACAATAGGTATATAATTTGAACGGTAGTAAGAAGGGATGCTAAAAAAAATTAAAATATATTATTTAATAATTTTAGATATGGCAGTGTTTCAGAAATTTTCGCTTGTCGCATTCCCACTTTGGGGCCATGGCATAACCAACATTCTTTTCTAGGTCATTATATAAAAAAAGAAAACAATTACCTATTATTTGGTAAAATAAACAGTCATTCCAAATTTTAATAAAGCTACAATTATTGAAAGGTGATCAAAGCTCATACAGAAGGAGATAAAGGATTAGTAAAGTGCATGACATCACGTTATATTCTGTGTTAAGTTGCGTACCCCCTAAAATACTTCACGTACTCCTGGGAAACAATGAGATATGTACACCAATTTTTTTTTAAAAAGCAGTAAAAACAGATGATAAAATAAACAGCATAATAGTTTTCAGTAGGTAGTGATAATTTCATGATTTGAAGCTTGTTTAGTTTCTGCAAGATCATCAATTAAAGTCTTGTAAATCCACTAAAACCAGACATCTATAATGTTCCTCAATCTTATGGAGTCCAACATTAATGGATTAGTGTTCCTTACTTATATTTCAAGGGGGCAATGGGACTTGGCACTTTGACGGTTATAGTCCCAACCGACCTTTAGCCAAGGTGAACTATTTTGGTTAGGCTATAAGGCATTCCTTACCTGTAGTTTGTAGAATTGAGAACATCATCATTGAAGAAGCGGTTGATGTAGCTATTGAGAAGTCTGCGATCCCAGTCATCCGTGACATGACCCCCGTAATTGACCCCGGCTATGAGGTATTTGAGTGCATCCCACGGTGTGTCTGCATACTCGTCCAAGTAAATAGATAACAGGTTCTCTGACACCTGAAAATTAAATCAATTAAATGATTAAAAAAGTAACTGTTGACTAAAAAAAACACAATTACTTAATCGGTTCAGATGTTAAAAATTAGAATGTTATGAATGCTTTGTCAAAAAACAAACTACAATGGTTTGTATCACATTTTGTGATGTAAGCTAAAAAGCATGGTCTTCATCAACAGCTACTGGACATCACACACACAGCCTTAAACTATGAGTGAAGAATGGCCTTGAGCATGAGGAGAATCCTGGGTAGTTCAGTGGTAGAACATTGGCGTGCTAAGCTAAGGGCCCTGGGTTTTCTAGAAACGATTCCCGTTTTTCCAGACAGCTTATATTTAAGAAAAAAGCTGTAAAATTTAATTTTTCATCAAAATGACTAGTGTGAAGTCATATAACTTATGTTTAAAACGAGATGATGTAATATTGATGGGGAAATACATCTTCTGTCACTTCACAACCCTTGTTTAAGGGGGAATAAGGAATGTTTAACCCATTTCGGTGGCGGAATGGACTAAGGCATCACTTTTGCGTTAGACTAGCTTGCAGATGATGGGAGATTAAGGTTTGAATCCTGGCCAGGTGTATTGAGTTTTTTTCCCTTAAATGGTTTTTACACTATTCCTCCAGGCAAATGTGGGTACATTTAATCTAAATTGAACCTACATCATTCCTATCACATAAGCATAATAAGTACATTAGTGTATAACCTGAGCAGCTAGTAAGATGCTGTGAAAACAAAAAGCACGTTTGAATCATCATACATCATTCTTCAGTTAATTTTTCATCAATCTACAGAACTGCTATTTTAAGATTTCAGTTAGATGTACAAATTAACAAATATTACAGTATTTCTACAAGATTTTACAGTGTTCCCTATGTTTTTCTGGTTCTCCCAGTTTTCCAGATGCATGGCAACCTTGCGGGATTGATTCTCGTGTCCTGGTATAATTTTTAAATTACAAATATGGCACTTGATACAGCTATATCCTTAACCTGAAGACCATTTAAAGTACAGGTGCCCCTTACATCAAAGTCCGAGTCGTTGAAGCTGTACACAACATTCCACCCAAGTTGCTGGAACTTCTTCCTTTCCAAGAGCACAGAGTGGAAGAAACACAGCGAGAACAACAGCTTGCGGTATTTGGAGTGATTCTGACAGGCGTTGAGTTGAGTCTCTGTGACCAGCTGGTACAGTCTCTTCATGTTAGCTTTGATACCCTGAACAATAAACATTTATACTCATGTTTAGACTACACAGATGATTTTGTGTTTACAATACAAAGTGATATTAAAATAGTAGTTTACCTTGGGTGGCTCTGTGGTCATTTTTATTCCAGCTTGAAGAATGGAAATAGGAAAATCTGGGTGGGGACTTGAACTCAACCACAACCTGTAAGGAAATGATTACATCATTGATTGAACTTGATAACATTTTGAGTTAACAAACCAACACTATTATAAACTAATACCAAGCTCTTAACAATTAGCACACAGTCATACAGTAATACTACTTTGAAAGGAAAAAAAAATATTTCCATTAAAAATATTTTGTTGAATTTTATTTATCACTTCTCTCTTTGTGGATGCCACTTTTTTCATTGTCTTACTGTTTTCTTTGTTTCTAGTTCATCAATAAATACAATTTAATAGACAAATTAATCAGTGATCAGGAAATGCTATTTTTTTCATCAATAATTGACCGTGTTATAACTTTTGAACTTGTGCACAGTAATAGCTCACACTTAATTAGTCTAAAAAAAAAGTTATAGCCAACAGACAATAACAAAATGTATTTGAAACATTAATCTAATAAAAAGAAAAAGTCAATCTCATCATCATCATCATCATCATCATCATGAACAGCTTCCAGCCCCTATCTGGTTCTGTTTGTAACATAAGCCTCTCCCTACACTCTCCTCTCCTCTTTCCTCCACACTCCTCCTTACTCCCTTCATCCATCTGTCCCTTGGTCTTCCTCTCACCCTCCTATCCTACATCCTCCTGGTCATCCTTTCCCTCTCCATTCTTCTCACATGACCATACCACCTTAGTCGTGCCTTCTCTATCCTGTCCTGGGCTGTCTCTTCCTTTATATTCCTCTTACTCTCTCATTTCTCATCCTGTCAATATAAAAGTCATTAATGAGTAAAAAAAAAGTACCTGCTTTAGTGGCTGAATCGTCTAAGGCATCACTCTCGTGTTGGACTAGTCTGTTGAAGACGGGGATATTGAGGTTTGAATCTCGGTTAGCTCCAATGAGGCTGGTTTTTCCTAAATGGTTTCCCAGTCTCCTTCCATGCAAATGCAAGTAGATTACCTCTAAAATGCTTCCTTTCTCATCCCTGCACCATTAGAAAAATTATCATATATGTACATAGCCCGAACAGGCAGTAGGACACGCGATGATTAAAAAAAGTAACTAACGTAACTAAAAACAATTCTAACTATTGTCAATAAATCATGCTAAATAATTATTTTTTAAACTTAGGAATTATCTATTGAAACTATGGCCTACAGCTTAACATCCATTTTTGTTTGTAATCATATTTTAAAATCCCAAACATTTATAACATAATCACGAATAAATGCGGGAATAAGTTTATTTTACCGAGGATTATTTATATTGCATGCCATGACTAATTACACCACATATGTACCTAACTGTAAGGTACAGTCATGTTTACTGACCTGAACTGCGGATGGACTTTCCCTGTCTGTATCGTATCAACAATTTTATCCAGTTTAGGCATCCAACTGAGGGACAAATGGCAGTTCGCAAGGAAAACCCAGTTTCCATCTCTCACTCCACTAGCAATCATCCTAAAAACAGCAGGTTTTATATAAGAACAATTACTTTTAAACAAAAAATAAAGATGAGACGCTCGAATCCTTGAATCCTGTGGTATTTGAGAGATTCAAGATTCATACAAATCTAAAAAAAAAACTGGAATACATTTATCAAGACTGTGACCTGATATACAAATTTTAAGCAATTGTTAAATGTAATACAGTCAACTCTCGATAACTCGTACTAAAGGGGGAGGGGGGCTGTCCGAGTTATGAACAGTTCATCTTAGAGAGGGAAAATAAAGTTGTGTCAAAAGGAATGAAAACTGATACTTTATATAAAGTAATATTATACTTTAATGTGACGAGGTAAACAATAATATCAGTTTTTTTTAATCTTATGTCACATTTGACTGGGAGTAACGTTGACGTCCAGGTTCAGTCACCTCATGTGTAGACTGTTAGCCACTCTGTTGGCACAGAACGTTGTCCAGGGTACAACATAGGACGTTGTCTACAAGTCGTACCCACAATGAGATGATATGATGATAGTGAATATGATGTTGTGAAGCCGAGGTGAGTCTTAACCTAACTTAAGTCTAATTAACGAAACCCTGATGAGCATTTGGAAAAATACCAACAGTACCAGCTGGAAATCAAACCCAGGACCCCTAGGGTCGTAGCCAGGTGCATGGGGCCGGTACATATTAGATAACAGATAAGACACATACACAAATAACACAACTAGGTACTGGAATAGGAAATGTTGATATTACAATGGGCCTTGCAAATTATCTAAATACTGTACTGTATGTGTGGGGGTGAGATGGGAGGGGTTGTAGTTCTACGTTGCAAGATCTTCGCCAGTCCCCTATATTATAACATTTTTAGCCTGCCAGCATGTGGCTGGCGTGTTACTATATAACATTTAATTTTTTGGAACATTTTGTTTGAATCAACCAAAGCCCGAGATATAGAGTTCCAAGTTATCGAGAGTTGACTGTATATAAACTTGTGTAGTCATGATCATAAAAAAAAGGAACCAAATTGTATTAATATAATTAATTTACATAAAAGTGGTCTTCATGTTTATTAAGTAATAGACATTGCAAACAAAATATTATTTATCAGTGACATCAAGCCTTAAAGAAATCTTTTTAAAATTAGATTTTAAATTTTTTCACTTTGATTAGAATTGTACTTTTTTAAAGATCTGAGGATTCGAATTTGGATTCGGGATTCGGATTTGAGAAACATAGGATTCAACCCATCTCTAATAAAAACAATTAACAATTAACTGAATGTATGAATGGATTATAATAAATAATAACATTTAGTTACTATTTTTATTTTCTATTATAATTATATTTTCTCTGATGTTCATAATTTTTTCCAAGAGTCGGATTTGGATTCGATAATATAATAATAATAATATTTAGCATCGCGTCTTACTACCCGTTCGGGTTATACGCTTAAGTACTAATTACTCTAATGGATTAGGAATTGGGAGGGTTGAATTTAGAGGAAGTGAACCGCATTTGCGTGGAGGGAGAGTGGAAAACCATTTAGGAAAAACCACCCCCACTCACCCGACCGAGATTCGAACCTCGATCTCCCCGTCCTCGGCGGTCGAGCTCAACACGACTAGCGTGTTAGCCAACTACACCACCGAGGCGGGTATTTGGATTCGAGATTCAGGTTTAAAGGAAATAATTATAGGTATGATCGTGCATTATTAAGTGGTTATATTTAAGAAAAGGCGCTCACCTTAAGTTTGCCTAAATAAAGTTGATATTAATATTATCCTAATCGTAATACAAAGGCATATATTAGAGAGAATCTCTTAACTACTGTATATTCTGCCTCACCTGGTGGCAATAGGGGCTTGTCCTTGCCCTAGCGACAGCGAGTGAAACTTGTCCCCCATATCCGAGGTGTCAGCCAGCTGTATGAGCGACCCAGTAGGGTCCACGCCAGGTGAAAGCACAAAGATGAGCGGAGTCTTGAAGGTGGAATCCTCCACGACAGCCTTAATATCCAGCACAGGGGGTTCCACAAACTTGAGGCCCAGCGTGTTCACCACAAAGGAAGTCACGCACAATGAAATGCGGTCTGGTCGCAACGATCGCACAAATAGCATCCGCTGGAACTCAGTGCAGATGTCATCCCACTCACCTAAACCAAACATTGGGCATATGAGGGGGCCCATAGCTGGCTAAAAAATAGGCTTATAAGGTAACGTTGAGAAGACGAATATATGATCACAGAGAGAGCACAGATTGAAGACCATTTATAGATTACTTCAAACAACATGTCATTTGGTAGGGTTAATTAGTTAAAATATTTAGGAACAGTTGTAATCTAATTGTAACAATATTACTAAAAGAATACAGTTGAGAAATGCAAGCTATTACTTAGTCAGTAAGTTTAGAACCTCTCACCTGTGGTCAAGAAATGTAAAACTCAGAATATACAAAATAGTTTTATCTTACCCGCTTCGGTGGCAACATGGTCTAAGACGCTACTCTCAGAATAGACTAGACTGCAGAAGACAATGAACTTTCCTAATGGCATTGAGTGTGTAAGTAGGAGCACTAAAGAGTTAATGCCATCATGTAGACGAACTCTGTTTTTATGGAACAATCAGCTTTGAACACACAATGAAATGCTACACTAATGGTAATAATTTTTATCTTGACGAACCAATAAGTGGCAGTGTTTCAGGTTCCTTGTTCGTGTACCAAAGATTCCAATCCCTGGGATACTGTTCAAAAGATGTTATGACGCCATGGAACCCTGGAATTTTGTCTAGTTCCGTGACGTTGTCCCATGCTTCCTCAGATAACCATGCTGAAACAATCAATAAACACATGGTTTAGAGATGCTACACTATCACTTCAGTCTTTGACCACAAACACATTATATATAAGTACAGGCAAACCAAAATGTTGCCCAGTTATTTTTGTAGAAATAGATCTATTCAGTAAATAAATATATAATCAACATGGTTAATTTCGGATTCAAATATTTAAATCTTTGAATCTCTCAAATTTTAAAAGGATATTTAAAATCCAAGTAGTAGAAAAAAAAAATTAGCTCAATTTTTATAACAAGTGTTGAATTCAAATTTTTAAAGCTTTTATGCTGCTTTTTAGTCAATTATACCCAAGCTGTTTTAGAACAAACCCAAAAACCAGATCCCAGACCACAATTCTGCCTTTGAAGTACTGATAAAGAATATTGGCATATCGGAACAAGTTCGCTGAAAATTGAGAGCAGAATGTTCTCGAGTGGTGAGGCAATTCACACCCTAGCAGAAACATGATGATTTTCTGCACAAACTTAAATATATAATATTTAATTTTATAGTGACTAAACAGTTATTTTATATTATTGTCATGATGGATGTTTTCTAGTAATTGTTTTGTGTAGTGAGACAAATCAAAACAAAATAAGAACAGTACACACACTTTTTATTTAACGAGTTATTTCAAATCATTTCCCAACCATATATGCAGCTCTCCTCTTGTATCGCTTTGTAGGCACATTGATTCTGAAATTCTGATTGGTTCTTTCACGTTGATTTTAATTACAAGTAGCCAAAGCTGAGATTGCCTCTACTAATACGGAACAACCTATGCATTTTGTGTTAGAGCTCATCACATGACAACATCTCGGTTATACTCTTGTTTTTCGGCGAATGTGTGAATCTGCAGTAACCTGCACAGGGGTTGTCCATCTGCTCTTCTCTGTCCAGTACGACTCCTCCTTTCAGTAAGAAGTTATATTCAACAAGGTTCACCTTCCCCTGAGCCTCTAGGATCTTGATACACATGTGGAATGAAAACAGTAGTTTGTGCTGCTCAAACAAGCCACGACATGTGTTTCTAAACAAAGAGTTTACACGCGATTACGATATTGTACATACACATTTAGAAGAAAATTAAAATTATGTTACCAAGAAGATATTAACTGAATATAATAGAAGTGTAGTAAAATGAAGCACACAATAAAAGTAAAAACACTGACACATGTTTACAAACACTTCAATATTTCGATGTTTTAATGGCATCTTCCTCAGAAAGTAGTAATCAAATTATAGCTCGACCGACCTCTTGGTTTAATGGTTTGCATTCCTGGCTACTAATATAGAGGTTCCGGGTTAGATTCCCGGTAGAGACATAGGTATTTTCCCCAAAGAGGAATTGTTATTATGGTCACAATGGTTTTGTTAATTAGGCTTAATTTGGGGTTAAGACTTCTACTGACACCATATAATCATCTTTATCATCATCCTATCATCTCATCAGTGTAATGTGACCGCACTTGCAGGTGCCCCAGCCTCGGGAGTTGGTTACATATCCGCCATTGGCAGTATAAGGCTAGGAATGTCTAGCCGACAAAACACTGGTGAGGGGAGAGGGGGTTGATTTATAGCTTGATATTTTGATTAATGCACTTTATTATTATTATCATCATGGAGACACTGTAAGCCCCGAATAAAATGAAGTATTTGTATTGCTGAATACTGTTAAAACGGTTGCATTTCTATGATCATTCATTAAAATCATTTTGAAATGTCTTGTGACTTTGCACAGTGTGGTGTTGTTGATGAATGTGCATAGCACAGAGGGCTGTTGATGGCAAATGTTTTATATTTTATAAATCCTCTCTATTCAGGTCTATTGCTAGTATAGGTTAGGTTCACCCATTTTAAATGAAGGCTCCAAACCACTCCTCGGTGTATAAATCTAGATGCCGCTAAATATATAAGCGACAACAACAACAAAAATATCAAATTGGTGAATAACAGTTTATAAAAGACAACTTCTGTTTTCTGTCTGTACCAATTTACTCTCTTTTTTTTTGCCACTGTGTTTCACTACCGGTTTACATATATGTACTAATTACGTTAATATAGGCTATAAGGGATGAGAAAGGTTGAATTTAGAGGAAGCTTACCAGCATTTGAGTGGCAGGAAAGTGGAAAACCATTTAGAAAAACCACCCTCTGTTCACTAAACAAGGATTTAAACTCTGACCTGCCAGTCCAGTCTAATGCAAAAGGGATGCTATGGATCATTATTTTTTTAAATATGTTTTTTACATTTTAAAATTGTGTTTGGCTAATAATTATGAAGTTATACCTGTAGACAGCATAGGTGTGATACTCATTAAGGAATACGATTCTCTCCTCCAAGATGGCACTACGCTGGCTCTTCTCTGTAGATATGATGAAGAGGGAGATGTAGGAATCCAGGGAGAACTGGTACATGGGGTCGATCTGAGACATATCATTCAGGACAAAGAACAGGATCGAGGCCCTCTGCGCACTTGGCCGGTAGCCCTCCCTGGCCGTGTCGATCTCCACTTCGGTCGTCTCCGACACCTGCAACTGCTCGGTTACGGATATGGACGTGGTCTTGGATGTCTGAAGAGTAATGAGGAGCTGTAGGTCATCTAGAAGGTTGACAGTCTCATTCAACAGCCGTAACAATTCATCCTCGAGGTCAAGGAGTGTCCTCTTTCCGGCAGCTATTGCCAGTACAAGATTGTCCTTCTGCTCTTCGAGCTGTGGCCGTTCCTTGCGCACCACAATAGCTAGCAACTGAGCTTCCAAGCCTGAGAACAAACAAATGTTTTCAGTTTTCATGCACACAATGCACAGAAATAAAGAAGCATTTATATAATAATAATGATGATGATGACGACGACGGCGACGACAATGATGATAATGATAATGATAATAATAATGATGATGATGATGATGATGATAAATAATAATAATAATAATAATAATAATAATAATAATAATAATAATAATAATAATAATAATATAATAATAATAATAATAATAATAATAATAATAATAATAATAATAATAATAATAATAATAATAATAATAATAATAATAATAATAATAATAATAATAAGAAGAAGAAGAAGAAGATAGTATTTACATATTTTCATTGCTGGTATGAAACCCTAGAATACTTGAGAATATTTGAGAAAATATCAAATTCAATATTTAAATAAAATAAAAACCATATATTGTATTTGAATTTGTTTTGTAGCTCTATACCAATCACAATTTCTCCCTTTCATTCTTTGGTTTCCACTCTTATGAAGTTTTGTGGAACCTTTCACACTCTTCCCTTGATGACTTCTGACAGAATGAAACCTTTGGTTGAGGGATTGGGAGGTAATGATTGGTTTTCTTCATGAGGCAGTGTCCAGTGGCAGCAATGTAAAGTGTGTATTGTGTAAAAGCCATATTATAGTGTTGTTTCCTTTTTATTTGTTTGTATCCTTTTCTCCGTACCTTCCTCCATCAATCTGGATATAGCAACTATTAGTCCCTATTATAGTAAGTATCCATGGGGAAATCTCAAGTTGAGGTGTTTCCCAACCTTGCAGCTTGACAGCAAAGTTGACCATGGTGGTCTTGGTTGAGATCTCGGGCGCGTAGTGGGGGTTGCTCAGCTTGGTTGTGATGAAGAAACGGAAGTTAGGGTTGTACTGCACCATCTTGTCTCCCAACTTGATCAACATCTGTCCACCTGCAACAACAACCTTGTTACTTGCAGGACCCTTCCTTCACGTGGCATAGTCCAATTTACATACGAAGGGTCTTATCTGACAGCTAGCTATAGCTTTATCCTGATTTTGGTTGGAAAGATAGTTTAGTATGTTGAAACATATTTCTTTACGGCCAACAATTATAACATTTAATTACATTATTTGTTTTATTTTATGGGTATTGATAATATCTATCAAAAGTGACAGCTTCATATAAAATGACTTGATGTAAGAATATATTAAAATCGTAAATTATTAACTTTAGTATATAACAAATACTGTTCTTACAACCACAATCATACTATACTTTCATAGATTCATGCATCAAGTCAATATCAATACCAAGAAAATAACATTACTAATTTAGTAAAATGTTATCAATGTTAAATACATAAAGATTGATTGTATTTTATTAAGTGTCTTCCTACCTGGGTATCAAAATTATTTTATAAAGACAAGTGTGCTTAAATATTATGTTTAGTCTTTTTATATATATATAGAGAAAAGTTAGGATACCAGTATATAAAGATTGTAAGGAATATTTAAAATGACCCTTATTCAAGAGATAAAACTTATATAACTTATAAAATGAAAAATTTGTTTCCTTAAAGAGTTATCTACCCTAGAAATAAAGAAGTTAGGTTTGCTATATCATTTTAATAAAACATATAATCATAATTAGTATAAATGAAGTGGATACTTGGGCCCTATCTTTCTACCTCTTTGATTTACCCAATCATATTGAGTACGTTTTAAGTGTGGCAATACAATACACTAAATACAGGATGACACCTACCTAGATCTGAATGGAATGGGCCAGTTTCACATATGAAACTAGCCCATTACATTCTGGTCTAGGTAGGTGTCGTCCTGTATTTAGTGTAGCACAACACTTGAGGCGTACTCAATTTTACTATGAAACTGGCCCTTTAAACCAACCTTTTGCAAGTTATATAATTTAAAAACAGTATGTATCAGTGGTGGTGGCTGGGCAATAAGCTTTGGATGTGGGGTCAGGGATAAACACTGTTCCAGGGCTGGTTTTTATCTTCAGGCTTTAAATTCTTTAATTAAATAATTTTAATGCTATAAACTATATTTAATGATCATGTTGAATACATAAGATTTTACTTAATTAAAATAAATTTGGCACAAAGAATAAAAATTTAAAAAAAAATAATACGAATTAACAACTATTAGAGCAATTCTGAACACACGACTGACATAAAATTGATATTGCACGTGCATTAGTATTGACCAAGCAAGCAAACTCGGTAGATCTCGTACTATTCTACTCTATCAACTACCAAAACACTACACTTTCCCTCTCTTTTATTCCTCATGCCATTTGAACGATTTAGAAACCAGTTTGAGTTGGCTTCTAATAGGTTCTCGTAACGGGGACTGAACCACAGTCATGCCTGACAAATACAAAACTCAAACAAATTATAAAATATTTAGGATTGTGATTTCAGATAAGTGACCTTGTTTGACTACAGCCTTGTTGAGAATAGGAGCCAGCGATGGATCCAACACCTCCATCACATTCTGCAGGAGCACAGAGTTGCCAAACTGAATGGCTTGCTCCAGTGTCTTCATGAAGTCTGACTGGCCAAAGTCAATCACATTCAGGTTCTAAACCAAAATGCATTGAAATAGTATTTTAATGTACACACACATATCACTTAAGATGCTGAATGGTGCATTATGAGTTATGACAATATAGTGAGTGCTTTACTTCCTGGGGATGATTCTTTCTTAATGTTTTCATGTAGAACTGTGCAAGTCAAATAGTGCCTTAAATACAATGTGATCTTGACATATGTGTTTGTTTAGAAGGATAAATAAAGTTAAACAGGTTCTGATTTTTATAAAATAGAACTTTGAGAAAATGAAACTTTATTCAGTAACCTGTGATAACATTATTAGCTGTGCATCAGGTTTCTAGGAACACCGTCTATTAGGAGCTTTGAAACTTCAACTTTGCTTTTAAAAAAAATTAGCTTTGACATAGCTTAGAAAAAAATTCTGTCTTCAACAACTATGAAGCTTCTATCATAAAAATATTGACAGTGAAAATATTACATATTATATACATTACAAATTAATGTTCTTATGAAATAATCTGAAATAATAGAAATGTAAGTTGTGATAGCAGCTTTTTCATCAAATTAGAATTAAATATTACAAAGAGTTACTCTGTAATGGCGTTGATAGCCGTAAGTTTAAGTACCACGACCGAGAATCTTTGAATCTGTGTAACTTGAATAAGTGTGAGTCGAAGGACTTAATGTATGGATTATACTTATACTCCTGAATAAAATATTGAACTGTCAAAAATAATTATCCTTGTCATTAAAAGATTAAATAATTATTTACATAAATTATGCTTTATCAGTTAGAAGATAAAATGTTGATTTATATGTCCCAAAATTATTTGAGAAAATGGTATAATTCAAAGCACAGTAGTAACTATTTTTGTATGGATATTAAATTTTAATGGTTGTTTAAATTTGTTATATAATTATACTTTGGCCTTTTCCATGTTTTTTATCCACTTTAATCCTTGGCACTGTGGATCAATGAGCAGCGGCCATCTTGTGCCCCGGGTTACAATGATGCCGTTTTCAGTGCTGAACTCATCTGAGGGAAGACCTTGAATATTCCACTCACGAATGGTGGTTGGATCCGTCAGAAATGTAATCACAGAGAAGTCTAAAGAAAACGGAATTTCCAGTTCAATAATCTGTAGAAAAAAAAAGTATTATGATAAGAAACAAAAATAAACCTGTACATAAATTATAGTACACAGTGATTATTAGCTTTATAAAATTATCTAATTCAGTTTCAAAATATTTTACTGATCCCTCAATCAAAATTTATAAATATATTCCTATTGAGTTGTTTTAAAATGTTTTAGTTTTGAATGGTTCCCAAATCTTACCCCATACAAATAAACAGTAGTCTCGACTATCGACATAAACAGGACCGACAGGTGTTCGGATAAACGAAATGTCGGATAATATAGCAACAAGGAGAGAGAGAGAAACAATGAGACAAAACAAATCAAAATTAAATGTAACTACCCGCCTCGGTGACGTAGTTGGCTAACGCGCTAGTCGTGTTGAGCTCAACCGCCGAGGACGGGGAGATCGAGGTTCGAATCTCGGTCAGGTGAACTGGGGGTGGTTTTTCTAAATGGTTTTCCACTCTCGCTCCACGCAAATGTGGGTTCACTTCCTCTAAATTCAACCCTCCCAATTCCTAATTCCATTAGAGTAATTAGTACTTAAGCGTATAACCCGAAAGGGTAGTAAGACGCGGTGCTAAATAATAATATAATAATAAATGTAACTGACCCACTTCAGTGGTTAAATGGTCTTAGGCATCACTCTATGTTATAGTGGCCTAGTGATGATGGGTAGAACAGGGTTTAAATATTGGGTCAGGTCTAGTGGGGGTGATTTTTTCCTAAATGGTTTCCAGCTCTCCTTCCATCCAAATGCGGGCAGATTACATGACATGTTATATGTGTATGTCGGATAATCAAAGGTCGGATATAGGGACTCTATGTATCTAATTTAGGGAAGAGAAAGTGAACCCACATTTGCGTGAAAGGAGAGTAGAAACCAGCCTCAGCACACCCAACCTGGATTCTAACCTAATATCCCCATCATCGGTATTCCAGTCTATTGTGGAATCATGTATTTGACCATTTGAACACCGAAGCAGGTCATTACATAGTTAAAAGCAATGTAAAAGATTTTGTCACTCACATGTTTTTTCCACAGTAAGATCAACTCGTCCCTGTACTGAGAAACGAATGGTCCTGTGTAGGACACAAACCCAGTAGCTAGAAGGCAGTTGCCTGGCAAGAAATCAAACTGCTCGTCCAAGGTCTGGACTGTGACCCCCCAGCGAATCTTCTCACCTGCCAGACCATCCACCAATTGGGCTGCCCGCTCTAGTTTCTGCCTCAACATCTCTGCCTGCATTATGTATTATACAATATACATATAAATTAAAAATTTAATTAATAATAATGGTATAAGAACTAATGTTTTGAGAGATTTATGTGTGTGTGTGTGGGATCTAGCTATTTGTCCTTTAAATACAGTGGAACCTCGTTTATCTGGCCTAATAGGGACTGGATCTCAATTTGAACTAACAAAATATGGATAGTCCAAAAATTAAAGGAAAAACGCATTAAAATAAAATATATTACTACAGCTCACCATCTATTTTTAAAAATTGCAAATTATAAAACATTTTAAATATTTTAAAACCATTATTAACTCATAAATAACGAGTAAGTTTTTGTTTTGCCAATTATGAATGGTGTTTATTACAAGTGGTGCGGCCACGCAGATGATTCGTCAACATGATTTCGGTCAGCGTTGTTTCCAACAGGCTTTCCAAATAAGCCATCACTTTGTCTAGTTGGGTTATAGCTTCCGTAATCCGCATGATTCATCATTAATGTATTTGAAAGGAACTTTATTTTTTTTAAAATTTTGTTACTAAAAATGAATGCTAAATTACAGTCAGGATAAACCTGAAACATGGATTGATGAGGGCCGGATAAACGAGGTTCCATGTAGATACAATTAAAATAGTCTTCAGTTCAAATTTTTAGTTTCATATTTCTCAAAAAAATCAACTTGACTAATTTTTTACAAATCTAACGACCTGTATAGATGTGATAAATGTCTCACCCTTTTGGCAAGCTCTTCTTTCTGTCCCAGTTTCTCATCATAGTCTTTCTGTAGCTTTTGTAGTCTCTCATTGAGCTCTTCAAGTTTTGCCCTGGCCTCTGCGAGGATCGCTTGCTTTGCCCGCAACTGAGACATGGCTTCATCTAGCTTGGCCTTTTTTGGTGCCACAACTCTATATATCTTGGCGTATTTCTCTATGGCGATGACCCACATGCAGAGAGACTTGGCGGCAAATGAAACAATACCCACTTTTTCTGGTTCAAACTCCTCATTGGATGTGTAAACACCGATCTTCTTGAGGGTGCGATCTGAAATGTTGTCCTTGTCGAATTCTCGAAGCATGGTCAAGAAGTTGATGTCCCCCAGTTGCCTCTTGGCCTCTGCCCAGTAGGTTCAACCCCTTTCAGTATCATCACAGCTTCCATGACCATCTCAACTTTACCTGGTGGGCGACTGTATGATTTGATCTCATTTAAATCTTTCTTACTCAGAGCATCCAATGCCTAGAATCATTTAATGAAAACACACAATGTACAAGTAAATAATAAGTAAATGGTGAAGAACTTTACAAAATATTTTTGAACCTCAGACATCTTATTATTCTATTTAGGTACACTTCGCTTACCTTAACGGGTCACATTATGGTGCAGCTTGTACAATAGGGCCATTATATATAATTGGCGTAGGTATGATTTTGGGTAAACGTATTGAACAAGATTTTTTTTTAATCTTAATTTATTTTCCCTCAGGTGTTATCTTAAAAATAATGCTAAGTAAGAACCACATATATTTTAGTAGGCATTAATTCATATGGTATGCACACAATAATTATTCCTTCAAATCAAAACCTTTGATTGTAAACAAATGTTTATATGAAAGAGTTTTCCAACCAATATAATTATTTAATAATATCGAAAGGGAGTTGAACATTTGGAGAGAAACGAACACAAAGGAGACCAAGGAAGAGGTTGAAGGAGCAGAGAGCAAACAGCAAGTGTGTGAATGAGAGGAGAAGAGTGGATGAGCGTAAGGGTGAAAGAATGGTGGAAGGACAGAAGGAGATCATTGTCAGGTCAGTTTAGTAAAATTCCTCCAACTTTCTCTTTCCTTCCACCATTCTTCCTCCTTTTCTTGCTTCAATTCTTCTCCACTCACTTGCACACTTTCTGTTATCTGATCTTTCCATATATTCTGGTCTTCCTTGCAGTCTTTTTCTTACATACTTCATCAGAAGGAGAGGGAGGATTTAAACTGACTCAGCCACAGGTCGGAAACAGTTCATGTTGATGACAAAGTGAGTAGTTTATCAAAGTTATCTTTCATTACAGTAGAATTTAATAAGCACAATGACCTTTATTGCCTCTTCGAAAGCAGGCATAGCCTCACTGAGATCAGCCTGAGCAAGGTCGGCCATCTTCTTGCAAGCCAGTTCCTCCTCCCAATCCTGAGACTACGCGCAGCCACAGACTTGGCTTGTTCATCTGCCTCCCTGCGCTGAGTCAAGATTATTACAAGATACTCGTCGCACTGTTGCTGAAACTCCGCCACTGAAAACAAGGGATACTACAATATATCGTGGTGCTCTCTAACCCCAAATTTATATCCTTGTTGTCCCCTGAATGAATACATCCCAAATGATGGTTCTTATAATTTACAAACAGCTTGAATTATTCATATAGGATACAAAGTGGACATACCAAGAAATAAAAGATGAGTGTTTTAGTAAAAAGAGCCTTTCAGAAAAAAAAAACTTTTTTGCAGCCAAAATTGACAGCTGCACATCCTATGACTTGGTGTAAAAAATATAGTGTATATAGTAAATTTTCTAGTTCAGATAAGGTTCTTGCTCTAAAAATTGGACTTTAACAATATCTAATAGCACTAAAAGTATTATTACATAAGTGTTTGAGAGCTAAAGTTCACCTTTGACCTGTGCTTCTGCTAAATCTATAGACATTATCTCCACCTTTTCCCTGGTGTCATCTATCTTGAACAAGCCATTCCGCAGTTTGTTGGCTGATGCGGCCGTCTCTGCCCGCTTATCTTCCAGCATGACCATGTAGCCAGCCACTAGCTCGAGGTAGTTGGTAGGGGTGACATAGTTGGGCCTCTTCATCTCCATCAGCATCCTCCTGGAGCAGTGCGACACAGAACTATGTATTGTGGCAAACATCTCAGCAACAGCTTCCCGCAAGCGCTCCTGCGACTTTTGCCACTCAAACTCCCTGGCCTTGTCCTTATCCGCAACGGTCGTAATCGTAGCCAAGAAGTCTACAGACTCCAGGAATTTATTGGCCACCTCTAGCAACGCCTCTTTCGGCCACTCGCTAAACCATCGATGGTCGTGCAGTTCACCAGAGCGGGATACTGACGCAAACGGTTCCTGAAGGCATCCCCTATGGGGCTCATGCATAGGACAATGTGGAGGTTTGCCCGTACTCTGTCGATCAAATAGCTGAACATCGCCTCATTGGTGGGCTGAATCTTATCTTTTGCTGCCGATGCGCTCAATGCACCTTTTATTTCTTCGAACTCTTCTGGTTTGTATAAGTTGGGAACTTCCCCAGTGCTTAGGACATTATTGATGATCTCAAGAAAAGCCTCATCTGATATCTGTGTGTCATTGAAAAGGAAGGTGGTTGGCTTGTGGTCCACTCCAGCCATCCTGTAAAGATCTTGAGGTCCTCTTTGAACTCTTGTAGACGGTAATTCTTGGTGACCTCTATTTGGAACACTGTGTATTCGCAGAGATATGCGGCCAAACGTGAAACAGACTGTCGACCACTACCTCCTGAAACATTATACATACATGGGTCGTCATGTATTTCCAAAAATGAATTATTTATGATATCACTCATATTCTTCTAAACATAAAAACTAGCAAATAACTAAAAGAAACTAAGTTTAAGCCAAACTTAATTTATCTTTTATCTCATTAAGGAAAACCACTCTCCATTTTCTGAGATATGTTTAGTTATATATGGATGAAAGTGCAGAAAGAGGGATGTAAACACATAGGTAATTTTTCAATTTGTAGAGTGTTATTTAGAAAGAAAAAAATAATGATTAGAAAACAATCATGATTTTATAGTTATCAATTGTGATTCTCCAACTTATTCAATTCATATGTAACTTCAATTTATACCAGAAGATTTCTTAATTTAAACAGCTGAAGTCACACTTTAAAAAAAAACCTTGATTAGTAAGTTAAACTTGTGCTATATGATGCACAATAGTTTGTAGGGGTGTGTGAAGTCATTTTTTTCAATTCAAAGTGAACTCAAATCGAATATATGAAATAGTCTCAAAGCCAAATCAAAGTTTGGGTATTTTTTGTTAACTTTTTATTCTTGAAAACATAAATATTATATTATGGTTTTAGTTTAATAAACTAAATTCATTTAGAATGTATTTTTTTTTATAGTTATTTGTAATAGTTCATTACAATCTGATAAATAGTTACTATCACAACATGCAAACCAATTACTTTAGATTTGTTCATATGAATATTAATTTCTAATGTATGTTGCAACTGAAAATGGCAATAATTGAAGAAAGATTGAATACTTTATCTGCCAATATTTTTATTGGTGTAGCTTCATAATATTGTCAAAGCTGATATTTATTTCAAAAGGAGATTGAAGTTTCAAAGCTTCACACAGCCCTAACAATTTGTATTAAATAATTCCAGACCTATTCCGACCAGCAGCATGTTCCCCCTGGCTGCGATATGACCCGCACGATACGAGAGATGTGCTGTATGACATCGTTAAATAGGACAAGGTTCATAGGGATGACGCCAGGTGACACATTGTACTCTTCAAGCTGCTTCTCCAAGTAATTCCTCAAGGCCACTCGATCCTGTATGTCCTCGTAGATCCCGTACGGATTCACAAAGTCAACGAAAATGGGTGAGCTCTTCTCCGGACACACTCCATGGAATGTCGTGTCAAAGTGTTTGCCCAGTTGCTCGTTGATCTGATTAGAAAACCACTCTCGATCCTTGTCGTCAACAAGTCTGTCGCTGAACACCCGGAAACACTCGTGGACCCAGAGCCTCTGCAGGGCGGTCTTGTTGTTTTGAGAATCTTTGTTGCTTCTTAATAGACCTTGAAACACTTTGGAAATGTCTCTGAGGTTGAACAAGTAGTGTATCTTGGCAGGCGTGGGCAACATTTTCGCTATGACAGCGTAATACATGCTGACTGTAGCATCGGTAATAGTCTTGCTGATTATCTTCACTTCCTCATCAAAATCCTGAAGCTGCTGAGAAAGCATTGTGTTGAAGATGCGAACGATCTGAGCTTCACTGGGGAACGTCATGTTGATCACATTGAAGCGACTTAACAGTCGCCCTGTGATTTGATTGCGGCCTCCTCCAGGGGGCCCCATGGATCCCATCAGCAGCATCTCCTTTACAAAGGTCTTAGTCTGCTTCTGCCGGTCATACCAGAATCCATAGTCCATCCATTGACGTATCAGCTCCAAGGGGGGTTGTGCTCCGTAAACTTCCTTGGCAGGCATGTTGAAGTCATCCATGAAGGTGATCATGGTCTTACCTCCAGGAGGAACGTACACACCTTTAGTTCGCTTCTCAACACGACTCTCTACAATGTCCTGCACATTGTTGGAAGTGGTTTGAGCAGACATGTTGATCATGAGCAACGAGTACTTGGACTCATCCAGTGACTCAAGCACAGCCTGAGCAGTAGACGTCTTGCCTGTTCCCACAGGCCCCACAAGTAGCCCTGCATAAGCTGTTAGACAACAGAGTAGACACCAAGTATTGATACCTCACCGTGTCTACTGTTGGCACTGTTATCTTGAAGAAAGGCAGTTCCTTATCATACTGCCAATTCTCCTGAAGCCTCTCCTCCCAAGAGACAAGAGAGCGAGTGCGAGGATCCACGAAGTACTCGTACACAGTGTCCCTAAGGGGGAAGATACCCTCCATCTCACGGATGAATGCGTCAATCTTCTTGCGGCCGAGCTCATTGACGGCGGCACAAATGACCATATGGTGCAGAAGAGGAACTAACATCTTGGCCATGGTTTGGTAGCTGTCATCATCTCCTATATTCGGATCCAGGCCATTCTGTTTAGTGGCGAGACACTCGAGAAGCTTACAAAGGCTCACCACTGCGCTAAGTTCTCCCACGCCACTGTCTCCTCACAGTTAAGGCGCTTGTAGTCTAGTGTCACATTGACGTACCGGTCAAAATGTTTCTGCATCTACATAAGAACACATGAGAAATGTTACCACAACATCACAGTGTGTTTGATGGTTAGCATGAGAAATTTTTTCCAAAAAAAAAATGTTAAATGGACGATAGATGGGGAAAGGCTTACTACATACTTAACAGGAAAAGATTGGTTCAAGAGTTCATAATTAAAAACAAACACAATAATTTTCATGACATATCAGCCTCCTTTTCTAGCATAAGAGAGTTCTACACTCACTGGACTACGGCTCAAGGGGGGTCTGATGTGCCTTTAAAATCAGTGTGATGTGTTATGTTTTAAATGTGAAATTTTGGACATAAATTCAATGATATATATTTTGTTGCTATTATGTAAGTTAGGACTGCCAGTCTAAGGCCATATATTAATAACTTGTTTTTTTTTTGTCACCACATCTCACTACCTGTTTGGGTTGTACACACATGTACTCTCACGACACTAATGGAGCGTTTCTCAAAGTGTGGTCCACGACGGCCTATCAAGTGCTCCGTAGGATCCCAGGAAGTTTAGTAATGATAGTTAGTTAGTGAATGATGATCACATATAATACAAAAATTTGAAATGCAAAATATTAATTATGAAATATCCATAATATATTTCTTTTATCGGTAGACCAAACTCAAATAGGAAAGGAAGACTGTGCCAATTCAACCAAGTCAACAAATATGAACAATTATTTAAACAAAATTATGAAGTTTAACATGTTTTTAAAATAAAAATAATATTACTTGGGTTACTTCCTCCTCCCGCCACCGACGACTGAGTCCCGAGACTCGGCCCCCCGCCACTTTTATACTCGCGTGATGTGCGGAGCAGGGGTGGACGGTCCTGGGAGGGACAGACATCGGCGACGCGAAGAGGAAGCGGCTCAAAAAATAAATAAATAGTAACAACAGATTAAAATATCTAATAAATAATCGATGCTCACCTCATTGATGAATGTAGTGCCTCTGTGACTCTGTTTCTCCAGCCAAGAGTTAACAAAGGGCCTCCATCCAAGATCTTTGTAGTCGTTGTAGACCATGCCACAGCGGGAGACGGTGGCCGGGGAGGCCACAGCGAGGTCTTCCACCTCGAAGAGTAGAGAAACCTGCTCGGGCATGGAGATCCTCTCGCTATTGATAAGAGTCAACACCTTATTGTCGTCCATCACGCTGTTCATGTTCTCGATCCACACGCGTCCACAGGGCCATCAAACACAATCCACTTCTCATCCGGCGACTCGTCCGAGCAGTCTCTCTCATGATGGCGGAGAGGACCCCGTCAGACCACTCGTTGGTCGCAAGGTTGAACTCCCCGTACAGTTCACCCAAATACAACGCCTTTGGGTTAATGGGGTAATCCTGATGTAACACGCAAAACAGATGTTTAACGAGTGTATCATTAAGCACATGAGTTTATTCTAAGGATTAAATCCTAGATTTCTTGAATACCTTAAAGATATTTAAGATACAAAAAATATCAGATTTAAGATTTGAAAAAAAAAAAATTCAAATTTTGAATTTGTTTTATAATGAATGCATTATAGCAACAAAAAAAAAGTTACTATTTATATTTTATATTCCTGTTATATTCCTATTATATTCCTATTTTCACTTAAGTTCATAATTTTTTTTACAAGATTCGAATTGGAATTTGAAAATAAAATGAAGATACAGATTCATAAAATAGTGATATTGAACTTCTCTAGTTTATTCAAATCAATTTGACAGCTCTCAGACTTCTTAGAAACCCTAAATAGATATTTAAAAAAAACCCCATAAAAATGCTATTTTATTCTTGATTATGAACTATCAGAGGACATAATATATATGTTTAAATATTTTTTATAGCTCCTCAACTGTAAAGATGCACTAATAATAATTTTTACTATCTACCCAATATATTTCAGATAGATGGTAACATTTTGTTTATAGATCCATGCAAAGATTAACTACCATAAAATTAAGATTGAAAATAGAATAAAAATATGGATTACATTTAGTGAATCAAGATACAGTAAAATGTTTTATCAACCTGGAACTGGTTAAAAAATTGATTTTCTAGTTTAGATATATATATAGCACTGCATCTTACTACCTGTTTGGGCCATACACCTATTTACTAATTACACTAATGGATTAGGAATTAGGTTTAATTTAGAGTAGATACACCCACATTTTCATGGAGGGAGAGTGGAAAACCATTTAGAAAACCACCCCCCAGTGCACCCAATCTCCCCGTATTCGGCAGTCTAGTCCAACACGAGAGTAGTGCGTTAGACCACTCAGCCACCGAAGCGTGTTTATAGTTTAGAAAGAGCTAAATCTAATCATATCTTGATATGATCAACACATGCGAACATATAAAGTTCTTATATACTTATTCTTAAGTTTACATATAGGGACTCAAAAATTAGTTCTTTAAGTAGTCCTTATTAACTGTAAAGAACAAACGTTGAGCAAAATTTTAGTGAAAGAGCTTATTCCCCAACCTCTATTATCTTAAACTATAATAGAGGACGTCTACAAGTCTACAATGACCTAATCAGGTTAGAATCTACTACATTGTACCCTGTGGTAGCCCCTACCCCTCAAATAAAGACCTGGTGGATCAAGACGGAAACCAACATGGAGCAAACATTAAAACTGTCTAATGGTCACCTTAACGATGTTGAAGCCTGGCTTTTTTTGTTTACTCAGCCTCGTGAGGGATCCTTGCAAAGTCCTCCAAGTGGCCGTCTTTCCCGAGCCTGTCCTGCCCACAATCATCACCGAGTGTCTGGAGCTCTTGGTCTCATACAGTTGGATAACTTTGGTGACAGAGTTCGGGATGCTCTGTGGACACAACATAATCATTCGATATTCCCTCAAATAAACTATTTCATTACAGGGGTGTGCAAAGCTTCTAAAATTTAGACGTTGTTTAAAATATTCTTAAACTTTGACTTCGATTAAAAGAAAAAAAGAAAAAAAGTTCGGTTTTAATAATCACAAAGCTGTATCAATACAAATATTAAAAGCTAAACCTCACATTTATGTTACTTTTTTTTTTTCCTCTTAATTAAATTGAATTTTGTGATAATAATTTGATTTATCATTTTACAACGGAATAGGTTAATTATGTTTGGAATGTAACATTTTGTAGATTATATTTAATGCTTAAAGTGACATAATTATACAAAATATAGTGTGTGTATGTTTTTCAAAATAAAACTTTTTTCTTAGCTACTCAAACTTTGATTTGACTTGGGGAGTATTCCATGTGATTCCACTCAGTTTCCCTTAGAATTGAAAAAGTGGACTTCACACATCCCTATTGCAGACTAGTGCATAGTTAGCTAACATGCTAGTGTCATGTTGAGCTAGATTGCCGAGGACGGGGAAATCAAGGTTCGAATCTCGGTCGAGTGAACTGGGTGGGGGTTCCTAAATGGTTTTCCACTCTCCCTCCACGCAAATGCGGGTTCACTTCCTATTTATTCAACCTTCCCAATACCTAACCCACTAGTGTAAATAGTACTTAAGCATATAACCAAAACGGGTAGTAAGACGCGCTGCTAAGTATTACAGACTAGTGAATGTGTGTAATATTATACCATACATTCATCCTTACTGCACAGCACACAGTTATTAGTGTAATCGGGGAGAAGAATGGGACACCACTGTATAAAAACAAACTTTAGAAAAGTCCGTCGATAATGAACTCTGACCTACCCAGATAAAATCAATCACATTATCCCTGTGTATGTTCTTACTTTGTAGTTTTATTAATTCTTTCACAATGTAAATGATAAGAAAACTTGTAAACCAGTAAATAAATAATATCGGACAGCAGCTGGTCCGTTATGAACCAATCATGTACTTGTCAAATAATAACCTGCATGCCATTTTCCTTTAACTCAGCTTCAACTGCAGTGGCTAGTTCCTCGTAGTCCACACTAGGGGTGTCCACCCCAGGGAAAAGATCTGCGGTTATGCCATTAAACAGGGGCAGGTCATCAGCTGTCAGCTTTGCAATATTCATGTCCTTCATTGCTAACAGCAGCACCTGAGACAACATCAATAGAGGTTAAAGAGTATTGGCCGAAACTTGACTCATTTAAAAACTGCAGCAAATTTTCAAACCATTTATTTTCTTGATAAACTAAATAGTAGTAGTAGTTGTTGTTGTTGTAACCTGCTTCAGTGGCTCCATGGTCTAAGGCATCACTCTGGCACTAGGCTGGACTGCCGATGACGAGAAGATCAAGGTTCAAATCTTGGTCGGGTGCACTGAGTGTGGTTTTTCCTAAATGGTTTCCCACTATTCCTCCATAAAAAAATCGGATATATTTCCTCTAAATTTAGCTTTCCCCATCCCTAACATATCAATGTAATTAGTACATTTGCGTATATAACCTGAAGAGGTATAGAGACGTGATGCTTAACAATAAAGTCTAAATAGTAAACTTCCCAAGATTATAACCATAATGAAGAATCTGTGTATGGTGTCTAAAAACTTAATAACATAAAGTAATATCATGATATTATTAGGTACATTTTCAGTATAGAGATGTCTAATGTTTTTTCAAATATTTCTAATCTTATAAACTTCAATTATCTCCTCTAGAGATGAATAAAGTTTCTCTAACATTAAATTAATTTAATCTATATAAAAACTATTATGTAGAAAGTGAGTTTGTGTTGAACTGACATCCTCGTCATTTGTGGTTGGATACATGCGCCTCTTTCGGCCCGCATATCTTAGCAGTGCTACCATCCCACGTAGACCAAAGTCGTAGTGGTCCTGCTTGCTGAGCTGCTGCATTGCCAATGAATACAATGTGAATACCTATAAAATTATCATGAATTTAGTAAATTATTGAGCTTTCTTACTATAGTAAGAAAGAGAGAGAGTATGTAAATGTACCCTCCATTTCCCATTAACGGTAGAAAACTTACCTTTTACATTTACTTTATGGCATAGCTTATAAGATAAGGCCATAATGTAAGCCGTCAATGATAGACTGCTTCCTTTCAAGGTAATGGAGTGTATATTAAGAATATCACTGTATATATAAAGAGGATAACAATGTATATACAAAATATATACAAATTCACACAATTATTATTCATAGAATCCTTAGAATCATTATTAACAAATGTTTCCAGCCTGTGGCCGGATCAGTTTAGTAAAATTCCTCCATCTCCCTTTGTCCTTCCACCATTCTTCCTTCTTTATTTGCTTCAATTCTACTCAGCTCACTCGCACACTTGCTGTTATCTGCTCCTCTCATATCTTTATTGATCTTCCTTGCAGTCTTTGACCTTCATACTTCACCTCCATCATTCTCCTTGAGCCTTGCTTCCTTTACTATCTCATGTACTCCCTGTATCACAACTCCTGCCCAGACAACAAGCTTGAAAATATAAACAACAAACGTAATCTGATGCTTAGTTTTTGAGCTAGGTGTCATCATCAATTGGGGTAAGGATATACACCAGTGCCTCCAGGAATGTTATTGAAAGGCACAACATACACAACGGAAAAAAAAATTCTCCTAATATCAGAGTGGCATCCATTCTATATTCTCACTACATCGCAAGTAGCAATAGTGTAAGTTGCATGTAACTTGATTCTGCCACCTATCTCACACACTAACGTGAGATTACATTTGTTGTGCTACATTTCGTTATAAAGGAATTGTGCTCTAAAGAGGAATTACACGAATTATTATAAGTGTTTTGTAAGCAAATAACAAAAGTGAAAACTATAGCTTCATGATGAGGTTCATGTTTAATAAAGTACTTATGATGGCATTTTCTAAGCCAGTATTTATATAAACAAACATTTTGAGAAATGCTAAGCTGCGCATGTCTATGGAGATTTATTCTGAGCAGTAAAAGTCAACACACAATTTAAATTTGTATTAACATAAATGCAATAAATGGAAATGTCGAGACCCTTTAACATTTTGAGGAAAATAAAGGTTTTGAGGCTTTCTATACATAAGTATATTTATAAACTTGGAAAAAAACATATTTAAATAGATTAATTGCCTTTATAATGTCATTATTAATATTTATTTGATATTTCTCTTCAATCAAAATCTCTTTTCGCTCTTGAGGTAAATTGTGTTATATTTGAAAAAAGGTAGAGAAAAGGTGGATAGAAACATATAAAAGAAAAAATATATATATATGGCTTTTACAATGAAAAGAAGAACACAGTTCACACTTTACATTGCTGCCACTAGACAAAGAGGTAATGGTTGCCTCTCAAAGAAAATCGATTGTTACCGCCCAATCCCTCGACCTAGGTTTCATTCTATCAGAACTCATCAGGAGGGAGTGTATAACACACAAAACAGTTTCCTATGTTTGTCCTTTATGTTTACCTTTTAAATGTTCCTATCTAATTGTCATATCATTCTTTACCAATTTACTTTTCCCCTCTTACCCGCCTCGGTGGCGTAGTTGGCTAACGCGCAAGTCGTGTTGAGCTCGACCGCCGAGGACGGGGAGATCGAGGTTCGAACCTCGGTCGGGTGAACTGGGGGTGGTTTTCCCTAAATGGTTTTCCACTCTCCTCCACGCAAATGCGGGTTCACTTCCTCTAATTCGACCTTCCCAATTCCTAATCCATTAGAGTAATTAGTACTTAAGCGTATAGCCCGAACGGGTAGTAAGACGCGGTGCTAAATATTATTTTCCCCTCTTTTGAGTTTATGGTTTCTTCTTTTAAGAAGTTGCACTGCAGGTTTTATACTCCCTCCTGACAAGTTTCAATAGATTGAACCCTAGGTCAGTGGATTGGGTGGTAGTGATCGATTTTCTTAAGGAGACAGCCACTACCTCTTTATCCAATGGAAGCAATGTAAAGTGAACACTGTGTTCTTATTTTCGTTGTAAAAGCCATATTGTGTTTATTTTCTTTTATATGTTTTTATCCATCTTTCCTGTGCCTTCTTCCCAATATGTACATTGATAATTATTTGTATTTAACGACTTGCATATAATCAGCAAGAGCTGAAAATAAAGCTAACCTTCTTTGCGAGCAGCCTTGTATCCTTGAAGCCCTCACCAAACAAGGTTATTTCAGCGATCATGGCGCTGTCTGGCACAACCATGGATATGGGTCGAAACATGGATTTGAGATTGTCGGGCAGTTCAGTGCGACCTGCATATCCCGGGTTCATCGTGATGAAGATACCGCAAGAGTGCACCAGTCCAATATCGGTGCTCTCAAACACAAAACGCTTGAGACCCGCAGCGAGCGCTGACAGTATGGATAGGATTTGTTGGGCTACCACTGACAGGACTTCGATGTTGATGCGGTTAAACTCGTCGAAGCAGCCCCACGCGCCTGTCTGTGCTAATCCTGCATAAAAATAAGGGAGAACTACAGTCTAATTTTCATGGAGAGAACCTTTAACGAAATAAAAAAATTGTGGTCAACATTGTTAATATATTAGTATGAAATTAGTGAATTGTATAGGTATTTATTTTATCTGTCAAAAGTGACAGCTTCATATCACATGGCATGATGTATGAATATGTCAAAGAAGATCTAGTAGATTTCTAGATGTCAGATAAGACTCTCCATAAGAAAATTGGACTTTATCAACAAAGCATTTGCAATTGGGTGAGAAAATATTTCTTTACCAATATTGCCAGGCTAGTAATAATTATGTCAGTGAATTAGAGGAATGTGGATAGAATAATGTGCCTGGACATGGTATCTAGTTTTATAATTTTTCCAATAAAATTGGCGACATGGATCCAAAAATATCATAAGGAAGCAGTGTAACAAGACTCTAAAACCTATAATAACACAAATCTTATGGGGGAAACTTAACTTGCTAGTATTATTATTATTTCTAAACTGTTTTAAATAGAATAATTAATCCATATATTTTAGTTTCAAAATTCTCACTATTCAAACAAAGTGGTTTACAACTATACCGATCGAGTTATAATTAATATACAATCAAACGTTGCTGTCTTTTAGAAAACTTATTCTATCACATGTTAATTTACTTTGAAAATATTTAGAGAAAATAAGATTGACATTTTAAGGGATAAGATAATAGAAACATTAGAATATATTTATAAATAGTTTTATAATTTAATGTAATATCCTCAAGCTAGTATATACTATCTAGTAGTCTCAACTTATGTTATACCTATAATAGCATTCAATGTATGAAAAAAGCCCGAGAGAGATATAAAGTAACTAGTAAGCCAAGATCTGAGACGATCAAACATCAATAACTAACGTGCACCCGGAGTTTAGCGTGGTTAGTAGAGTTAGACGTGAGGATAGCATCCGTGACCCGGGAGATGAACCCCAGAACTGCCCTCGGATTGTTCCGATTGGGTGAGAGTGGAAAGATGGAGTTGGAGGCCTCGAAACAGTTGTTCTAATGCCGTGGGCATGAGTAGACGTTGGACTAGGGTATCAACTGATTTGAGATGAGTGAGGGTGTAGAGACATCCCAGGGACTAAGTCGTAGACCTCAAGAGGAGATGTGCAACTCTCACACGTTATTAACATAAGACTCGCTCAAGCTAGCAAGTCCAAATCTTTGTACAATCTGTTTATGCCATATATATTACACTCTGCCTTCAATAAACTGGCATGTCACTGTCTAAATCAGTTGAGGACTTCCTAACCACCGTGACCACCACTCAGATCCTCTTTCCTAACTATCCTGACAAATAGTCAGTACACGAGGAAAAGCAGAAAGTGACAATAACTTTCTGAAGATGGTAAAAAGATATTGCTCTCTATATTAGATGTTTAAAATCAAATTAACATTGTTTCTTATAAATGAGTGGTTAAAATCATAAAAAATGATAAATTGTTATATTATTAATTTACATTTTAAACCTATACAGAGTATTTTTCTTCAACAGAATCAATTTAAAATAAATATTATGTTTGTTGATATATTAAAGTATCAGCGTTCACCTGAAAACATGCGCCCCATACTCTTGTAGTCTAGCCCCTCCGAGCAGTTCACCACAATGACATAGCTTCCCAGGGACTTGCCGAGGTCCTTCACTGTCTCAGTCTTTCCAGTCCCCGCGGGGCCCTTGGGACTTCCCCCTCTGTTAAGGTGGAGGGCCGTGGTCAGGGTGATGTAGCACCTATCTGTGAGTGGGGTGATGACGAGACGGCCAGAGTTACCCAGGTACTCGTAACCATAAACAAAATACGTGTTGGTCTGGCGCACAATGCAGTCATCGATGTCTCGGTCCCAATAAAACCGCAACTGTGACAGCCACTCAAATGCAGACACATCCATGCAGTCTGTAAACATGTGAAATGGTCAACTCTTCAATTAGATAGTTAGTAACTTCCTCTAAGAAAACTAAAAATGTCAGCATGTTTGGCGGAAATAACTATTTTTTTTATTTTCTAGTATAAAATACCAAGACCGATAATTTTTACTTCTATGAACATGTTGTTTTTAAAAATGTGTTATAATATTTCCAAGACTTTTAGAAGGAACAAAAAGTACTTTTTAAATTTTGATCTAAATGTTTTTGTGGTCTAGTGGTAAAAGTTTCTGGGACAGATCCAGAGGTCCTGGGTTCGATTCCCGGCGGTTCCAGAATCTTTCCGTAAAGCAGTGTGTTTGAAATGGGGTCAAACTCATTCTCGTGAGGACCAATGAGGAGCTCCTTGAATAGGTAGTGGCTACGATCTTGAAAACTGAGATTAACGGCTGAAGGGTCTATTGTGCTGACCACATGAAACCCTTTATCAAAAAATGTTGGCACTATCTTTGCCAACATCCAGCTAATTCCATCTCAGTTCATAATGGGTTTAGTTATAAATGCTTCCATAACAATCTTTAATTTGTGTAAATTTAGTTAATTATTTCATTACTAAGCCTGTGAAAAGCTTTGAAATTTTGAATACAAATCTAGGATTCATATTCGATTCAAAATTCTGAATCTGATATTTTAAATATTCAAATTGGATTTGAAATCTCAAATTCAAATAAGTCAATTGAGTTTAATCGAAAATTTGAATTTAAAAGTCAAACTATGGAATAATTTAACTTTACAAAGAAGTTGACTCAAATCTATTATTTTACTTAAATATAGAAACTTGCAAATTTCATAATATTAATAAACATTTATGATTTTAAAAAAGATTTTAATTACTTTTTTTAGACTATTTTACCAAATATATAATCCAGTTCAGATTAGTTACTGAATTAGATTTGATGACATTTAATTATTTTTATATTCAATCATAAACATTTTTACAGCAACATATTTGATTCGGATATGATTATTAACATTTTCATTTTAAAATATATGAAACAAAATTGAAAGTCTTGGCTTCACACATATTTATTTATAAAGAGTTAAAAATGATAGATTTTGTTTTGTAGATTATTAAATAATAGTATATATTTAAATAACTACTTATACACTCTTTATTTACTGTCGTGACTTACTTGCTTTGTACATTTGTCTATAACATCCCGTGCATGTATCTCCAGTGTCACTAGAGCGACAATCTTCAGTCGTTGTTGCTTAGTCAGTGTTCCACGTACAGCCTCCGAGAATTTACTGAGAACTTGGTTCTGCAAACAGATAAATATATACAACACTTACACTTGAGCTCAACCATTTTGAGTTCCTAAAATAAATGTTAGTTTTTAATCAAAGCCTCATCCTGGGCCAACCCAACCGAGGGCGCAACACGTGCATTCGCACCGGGCGGCAAATGCTAGAGGGTGGCAAAAAGTTGTGCATGGTTTAATATATCATTAATTGAATATTATAGAATTGTAAGAATTGAAGCACAAATAAAAGTAAGAACACTAACATATATTTACAAACACTTCAATATTTTGATACCCCACGGCATCTTTGTTCAGTCTACCACCTCTTGAGGAAGATGTCATGTGACATTAAAATAAAGAAGTTTTAGTAAATGTGTTTAATAAGAGTGTACAAAGTCCCCTTTTTCATTCAAAGCGAAGTTGAATAAAATAGTATAAATATTCCCAAAGCCGAATAGAAGTTTAAGTATTTAAATGTTTAATGTTGGATAGAAATATAATACTTTGCGTGTCTATGTAAATTTTGGTATTAAATATATAATTTACAAAATGCTATATCCAAACATAATTCATCGTCTTAAAATGATAAATTAAGTTTTTATCAGACAATGTAATACAATTATTTCAGATTTTTTTTGTGCTAACACTAATTATTTTTGATGAAAATAAAAGCGGAAAATTCCAAAAAATAAACATAAATGTGTGTTTTTAATTTAATTATATTTTATTTTTTAGTGAAGCTTTGTAATTGTCGAATCTGTAATATTTTACCTTCAAATCAAAGTCGAAGCGAACAAACATTCAAAGTTTTTGAAGCTTCACACAACTATATTTTTTAATTTTATTTGTGCTTCATTTTTTTTTTACATTTACCGATATGTTACATTATATTTTTATAAATGTAATTGCAGGAAGGTAAAGGGAGATTAGAGAGTGTAAGATGGAGAAGAAAAGAGGCAGCTTGTTAACATTTGCGTAGGGCAGCAAATTCTGTCCCTATTATATATTTTTAGTAAGCAGTCAAGCATAAATGGTTAAATCAAATTTTAAAAAGGTACACGAGGAAAATGAATATGAAGTATGTAAGGAAGATACTGCAAGGAATACCAAGGAAGAGATGGGGGAAACAGATAGCAGCAAGTGTGCAAGTGAGAGGAGGAGAGTAGAAGAGAGTTCAGGAGGAAGAATGGTGAAAGGACAGAGAGAGCCGGAGGCATTTTACTAAACCGAGCAGGCTACAGGCTGGCAACAGTTCCTGATGATGATGATGACATGGAAATCACAAGATAGTTTTTCCAAATAGTCCCTTTTTTGTAAAAATAACTTTTCTCACCTGCTTTCGACGCAGTTTCTTTAGTGGCTTTTTAGCCTCCATCATTTTGCACTGGAGCAGAGTTCTGGTGCAGTCTGTAGTCCATTGAATCTTAGAAAAAAAATAACCAACAACAATAAAATCAACAAATATGGCCTATTGTTGCAAATACATGTCATGCCAAGTAGACAAGACCAAAATATAACACCTTTATATTGGGTTTATAGTGTAGGATGTCTTGGTTGGCGTACACCCTAAATAGCCCACATCCAAACTGTGTTAACAGTGCCATGAACACTTGTCTAATAAATGTGAAATTTACAAATGTTATACATACAAACTATAAAATCTGAGCCAAAGCTGAAAACAATATTAAGTCTTCAGAAGTTGAAAACAGATGCTTCACACATTTAATTACAACATATCCAATGATGAGAGTCACTTAGGGTCTTACTTATTATTTATTAGGAATGTGCGAGGCTTGAAAAAAAATCTTGATTGAGACAAGAAAAAAAAAATCTCAAACTTGTCTCGAAATTTTAAAATGTATCTTGAAAATTCGAAAAGTTAAAAAAAAAATGAAAAAGCAAATAACTGCCCTTATAAGTTTACAAACCAAACCCAGAACTTATCATTTCTATTATACTGTAAAGACGAGCCGAATATAGGCAGCACTTTTTTCCCCCCGTGAATTCCCTACCTGACTGGATGTGATGCACAACTGTCCTGGCCAATCTTTGATCCACTTGTCTCGCTTATTGAGGTTCTTCCTTAGAGAAGCCCTGCACAACTTCAGTTGTTCTCGCAGAGTTAGACGCATCATATCCTCTATTTAAAAACAATCATTAAGCATAATTAATAGCGTAGACAATGTTAAAACAATGTTGGAGTACAATGAAAAGCATAATATAAAAATCCTTGACTATGCAAATAATGACTGGGACAGATCCACTATTTTTTAAAATCTGAATCTCCAATTTACCTTAAAATCTCAAATTCAAATCCAAATTTTGGAAAAAAAAATTATGAAGATAAGAGGAAATAGAAATGCAAAAGAATAATATAAAATACAAATAGTAACTAGATGTTAACATTCTTTATTATAATCCATTCATTATAACATTCATGCATTCGGTTGCTGAGTTTGTTCTATAATAATTATAATTAGTTCTTAATCACCAATAAGAAGTATTAGAGCTCTAAAGCAAATTTCACTTGAAAAATAGATTTTTTTTGCTGGCAACATTGATAATATTTTACCATATTATTAGTGTTATTTTTTTAGGTAATGTTACTATCTAACAAAAGTGACAACTGCGTATAACATGATCTAAAGTATAAATACGTAAAAATAGATCTATTAACTTATTAAGCTGTCAGATAAGGAAGGCCCTTCCTGTGGAAAATGGACCATAATAAGCCTTATTTGAAAAGATAATTTAAAAAAAATTGTGTGATTAAAGAATTCTGCTTAGTCAAAATTATCAAAGCTAACGTTTGAACAGACAATTTAAATCATTAATGCACAATCAAAGTAATTAAATTATTTCCTCCTATAAATGTACTGATATGATAGTGCAATGGCAAATACGGTTTTTGAGAGCTTACCAACTCGACAAAGCCAAAGTTCCACAGGACCTTCCAAAATTATAGGGCTCGAGAAGTCGATGTACTCTCCTTCCGCTGAGAACATTCCTTGACCTTCAAGTTTGAGCGAAACTGCACCCTAAAATATAATCAAATTAATTTTTGATATATTTTATTAAGGCAATAAATTACTCACGCATTGATTTTAAAATCAAGTTCAAGATATCTACAGACTGCTCGCTACCTTAGCAATCTTAAGCTTGTTGATGTTGTCAAAACACTTTTTAAGATGAGGCTGCACATTCTCTGGTTTCTTGGATTGCGCAAGTATTTCCAGGAGATCGTCATTGGAGATGAAGTAGAAACGTGGGAAGATGTGTCGCTTTGTTTCCAGGTATTTTTCCAGAGCTCGCTGGATCGACTCTAGATTCTGGTTCATGCTGTTCAGGCGCTCCCAAAAATCTGAAATTTACATTTACATGCATTTTCCAAAGAGAACAATACAAATGTTACTTTACACAGATAGTTTTGAATTATGTGAAATGTGGCAAAAGTAAAGAACATTTTGTACTGTTTCTGTTTGTAAAGTTGAACGACACACAGACATAGAAGAGATCCTAGCTAGCTCAGTGGGTAGAGTGGTTGGGACTTAGAGCCTGAGAGCTAGGGTTCAAATCCCTATCCAGCTATCATTTTTCTATATATACACAAATAATCCATCAGAGTGTCATCTTAAAATACATGTTTGATTAAGTACATTTTAAAGTATTTATTAAAAAAAAAAGTGACATCTGCACATTCCACCTATAAATGGGAGGGGGGAACAGATTCTTTCAAACTTAATCAGACTTGTTATTGGTAGATAAATTAAGTATGGGTACTCTGAATATTTGAATCCTGAAATATATTTATGATTCGAAGATTCAAAAACAAGTTTAAAAAATTTTTCCCTTCAAATTTTGGAGCTGAATTCCTTTTTAGAGCTATTTATATTATAAAGGAAAAACTATTTTTAATTTTTGAGGTATGTTGTTATATAATGAAAAGGGTACAGGAAAGAAGGATAAAGATAGTATAGTGATTATACTGTATTAGTGGACAACCCCAACATAATTATAAGATTAAGCTCTTAACTGATTGTGAATTTACATTAACTCCATGGCGTCAGCCCACAAGCGAGCTATACCAATAGAGCGGCCGCCATTTGATGACGAAGATAATGCCAACATTTGCAGATATAGGGTTTCATGTGGTCAGCACAACACAACCTCCGGCCATTAATCTCAGTTTTCTAGACTGGAGCTGCTATTTATTTATTTAAGTAGCTCCTCATTTGTCCTGACGAGGCTGAGTTGACCTTGTTCCAATATTTCAAAGTAAAATATGGAAGCACTGGGGGTTGAACCCAGGACTTCTGTGCCTGCAGCCAGGAACTCTGACCACTAGACCACAGAGGTGGTATGAGTAGGAAGAATATTAACAAAATTAGCAAAAAAGTAAAATTTAGGTACTATTTCTATTTTCTATAGCAATTTAGGAATTACTGTGGGAAAAAATCAATATCAATGGGGAAAAAATTATATCAATTTGAGAAAGTTAACCTAATATTTTAAAATAATTTCTGATATAATTCTAAGGTAAAACGAAGATTTGGATATATTTTTTGTAAAGAAGTGAATCGACCCATCTTTAATATAATGATTCAACTTGAGGATCTCACTGGGATAGTGTGTCGCCTTCAGAGCATTGCGGTCTCTGTTCATGCGATTGGTGATCTCCTTCCATTCAGAAGTCAGGTTGTCGAAATCATAGGACTCTTTAGGCAATTGTTTCCTGATGTCCTCTCCCAGGAATATATTCTAAAAACCAAAAGATTTACTTTAGTGCAAGAGGAGCCATAAATCATACCTCCAACACAAAATGTTGCAAGGAAACACACAAAGGAGAGGAAGATTATTGATCTATTAAATATATAGTACAGATGGATAGGCCACTTGAACCCTTGATTTCTTGAATCCCTCAAATCCTATGGTATTAAAGAGATTTAAGATTTGTAAAAAATCTCAAAAAAATATCTAGAATACAATTATGAAGACCTTGACTTTAAATAACTTTTTATAAAAGGAATAATATAGACTTGTGCAGATGGGAGGGTAACAAAATCATAAAAATGACAAAATTGTATTTATATAATTTTTTAGCAAAGTATTGTTGTTTATGACATAATATACATGACAAACAAAATATCATTCGTCAGCGGCAAACAAGCCTTAAACAAAAAATTTAAATTCATTTTTAAATATTTTCAATTTAACTAAATTTTACATTTTTTAAAGATTCAAAATTTAAATTTGGATTTCAAAGAAAATTCAAGATTTAAATCCGAGAAATATAGGAAATGGCCCATCTATTATTTAAAGTTAGAAATAAAAATAGTATTTTAATAGAAGAGGACCCGCTTTGGTGGCTGCATGGTTCAATCATCACTTTTGCGATAGACTGAACTGCCGATGAAAGGGCGATTGGGATTCGAATCCCGTTGGGTATACTAATGTGATTTTTCCCTAAATTTTCTCACATTCTCAATGCAAATGCTGGTTCACTTCCTTCCTTAAGCCTTCATAGTCCCAAACACATTAGCTTAATTGTTACATATGTGTACCCCCATATGGACAGTTATGATGTGGTGCTAAAAAAAAAAGAGAGAGAAAATAAAAGGAGGTAAAGAAATATTGATACAATTTGCCTCTTTGAGCAGGTTTTCAGATTACACTGTACATTAAAAATGTTAATTTGCTACACACATTTCTTAGTTTAAACATGAATAAACATTTATCTGAACTATAATTTTATACAAGGAAGAGGATACAAGACAGAGGAATTTGTTATGAGTTGTAAGCCCAAAGTTTATTTATACACAATAATTACACAAATGTTATTCAAGAATGTTTTAAAAAAACTGTTTTTTGGAAAATAAATTGCAATTATTCATAGTATTTTGTTTCAATCACCTGCAGTGGTGGGCATGCAGGCTTAATGTCAGCCTCACCTATTCTGGCTTGTCAGTGGTTTCTCACTCTCCCTCCATGCAAATGCAGGTATATTTCCTTCAAATTCTACTTCTTCATCCAATACCCCACCAGTGTAATTCATTGTCAATAGCCCAAAAAGGTAGGATATGACACAATAAAAATACAGCTTGAAATTATTATTTTTTTAAACGTTATATTTGGAATAAGGTATTTGAAAGGTGGATATAAATATATAAAATAGAACATTAAAGCCATACTGTGTTCGTTCCTTTTTATATGTTTCTATACAACTTTCTTATACCTTGTTTTGTATAGTTGCAGCATAACAGCCCTCCGTAGTCAAAAGTATCTGTGGAAACAATGATAGCTCATGATTGGTAGCTGATAATTTCCATAGGTATATAACAAACATTGCCTTAAACTATGCAAGGGACAATTCCTGCATAGCTCATCGTAAAGCACTGGCATGCTATTCCAAAGGAACCAATTTGATTCCTGGTTTGGTGTCATTTTTCAACTAATTTAAATTAATTGAATTGTGGTCATCTCCATACGGACTATTTCTGTAACATTGGTTTGCAACTCGTGTGTTGATATTCATTTCTGTACCTTCTTCCAAATATAGCAAAATAGCTCAAAAAGAGGTTTTCCTTAAAGATATGTTTGTTTTTTAAATAATATTCTCATAATTAATGAAACCATGTAAAGTTCATGTGAAAGCATGATTAACATGTTATAAGCAATATAAAGCAAAATGTCTTACCTCCAAGTACAAATATTGTCTTTGAACTATTAGAACCATCTCTAGGACCTCCATAATGGTTGACAAGGTTCTCTCCCAGTAGTCAACTTGTTTAATAAAAGGTTCCACGAACCTGGGAGATAAAAAAACAACAGCCAGGTAATGTATTTGATTCAAAAAAATGAATAATGATTTTAGTTAACTTTTATAACAGATACAAAAAGAGCGAATTTGATGTTTTATTATCAAGTAAAAATATATTATAGATGGGACTTTTAATCCTTGAATCCCTAGAATTCTTGAGCATATTCGAAATTTAAGGATTTGAGACTCAAATACTCTTCTTTTCTTCTTTTTTTTCAATTTTTCAAGTGAAATTTGTTTTCGAACTCTAATACTGCTTATTGATAGTTCAGAACCAGTTATAAGTATAGATTAAACTTGACATCCAGGCCCCAGACCAGTAATTTAACACTGAATGTATGAATGTTATAATGAATGAATTATAAGAAAGATTATTAACATTTAGTTACAATTTGTATTTTATATTATTCCGTTATATTTATATTTCCTCTTATGTTCATAATTTTTACCAAGATTCGAAAGTCAAAGGTATAATTGGAAATTTGGATTCGTAAAATAGTTGATTTGACCCAACACTAATCAAAATGATATGATAACGCATGTAGTCATAAATATATTAATTTGAAATAAAAGCATTTACCCTATCCCAAGAGCCAGTTTCGTAGTCAGACTTAGGAGTTTATAGTCAGATTTAGTACGCCTATGCCATACTAAATACAAGACGCACCTACCTAAATGAATGGAATGGGCCAGTTTTATCGAAACTGCCCATTCCATTTGGTCTAGGTAGGTTGTCCTGTATTTAGTATCGCTCGCACTTTAGGCGTACTAAATCTGACTATGAAACGTGCCTTGTATGCTCAAATGCTTAAAATACAGGACGACACCTACCCAGACTAGAAATTAATGGGCCAGTTTAGCATAAAAAAAACTGTCCCATTCCATTCCGGTCTAGATAGGTGTCCTGTATTTAGTCTAGCGTCACTATTGAGGAGTACTAAGCCGACTATGAAAGTGATCCTATGAATTGTTATTGCTAGTGTTTCACCTGGTGGACTTCATGGTTCCAAGTGAAACCTGATTGTCTTCAAGAGTTTCGAAAATTTTGTCCACAGCTTTGAGGCAGTACATGCCCTTCTCCTTATAGGCTTCCATTTCCACAGATATTTCCGCCCAATTCTCTGAGATCAGCTTCAAACCCTAAACACAAAAATCACACCTCAACAGCAGCTAAATAGTGTCTTCATGTATTGATTCTTTTCATCAAAAGTCCCAGCTTAAGATCACATGACCTGAGATATAATTAAATGAAAGTACCTCTAGTAAGTTTTGTAAATAAAATTTACTTTTCATCGCTTAATAATTACAAGATAAATACACCGTTTTCATCTGTAATAGTAAAATAAACGTTTGAATGTATTGATGTGTAGATTTTCTCTTACCAAACAAATAAAACATTTAATTTGTATTTGTTAAAAAAATTAGATTTATCTTTAAAAAGTGCTCTTTTTTTTTTTTAGATTCTTGCATTATTATTATGTATGTGCTGTACTAAATTTAGACATTATAAAGTTACATACCATCTCAATCTGTAGCTCCATGGAGGCTGCATTCGATATTTCATTTATATCTTCAGAAAAGTTTTGCATATTCATTTTCATAATCAAATCCAGTGTGAACTCAGGTGAATTTTCATCAAAATCTCTAAAATAAAAACAACACATTTGCAACAAATTAGAAAGTATAACCAAAATATCTTGTTTATTATTAATATCAATGTATAGCACCAGATGGAAATTAATTAATACAATTTCACATACCATATTTACTTGACGATAAAATACACCCCAAAAATTAAAGTATATATATATATTCTACTCTAAACATAAATAAATATACAAATGAAAAATTGTGCCAAACGGCTGTATTAAATTAAACATTGAAAAGAGGATAGCAGGGCAAGGACTACACACTTATCAACAAATTGCAGGCCACAAAGTTCACAATTAAAAACACAACAATACACATAATATGAAATTTTCGGGGTACATCAGTTCCCTTCTTCAACAGAAAATAGTAAAACACCAACTGGACTACAGCAGCATGGCTAGAGGTAGATCAGGAACTGTAATAAACCGGAACAATTTAAATAACTATAGTTCCCTTAGATTCACCTGGAACGTTTCACAACACCAAGTCATGGTTAGCGTATGATTAGCGCATTTCATTAGTCATTTGAGTTGTACACAAATTAACTAATTATGCTTTGATGGGTTAGGGAGAATGGAAGAGCATTCAGGGAGAACCACCCTCAGCACAGATTCAAACAACGACCTCCCCATCATCGCTAGTCCAGTCTATTGCAGTCTGATGCAGTCTTGAAGCGTTTTTTTTGTGTGTGTTATTTTTCTAATAGTTGAAGTAGAGCCCGACACCTTAGCTCAGTTGGTATTGTGTCTGCCTACTGAGCTAAGGGTCCCGGGTTCGATCCCCGGCGTGGTCTAAAATGTATCAATGATGAAAATATGGGTTTACCCTCTCACATTGATAAATTGACGGCCGGGGACTGGATGTTGTGCCTGTCCTAGTCTTAAGATAGATTTTAGGGCATATGAAGCTGAGACAGGCCTAGCCAGCCGGTAGTGGAAAATATATGGCTTGAATAAAAAATTGATCCAGACCATAGGCTGGAAACAATAATAGATGTAAAGTAGTTTTAGGAAAATATAAGACAGACCTCGATATTTTAAAATCATTTTAGGACAAAACCTAATCATATTTTTGAGTAAATACATTAGCTAGAATGTAACTGCATTATAGGTGGAAAAGCAGATCATGGAAACATGTTACATAAAAAAAAACTCATAAATTACAGGCAAAAATAATGAACTATAGATAAATATCAATCATATTTTTATCATTTAAGGGGGGGGGGGGGGGGGGGGAAGAGACAAACCTGCCAATGGCTGTTTTGACACGCCCCCAATGTCTCTCTCTCATAGCCGTATTCTTAAGATCACCAATAAGAGGCAAGGTGCGCCTAAATGCGTCAACGCGATCCCGTGTGTGGTCCACAATCTCCCACTGCTTCTCCTTCAGTTCGCGGGACAAGCGGGTCAACTTGCGGAACAGTTTCTGTGCCTGAAATAGAGGGATGAACGCATGCATTGTTAGCTCACGTGACAACCAGAAATTCCAAACAAGTTTTCATCAATGTTATGGGTCAATAACAATAGATTTTAAGGTCGGATGTATGGGAATGCGAGTTAAAGTCCGCGTTTTTTTATGCTTTACACATTTTTTGGACAAAATAAATCCAATATTGCTTCAGTAACTACATCATCAAGTTTAGTTTTCTACATTTCAATCAATCTCAATTGTTCATGAATATCTTTCATAGGTATGACAGGATTTGAACATACGATAACCTTTTGGCTTCATTTAAAAAGTTTTCGGTCAAATGCCGCCCTAAAATGAAGATAAATTATTTACTAGGGCCTTTGTAAAAAATACTATTTAAAGATACTTTACTGAGAAATAACTCACCAAATCATGAATCTCCTAAAATGGTGCATGAAAACAAAATTAATTCTTAGTTCAAAGATAAAACTTTACATTCAAGTAAAACATTCTAGTGAAAAGTTTTAGCAATTTAGAAATAAAATAAAATGATTAAATTTCTCTGCTCCTAAGCAATTTAGTTTTTTTAATTATTTCTAAACTAACAGCAACTAATAATTAGTAGTTCAAGAATTTTTCAAAAGTTGTCCAATTAAGTCACAAGAGTTCAAGGTTTTTGATTAGTTCAAAATAGGGATATTCACACTGAACATTCTTTTACATGGTATGAACGATTCGCGACTACTTGGCAAAACAACCCTCACAAGTAATAAAACAAGAAACTCTTGAAAGTGTTTTTAAATCATAATAAATCATTAATAATAATATTATAATAATAATAATAATAAATAAATAATAATAATAATAATAATAATAATAATAATAATAATAATAATAATAATAATAATCAAAAAAATTCAACTGTTTCCAGCAGGTGGCCAAAGCCAGTTTATTAAAATGTCTACAACTTCCTCTATCCTTCCACCACTATTACGCCTTTAATTTCTTCCATTCCTCTTCTCTCAATTGTACACTTTCTGTTATCTGGTTCTCTTAATTGTCCCTTGGTCTCCCTTATGATCTTTTTCCTACATTCTTCATTTACAGCATTTTCTTTGGCATCTTCTCTTTTTCAATAATAATACATACATATATAAGTATTTTAAGAAAGAAAAATAAAGTCCAATTTTAACTCAAAATGAGCTAGTTCTGCCACTGTTAAAACAATTATGAGATATTTATAAGACACTTTAGATCATGGTTAAAAGTGATCTACGTTATATTTGAATAAATTAAAACCTGTTTCAATAGTGCCATGATCTAACGCGTCAATCTTGTGTTATAATGGAATGCTGTTAACAGGGAGATTAATGATTCGAATTCTGGTCAGTTGTAATGAGGGTGGTTTTTCCAAAATGGTTTTTCACTCTCCCTCCATGCAAATGGGGTGTACTTCCTCTAAATACAACCTTCCTATCCATAACTCATTAGCGTAATTAGTCATATGTGTATAATCTGAACCGATAGTAAAATGCGGTGCTAAAAAATACATTAAAAAAGTATTTGCTGGCTCCTTATGGGGTTTGACATATACAAGTTGTGCTTGAAAATTTGTGTAATGTGATCTTCCCCCCTTTCCCCTGTACACTACATTTACAAAATGGTTTTTGTTTTATGTAATTATAAATATGTATTAACAAAAGAAAAATGACGCCAAACGTCTATTTTAAATTAAACATTGAAAAAGGAATAGAAGGGCAAGGCCTACACTTACCAGAAAATTCAGGCCACAAAGTTCACAATTAAAAACACAACAAAACACATAACTATGTAATTTTTGGGGTTTACATCAGCCCCTTACTTCACAGAAGAGAGTAAAACACCAACTGGACTGTGGCAGCATGGCTAAAGTCCATGACCATGATCTACCCACTTCTATCTTGTTTTCAATCTTTGATTTAAAATAGGGATTAAATATTATTTACATTAAAAAACTTTTAAAAAAATTTCTTTTTAAATTCCAGCTATTTTGTGTCGTTCAAGTTTTCGATAGTTGGATATGGACTCGACCCACTCAACTTGGAACTATCGAGACTCTGTTATACATCAACAAAACTAGAAGTGAACTATCAAGTGAAACTTACTGTAGCCTCCATCTCCTGAGTCTGAATCGTCTGAAAAGCTCCTGTTTTGTATGACTCCCAGGCGGTGTCCCAATCGTCTGAGAGCTCCCACACCACCTCCAAGGCTGTCAAGTCCTGTCAACAAGAGGAACGTTTTTTCGTTGATTCATTCTAGATTTACATCTTATCAGACCAAAACCTCCAAAACCATATTTTTAACTCTCCAACGCAACCCCTAAAAAATCATTACTATGAGAGTTAGCTTATTTAATTAATATGTCCTTTTTTATTGTACCATAGTGATGAAGTCTAGTTGTAAATTAGGAATGGAAATCCTCAAATCCTTAAGGATGTAAATAAGAAATAATATAATTTAAAAATCATGTCACTAGAACTAAACTATATTTAAGCTATAATTTATATCATCATTGTCATCATCATCATCATCATTTTTACTGTCCAAATTACCCAAGTCAAAGATCATTGAAGTTTGATAAAATATATAATTACCATATTTTGTAGCAAAATTGTAGCATAATTTACTTACAAATTCATTAAAATAAACAAGTAAAATTAAAAAAATAAAAATAAAAATCGGAGTGTATAATAAACATTGAATTGTTCTTTTAAAGATAAAAAATAAAGCATTGTCAAACATTTCAACAATAATTATTGTAAATAAATTGCTTTGTTGACTTTGAATACACACAACAATACAACTTATTAACAGTGGCTAACCTTTTCAAGCTTTTCTAGGTCTTGGATAGAGGAATGGAAATGTTGAAAATGCCGAGGTCAGACCTCAACTTTTCTTCCTGCTTTCGCATTTCGGTCAAGTGCTCTCGTAAATTTGCAAGTGGATTCAATGCGTCTGTAAATTTGCAAGAACATAAAAATATCCAGGTATAGGACTCTAGTATCCTTGATCCTATGAATCCTTTAGATCCTTTAGCATAGTCGAGATTCAAGAGAATATTGAATTCAAGATAATATCAAATACAAGATTTAAAATAAAATTGTTTTGAGTTGGAATTTGTTTTAGACATTAAAATTGATTATTGGTAATTCAACACAGCGAATATAGATAAACTTAACAACCAGACCCCAGACCATTAATTTAACACTTAACTGAATGTATGACAAATACTTAGAACAAAAATAAACGTTTAGTTTAAATTGATTTATTTTTTAAATATTATATTCCATTTCTCTTACTGTCATCATTTTCATAGGTGATGATTCCAATTCATAGTGGATTTGAGCGACTCTATAAGAACAGCATTTGTCTTCTTATCACAAGAGGAACAGCAGTCGAGCCACAAAGTAGCACTATACTATTTTATCACAATCTTACTTACCTTTTGCTTTCCAGTTTGAAGAAAATGGACCATTTGCAAAAAAAATCTTCTAGGACAGATTTTGCTTCTTTCTTTAGTGCTTCCGCTGATTCAAGGAGACCTGTGCGAAATTTCTCCTAAAAGTAAAACAATATAATATTATCAGAGAGAAATGTTTTCGTGTGGAAGGCTACTTTAACTAATCTTGAATTATTTTACAGACCAACAATATCACACTTTAGTAGCCTGATATATTAGCTTAGTCAGCAGTGTGTCCACCTATTGAATTATAATAGTTTATTCCAAAGAGTGGTACATCAACAGAGGGTACTTACTACTACTACTGAATTGTATTACTCATGAATTTTTTTTTTGATAGTAATTACAGTAATATTGCAGCAAAAACATGTACACCATGATCTCTGGATTGTTGCCAGAACTTCGGTGACTAGACTACAGAGGCACTTATATTAAGTGATAGTCTAGTGGAAATTGTATCACTGTGGAAATGACTGTTTACTCTCACTAAGTAGTAAATTAACCATAGAATTAAGATAGATTATATGAAATATCACCATGACAAACACACACACACACACACACTACTGTACTTAGCGTGTCACATCTTTGTTGTACTTACTTTGCTTTTCTGCAACATTTCCGCTGCTTCTTCCAAGAATTTCAAGTACTGTTGCCATTCTTCCTCCAGCCCAACATGTTTGTTCTGCATTTCTGCTGATATCTCAACTTCAAATTTATCTGGGAACATTCAGAAAAATATACATTACTTATCAATGACCAATGGAACATAATGCATAAGAAATAAAGTGCATTAGGCAAAATATAAAATAAAATGATAGAATAGTAGAAAAATTAAATCATTTTATTTATTTTATATTATAATGAAACATAATCTAATAATCGACAAAGAAGCATAAGCTTTCAGTCTTACAACTACAAAAAAAACAAAAAAACATGCTCGAATGTAGATATCTGCGTTTTCAACTGAACACAGATAAATTAGGATCAGTTTGAAAAAAAAAAATTAATTGTAAAATGGTGTTCCTGTTCAAGTTCCCACTGTTTTCTAATTAAGACTCTATGATACTGCACTATATATGAAACTGCTTGTTTGAGTTGTCTTACCTTCTTAAGCCAAGGATTATCTGTGGGGTGAAAGAGGCTATAAAGATTGTACACATTAAATTGACTATAAAAATTCATAATTGTGGCAATAATAATAACTTTTGATAAATGTTTTACATTATTTGAATATAAATGTGTATTTGCTGTTATATATCTTAAAAATTCATTTAAAACTTTTGTTTGCGTCAATTTTAGTTCCATATTGCAAATTAATTCCTCTGTATGAACTATGAGAAAATAAATAAAATAATAGTTTTCTGACACATATGCCTCTCTGTATTGTCACATTCTCATACCTTGAAAGGTAATTGAGTAAAACTGATTAACATATTATACAAAGCAAATCTTTCTAAAAATATAAATGAATTGTAACAAGGTTCTTTTATTTATACAGGCCAAAACTATTAATTTAGCTTTGAATTGACCTAAGAGAGTTTATAAATACCCAATAGTTTTTGAGCACTGCATCTGTCTCAGCTAGCTGCATATTTACACTAATGGTGTAGGGATATAAGGGAATGTGAAATTAGATTACATATATCTCCATTTGCATAGGAGTGAAAGTGAAAAACCACCCTCGATAAACCTGTACAAGATTCAAACCCTGAATCCTGTCATTGGTAAACAAAATCAGAAGAAGTTGACGTCCTAATCTCCATGCACCTGATTTGAACATTATGGCTGTGATGTAATTGGAAACTTTTCCTAGCATAGTTTGGTCTAGGTTATTTCTACCTTCATGTCAGATCTGTATTTGTATATTATCCTACCCAATACAACAAAGCGATCCTCTATGTTAGGGAAGATCTTCTCTTCTCTGGGACTTCCTCCACTAAAGCTTCGTGGAGTGGAATGTGTTCCTGGAGTTCCCTTAAGGTGGTTGGCACTTTCATCACTCTGGACAAGAGACAAATAAACAACATCCGTAAGTGATAGGACAATTTAAATAAATCAACCGAAATAAACAACTAAAAATAGAATCATCTATCAAAGGAGTATATGGGCAAAAAGTGAAATTATTGAATTTAGGATTTATTATAAACAATAATAGTGATACAAAGATTAAACATTGTATTTTAAAACGAGTTCAAAACATCTCATCCTTGTGTCAGAAGATAGCCACTATCTCCAAAAATTTTAATTCACATTGTAAACAAAATCAATAAAATTAATAAAATTAATGAAGCTGAAAATGGACCTTTCAGAGTTTTCTTTAATGTATTGGTAGATGTCATCCATTTTGTCCTCGGTCGTATTCCTCAGCAATAAGGTTAGTGTACTCTGCCACTCAACACAATGTTCAACAATGGACTGCTTTAGGAGGCTGCAGTTGATGATCAGGAAGTACACTTGAGAGATGCTCTCCTGGATCTGTACGTTGGTAGCCACCTCGGAATAACTGGAAACAAGGTCGGTTCGCAAGCTTGGTGAGAAGACTGACGCTTCAAAATGACAGCATTATGAGCTGGTATAGAAACTACTTCAAGCCTGTACAAAGCTTTGAAATGTTGAATCCGAATCACAGCCTTGTTAGGGTTTGTATTGAATTAAAAATTCAAAATATTAGTAATTTAAAGATTCAATCAGTCTCAAAATTGTAAACACAAATAGAACCCAGATCCGAGTTCAATCAAATTTAATTCAAATCTAAATGTCAAAATTTTGAATAGTTTCCCTTTTTTATATAATTTACCATATATTGATTATTTGAATTGATTATATAAACTTGCAAATTTCATAATATTAATAGTCTATCTATTAATAGAAACATTATTATTGGACTCAATTCCAACATGTATTTACAATTAAGATTGATATTCAATTTTGATTTTTTTTTAAACACAAAAGGAAAAAAAAGCCAATTGATAACGATTGATAGGAAAGATAAATAGAAACATGTAAAAGGAACAAATAAAAAAATATTTAATGCAATTATTTTGCACCACAACGTCAAAATCTTACCGGCTGATGTCGGACTCAAAGGAAGAAACAGGCGGATCCAGATTTTCATAACGAGAAATGAAGAGATCCTTGTTCACATCCCAAACTGTGCGAAATTGGTCCCAGGTCTTAGCGTAGTTGATTATCATGTTGGTGTTAGTCAACATTTCTGTGCAGGAGATTACAAATCACTGACCTTTTTGAACACAAAATATTTCCTATGCATTTGTAACTACAGACCAGTTTGTCATCGTAAGATCCTTAATAGACCACTAGAAAGCCTACTAGATCTACTTTCACGTATTCATACGTCAAGTCATGTGATCTTCAGCTGTCACTTTTGATAATTAGTATCAATACTAAAGATCGGAAGATTGAATCTCTGACTCCTCGAATCCTATAGGATTCAAAAGATTCAAAATTTGTAAACATCTTAAAAATAGTATCTCGAATACAATTTATGAAGTCCTTGTCTAGAATGATTTTAGGGAATTAGTAAAAGGAGTTGACTTGTGTAGTTGGTAAGGTAACAAACTCACAAAAAAAGGAAAAAACTGTATCAATATAATTAATTTACTAAAAAAGTGTTATCTTTGTTGTTTATACATATTTGGAAGAAGGTACAGGAAAAGTGGATGGAAAACATATAAAAGAAAACAAACACAATATGGCTTTTACATTGCTGCCACTGGACAAAGAAGTAATGACTACCTCTTGAAGAAAATCAATCATTACTGTCCAATCCCTCAACCTAGGTTTTAATTCAATAGGAACTCATCAGGAGGGAGTGTGAAACGCGCAACACAACTTCTTAACACGAAGATGGGCAGTACCTTCGTTTATGAGATTCTGAATCTTGATGCACTCATTGTCTTTGTCGATAGACTCATGGAAGGCCACCAAATGATTGGCCGGGACACGAAACTTCTCATGCAGACGAGGGATGGGTCGCAGACTATGCACCAGCTTTTGCTTCACGTTACGTACCATGCTGCTGATCTCCTGTATGGTCGGCGAGAATGTGAGCTGAAAAACACGGGGAAAATACACATAGCTGTCTGTATTTTTAGTAAATAGTTCTGGACCAAATGTAAGGCAGGGAGGACCCCAGTTGTCTGGTGATGACAGGAATCAATGGCAAGCATGGGGGTCATTGGTCCCCAAATTGCTCGCTAAACATGTTTTATATTTGTGGCTAGGCTTGAAGGACACTGCCATGCTGGGTTACAGGAGTCTAGAGAGAGGTAGATAAGTGGATGCTGGACCCTGACACAACAAGTGAGTTTCCACTTTGAAAAGGTGCTGACTAATGATGTGGCGGTCTAGTAATGTACCAACTGCCTAGAGAAGTGTATCTCAATCTTTTTACTAACGTGGAACTCTTTGATACACCCTGATACGTCTCAGTTAAGGAAACCCTTATTGTAGATATACCTTAAATAAAAATACTTTCTCATGAAGAGAAATTACTATAGAAACACTAAATTAATATTAACTAAAACAAAAATATACTTTGATCCACTGCTACAAACGTCACCATGTTTTCGATACACCCCTAAGGGACCATCTTGGTATTGCAGGGTGTCATGGCACTTCCTTTGAAAACCAATGTTCAAGCGACACATAATTTGTTTTAATTAGATGTCTGAGTTTTTTTCAATAGCTATGTTCATATCATGATTTGATTATAGGTTTTAATTATTATTCTCTTTCAAACCAGACTAATAATAATGCTACAGAGGGGGGAAAAATTATTGTTTTACAGTCCTATTAAAAATCCAAGCTATTTTTAAATAACTTATTTTCAAGGTTTCCTTCTCGGTCGATATTGTGTAGTGAGCACTATCTTTAGTGAAAATTAGAGAAAACAGAGATCATCTTAGCACGTTCTTTTAGATACTTTTGAAAAGATACTGTGCTGCTCTAGATTCTGATTGGTCGATCCTGTCCTGGGGTCATGAGGTTCAGAGCTCATCTCCAAAACTTGAGTTGGAAAGGGAGCTGCGATTTTCCAGTCAAAAGATACAGAGATACAATGACCACTCTGCCTGTGGCGAGTGAGTTTAACTCAGCCATTATAATATAGCAGAGCAGAAAGTGATTTAGTAAATCAAATCCAAATCAATTAATGTGATAATCATAATTATTTAATATTTATTAGCTTATTTTTAGGATACACAACATAATGTAAAATACTCTAGCTGTGCCCATTTGTTACACACGAAGACCTATGATATCTGAACTCAGATAATAAACTGGTGGTATCACAGAGCGACAAACTCACCTTGAGATCCACCAAGAGTATGGAGAGACTGATGAAGGGGGAGGGGCCACTAACGCCCTCCCCATGTAAAATGTTCAAAATGATCTGAAGCGAGCTCCTGCAACAAAGCTTTATGGCTTCCTCCAACAGCGTGTCCATCTTGTGGATGTAGTCGGTCCACACTCTACCCATCTGGACACAGACATACAAATACATCTCACCATCACCATCACCATCACCATCACCATCACCATCACCATCACCATCACCATCACCATCATCATCATCATCATCATCATCATCATCATTATCAACAACAACAACAACAACAACAACAACAACAACTGTTTCCAGTCTGTTGCCGGGTCAGCTTAGTAAAATCACTCCATCTTCCTCCGTCCTTTCACTCCTACCCCTCTATTAACTGCGGCCATTCTTCTACTTTCCCTTGCACATCTTTTGTTATCTGCTCCTTCCATCTCTTTCTTGATCTCCCTTGTGATATTCATCCAACACACTTCATCTCCATGTTTCTCTTTGGCATCCTCTCCTTTTCCACCCTCATCGCATACCCATACCAACACAAATACTGGAACATGTAAAATAGCTGTCAACCTTTTATTATTTTCAAATAGAAGTTATTAAATTGTTTCTTATTAGATCATTTAATAAAGTTAAGTGATAAAATCAATAATAGTGATAACCTCATCGGCGGGGACGCGGAATTAATGTCAAATTCATCTGAACTGATTTCCTGGTGACAAGGTCAAGTTTGGTTGTACTGATGGTAAATGGTTTTCCACACTCTCTCCATTCGGGAGGCAAGCATCCAATCTCAATAATTGTATATTCTTTAAATTTAAAAATGACACCTGGACATAGGAATCAAATTCAAGACATTTGGTTTAGTAGACCAATATTTTTACCATTGAGCTATCCAGGAGCCAGGCCATTTGAGCACAACATCATCTCAAGAGTTGTAATAAGAATATGCATGTAATCACAATGGTTTATATGGAAGATATTTAGGAACAGCGAATAAATGTATAATCCATTATTGTGAAGGGTTGAAGACTTAGCCCGTCACAATATGTTAACGCCTTTCCCGCAAATGAGCAGTTCCTTCAATGCCACAGTGCCTCAAGAGTCCGTACCCTTGTCACGTCGGTCTGCAAACTATCATCAAGCTGCACCGAACAAATGCGCCGCGAACACTCAAATTGAAAGGGAGGGAGGGATCGCGATGGCGTCGTTACAACACGGGAATTGACTCCTGGATAGCTCAGTGGTAAGAGCATTGGCGTACTAAGCCAAAGGTCCCAATTTCTATTCCTGTGTCCAGGTGTAGTTTGATATTTGAAGAAAACGATATTTAGATGTGGCTATAAACATTCGGAACAACTATAATAGTTTGGTTATTTAATCTATTCCAATAAGACATTCTAAAAGTGTTTTTTTACATTTCGTGGTTTCCATTTTGTCTTCAAGTGAATGCTGGTATATTTATTTAAAATCATTCTTCCTTACCCCGTTTCCTTGAATCAATAAATTCAACGTCACCAATAAAATACACTAGAAGTAAATCAACTAAAAATGGCTGTAAGCTATTTCAAAGTTGTACTTACACTTTCTGTGTGCTCTTGGAAACCTTCAAAAACAATTATCATACATTTGATAATAGCTTGATAATGATCAATTATTTTAATAATTACTTCTTCTCTGAAAGAAAAACAAAATCAAGAATATAAATATGATAAGTGTGACTGATAAAATTGTCTAGAACCAAATCAATATTTATTCTAGAGTTGGGTCAAATCCATTATTTTACAAATCCAAATCTCGAATCTGAGTTTCCAATTTATATTCAAATTCCAAATCTGAATTTTGGAAAAAAATTATGAACATAAGAGGAAATATAAATATAATATAGTAATAGAAAATACAAATAGAAATTAATTTTCAAATTCTTTCTTGTAATTAATTCATTATTAACATCCATACATCCATACATTCAGTTAACTGTTGTTATTATTATTATTATTATTATTATTAGCACCGCGTCTTACTACCCGTTCGGGTTATACGCACTTACGCTAATGTGTAATGGTAGGGTGATTGTGAGATGAAATGGAGACCTACAGTTTAACGTGGAATCCGAACCACGGTGGAGCCTGGCATTCCTCACATTCACAAGATGTGATTAATACACGTCTTGTCAGAGGTTAACTGTTAAATTACTGATCTGGGGCCTGGTTTTTAAGTTCATTCTATAATTATAATTGGTTTTGAGCGACCAATAAGCAGTATTAGAACTATAAAACAAATTTCACTAGAAAAATTGAAAAAAAAAACTTTTTAAAGGATTTGAGTTTCAAATCTGAAATTTTCTCAAATCCTCGAATCTCGAATATCCTTAAGGATTCAAGGGCCCATCCCTATTTCTTACAAATGTCATCAGAAATAGTATGGTAAATTTTGTCCATAAACTTAAATCCACGGCCTCATCATATGTAAATAAGAAAGAACAAAAAAGTTAAGTTATTGATGTAACTGTAACAAAGGTGTAGATAGGATATATTCTAGGGAAAGGTGAAAAAAATAAAGGGATGAAATTTTTGGTATTAAGTAAATTTTTTATAGTGAACTGTGGTTGATTGTGTTAAATATTTATTAAATATTCAATGAAGATTATTATTTAAATACAATATTTTTTTATTTGTGTTCCTAATTTCTTAGTCAAGAGACAACTGCTTGCAACATGAAAAGATCCTGTAAAATACGAGACGATTGGCAGCCCATCCAGTTAATGGTCTCACTAGCTACTAGAGGTTCTATGCTTCCTATATAATGCCCTTCTTACTTTCATTTACACAACAAAACACATGAAATGGTAAGTAAGAACATACGGTTTCTAAAGTTTATTAGAGTTTCTCAAACTGCAGAACAAAAATATAGAGTAAATATGATGGATTCAAATTGAATATGTTTATTTTCATGTATTTTTCCTTAGTGTTAATCTTTACTTTTACACATTTTATATATACACGATTATATATATAATGAGGTCAAACTCAATCTCATGAGGACAAATGAGGAGCTACTTGAATAAATAAGTAGCAGCTCTGATCTAGAAAATTGAGATTAACGGTGAGAGGTATATTGTGCTGACCAGATGATACCCTCTATCCCAAATGTTGGCACTATTTTCCCTAAAGTGTGACCACTCAATCAATATAGCTTAAATGCAGGCTTAAGCCATGGACTTTGGAGGCACCTCAAAAGTAAAAAGTTTTTTCTTAAAGAGCTATTATTCATTAATCATTTAGAAATGGGTTGAATCCTATATTTCTCGAATACAAATCTTAAATATTCTTTTGGATCTCGAACAAAATTTTGAATCCTTGAATCTTTAAAAATGCACAATTTTAGTTAAAGTGAAAAATATTTCAAATTAAATTTTAAAAAAAGTTGTATAAGACTTGTTGCCACGTGACTAATGAAATTTGTTTGTCAGGTCTATTATGTCTTAACAACAAAAAGTTCACAATTTGTTTAGGTAAATTAATTACATTAATAAATTTTGTCCTTTTTCTATTTTATTACTCGCCCAACTACAACGTCTATTTAATTCACTTTACCAATTGGTTAAAATTGTTATATCAAGTCAAGGTCTTCATATTTGTATTAAAAATACTTTTTGAGATTTTTATTAATCTTGAATCCCTTGAATACCATATGATTCAAGGAATTGAGATTAGAGCATCCCATCTCTAACATTAAGACACATATGGAAGTCTACCTGTGCTTCGCCATCAGCCTGTCCAGATCCTTGAGTTTATAAACAACTCCATGAGGGATCTCTATCAGTGGAGTATCACAGATCTTCTCACAGATACGAACAACCTCAAGGTTGGAGTTTTTGAAGTCATCAACAAACACTTGCAACTAATAACAATAAAAGTGTGAATTAATTTTACAAGAACAAACAAACAAGTACGTGCACAACCTACATTGGTTGTCACATGGTATAATGTGTCACCCTCGTTTTGAACTGAACGCCGGTGATGGGGAGATCAGGTTCAAAATCTCGATCAGGTTTTTTTCCTAAAGAGATTACAAAAAAAAAATGTTTAAATATTCTATAAGGAAAACCTCTTTTCGCTTTATGAAGTAAATATATTATATTTGGAAGAAGGTATAGGAAAGGTGGATAGAAACATATAAAAGGGACAGAACCCAATATGACTTTTACAATGAAAAGAAGAACACATTCACATCTTTACATTGCTGCCAATTGGACAAAGAGGTAATGGTTGCCTCTTAAAGAAAATTGATCGTCACCGCCCAATCCCCCGACCTAGGTTTCATTCTATCGGAACTCATCAGGGAGGAGTGTGAAACACGCAACGCAATTCAAAAGAGGAGTTTTGCTTCAGAAATATTATTATTTTTTGTTGTTTTTTAATATATTTTTGCGTGTTTTGTTATTGTTTATTGTTATTTTTGTTGTTGTTGTCTTACGACAGGTCCATTCCTTTTGGCAGTGAATTTAACGCCAATGCACCCTGTCCTCTGCTTCCTCTTTGAGCCCCAATAATTTTCTTCTTTCCTTCAAGTCATCTAATATTTGAATCTCCTCCTTCCTAAACTCTTTCCCTCAACCTTTCCTTCTATTACGTCGTGCAGTTGTAGAACCTTGAAAGGTAATCTTGCCATCTTTTAAGGTTAACGAAGGGTACGTGTGCTCTATTATTCATTCAGGGTGTACGCATATATGCTAATGGTATAGGAATAAGGTATGTATAATTTATAGTAAATGTACCCACATTTGCGTGATGGAGAGTAAAAAAACATATGGGGGGAAGAACTCAGTGTAACTGACCAGGAATTCGGACCACCATATCCCCGCCATCAAACTAGAATATATTATGAGAATGACGCCTTAGATCATGCGACCACCATAGTGGTTCTCTATTCTTAATAATGTTAGAAAGTTTAACCTTTTTAAAATCACAATGTAAATATAATCCAAAGAATTGTTTTTATCATGATGCAGTATCATGAAATATGTCAATGGAAAATGATGAACCTGTTTCTTAGCTTAGTTAGAGTATAAGTACAATTGTGCAAAGCTTCTAAACTTTGATTTGGCTTCAAAACAAATTTCAAGTTAGAATTTGCTTTGAAAAAAATTTCGGCTTTGACAATTACGAAGTTTTGCCAATACAAATATGACATATAACATACTTAATTAATGCCATTCTGAGCTGTTATATACATTACTAATCAAAATTAATTTGGAAATCTTTTTAAGTAATTTAATTGTAAGTTGTGATGATAACTTTATTTATCAGATTAAAACAAAATATTACAAAGCAATTGTGCAATAAAACATTTTCCAAGTGATTTTAAATGCATTAAGTTTTATAAATAGCAACAATATAATATTTTCCCTGTGCATAAAAAAATAATGAAAACTATTCAAACTTCAATTTGGCTTTAAGAATATTTCATATATTTTGATTTGAGTTTGCTTCAAATAAAAAAGTGTACTTTACACACTCTTAGAATATAGATTAAAAAGTGATAATCAGATAAATGTGATGGTTACTCCCCTTCTTTTGGCCAAGATGAAGCCCAATGCCATATTACAGAAAAAGCGTTTTACCAACACAAGGTGGAATGTGAACGCCAATGATTCACATTATTAAAAGGGATTATAAATTAAAGTTTGATTAAAAGAAGAAGGAAATTTTTTGATACTTATAAAAGTTAGTCCTATAACAATTTTCATACATTCATATGTCATTTCATGTGATTTGCAGCTGTCACTTTTGATAGACATGATCAATAAGTGTAAAATAACAATAATAAAATACTAAAAAGTTATCAATTAACATCAATGTTGACACACAAAAGTTTGTATTTTCTCAGAGATCCTATTTACTATAACTTACCTCGGCTGTGTGTTGGCAGCATTCAGAAATATAAAGATCGGATACATCTGTGTTCCATTGCAGCTTGTGTAGGCCAGGATTGATCTTCTTGTCACATCCTCTTATCAGTTCTCGGAACAGAACCCTTTCTTCATCAGACAAGGCTGCAAATATACACAATATTACAGTTTTCAGTCGGATTTTTGCAGCATATACTACTTGAAGCTCGTGAGCCAAAAAAAAGTTCACTTAAAAAATTGAAAAAAAAAAGTGTTTTAAGCATTTGATCTTGAATCAAATTTTTTTTCGAATCCTCGAATCTTGAATATCCTTAAGGATTCGAGGGCCCATCCCTAGTAAAAACAACTAGCAAATATTGACAAACCCTTCAATGTTTCAATGCCACATTGCGTCTTCCTTAAGAAGGTATTACATTAAACTGGAAGTTGACCAAATCCAACACCTTATGTCAGTCAGTAGCATATCTGCCTATTGAGCTAGGGGTCCCGGGTTTGATTCCCGCACAGCCGAAAATGCATCATTGGTGAAATGGGTGTACCCTTTCACATTGATAAATTAATGGGTGGGTACTGGATGTTGTGCCTGTCCTAGTCTTAAGATAGATAATAAGGCATATGAGGCTACAACAGGCCTAGAAAGCTGGTAGTGGAAAATATACGGCTTAAATAAAAAAAACTGACCCAGGCTACAGGCGGGAAACAATGATGGATGTAAAATGTAAAAAGGAAGTTAACCAAATAGAAAGTGAAACCAGTTTCCTGTTCAGTCTAATACTTCTTGAGGAAGATGCCATGTGGCAATTAAATTAGGGATGGAACCTCGAATCCTTGACTCATTCACATCCTTAAGGATTTCAAGAGTTAAGGATTCAAATAATATTTCGAATTCAAGACTCAAATCTTTAAAAAATTGTTTTTCAATTTTTTAAGTGAAATTTGTTTTAGAGCTCTAGTACTGCTTAATGGTGGCTCAAAACCATTTATACTTATAGTACTAACTTAATAACCAGGCCCCAGACCAGTAATTTAACACTTAACTGAATATATTAATGTTATAATGAATGGATTATAAGAAATAACGTTAACATTTACTTACTATATGTATTTTTGTCTATTCTACTATATTATATTTCTTCTTATGTTCATAATTTTTTCCAAGATTCGAATTTGGATTTGAGATTCGAGATTCAAAGGAAAATTGGGTATTTGGATTCATAAAATAGTGGATTTGACCCATCTCTAATTTAAATATTATAAGTTTTGTAAATATGTGTTAGAATTTTTTACTTTTTTTGCACTTCATATCTACAAAACTTTATACAGAAATGCGGTTTATATTCCATTTACAATAAGAAACATCCTAAAATTGATTGCACAACTTTTGTGTAAAAAAAAATTAAAATATAGAAAATAAGTTAATAAGGTGTAATTGTAAACACACCCAGGTGACAATCAATAGAGCAGTTTCTAGAAAACTTCCTTCATTTTGATGTGAAGTTGTTATTCTTGTTATCATTTGTTTAAAAAGTAGTCCCCTTACATGCGATGATGTTGTTGTAATCTCTGACGACTTGAAGGACAGACTCATACACATATTTAATGTTCTCCCACTTGTAGTACACTTGCTGCACATTGTTTGGTATATCGAAAGACATCATATCCCAGAACTTGGACTCTCGGCACACGATTAGCAGTTTCCTGCGCACATTAACACATGTTACCAATACAAGCCAAAACGAAAGTAATGATTGTTTAAGTGCTGTGTATGCTTAATCGTCTTGGAATCCTCATCTAGTGGAAAAGTCCTGGGTGGTATGTGGTTTACTTTAATGGTATTATATTTGGAAAACGGTACAGGAAAGGTGTTTGTCCTTTATATTAGTCATTTTACATTCTCCTATCTAAGTGTCCTATCATTCTTTAAACATATTTTCTTTTTTTCCCCTTTGTGTGTTTTTTCCCCCCTATTTTAGTAAGTTGCGTTGCGCGTTTCACACTTTTACCTGATGAGTTCCGATAGAATGAAACCTAGGTCGAGGGATTGGGTGGTAAAGATCAAATTTTCTTCAAGAGGCAACCATTACCTCTTTGTCCAATGGCAGCAATGTAAAGTGTGAACTGTGTTCTTTTCATTGTAAAAGAAATATTATGTTTGTTCCCTTGTATATGTTTATTTCCACCTTTCCTTTACCTTCTTCCAAATATAATAAAAAATTGAGCCAGGCCACAGGCTGGAAAAACTAACTTCAGAGGCACTTCTTTTTCTAACAGGTCTCTTATTCTATCAGAGCTCTTCCTTCACCTGTCGAAATTGGACTCCAGCAGTCCTTGGTGGACCAGGCTACGACACAAGAGCGGTCGGTTGAGTCTGGCCGCCATGTTCTCATCCAAGGAATCTATCCATTTGTGGTAGATATTCATGACCGTGTCATCAATAGTTTTCACCAACTTGTTATACTGGGTTCGAACTTCCTCGCCTACACCGCAGTATGGCAGCCATTCTGCATCGTCCAGCATCTGAATGGAATTAATTGCCCGGAATTAAATAACTACTATACAAATCACTATCTGACAAACTTTTTACATTAAACATTATATTCAACTACCAACCTAGAATGTCAATTAAAACAGTGTTTAGATAAAAATCATGTTTCCCATTTAGTTCAACACAGAAACCCATCAGAAAACCAAGTGCTTGAATTTCAAAATAATTCTTAAGACATATATATATATAATAAACTTATCAATTGCACATAAAGTTACTAATCTTAACAAATCACTATTCAGAGTTTATTTTTAATTTATTTTAAAGTATTTAATGTGTACTTTTTGAACTGATTGATTATATCAGCACACAACTTATAGACTAGCTTAAATCTAGAATAGACACAACATCCAGCCTACCATTAATTATCCGTAAAAGGAGAAACCCATATTTAACTAAAGATACATTTTTCGGCCACGCCAGGAATCAAACCCGGAACCCTTAGCTCAGTAGACAGACATGCTACTGACTGAGTTAAGGCGTCAGAGCACTCTTTAGAATTTGATCAAAAGTTTAAACGCATCTTTTTAATTCATATTTATTGAATAATTTTGATATCCTAACAACACTTTAAAATATCTTTTACTATTATAGTTTTATTCTACAAAAAGTAGCTGAATATTGTTATTTAACCTTCATGAGTCTCTCTAATCTTCTTTTCTTGAGCCGAGCCATTAATGCACGGCCGGCATAGTATGGCAATGAAGCAGGGTACTGCTCTTTTTCATCCACCAGTTCCTTTTTGGTGGCTTGGAGATCATCCTCAAACAGTTTGTAGACCTGCGTGCAAAGAACATGTGTTGAGTAGGAGTGCTCCCGGTGTATAAAAGCCGTTGAGACAACACAATTACACAAATAAAAACACATTTAAACATTAGCTTTCTCCAGTTACATTAAAATTACACAAGAGACTGACGCTTAGTTTGTTCAAGGTCGAATTACTAAGTGGTATTTCGGGAATCATTCTAAGAATATATCACCTAACCAGACAGGCTCTCAGCCTTGTATGAACAATTTTCTTTTCCTTTATATAAAGCACACACAAACATACAAATGAGCAAACTATCTTGAATAGCTACTGTGAACTAGTAACCGCCCTTCAATCTTGGGAAGGCCTGTCAATCAGTAGCTATATTTCAATCAGGGCTGTGAAGTCGGTCCGCCGATCTTCAACACCAACTCTTCTATTTTTCTGCTCTCTGACTCCAACTCTGAATCCTTCATAAATGGCTAAAGTATATTAATTACTAATTAGTATGACAAATTTACTGTACTAAAATGCTCCAATACAGATTACTTCATGTAAAGCTTCGATTACATTGTGAATCTATATTTAAATAAATTTGTCAAATCAAATTCGAGTTTAGGCCCTAAATAGTAAAAAAAAGTATAAAAATATCGTTATAAAATTATAAGTTTTTATTTTGAAACAAAAGTCGGAGTTGGTACAGTTTTAACCAACTCCACAGCCCTAATATCAATCTTGAACAACTATCACTTATCTAAAGCCTCATAAATCATATCAACACTGCCACTCATCAGGAGGGAGTGTGAAATGCGCAACGCAACTTACTAAAAGAGGAAACACTAAAAAGAAAGAGATAGAGAAAAGGGAAATTTGTAAAGCATGATAGAACACTTAGATAGGAACATGTAAAAGGAATAAGATAATAAAATACAATTACTTCATAAAGCGAGAAGAGGTTTTCCTTATAAAAATATATTATACATGTTCGCAACCATTTTCCATTTCCTGTATTTGTCCTTTATGTTATTCCTTTTACATATTTCCTATTATTCTTTACAAATTTCCTTTTTCTTCCTTTTGTGTTTTTTGGTTTCCTCTTTTAGGAAGTTGCGTTGTGTGTTTCACACTCCCTCCTAATGAGTTCCAATAGAATTAAACTTAGGTTGGGGGATAGGATGGTAACAATTGATTTTCTTCAAGAGGCAGCCATTGTTACCTCCTTGTCCAGTGGTAACAATGTAAATTGTGAACTGTGTTCTTCCTTTCCTCGTAAAAGCTATATTGTGTTCATTCTTTTTATATGTTTCTATCCAACTTTCTTGTACCTTCTTCCAAATATAATACTACTTAGAGTTAACCAAGTTCTCTATTCAAACAATACAAAACTTATATAAATAAATATGAACCGTTAGTTTCTACAACTCAAAAGTTAGACATGGAATGGTGTATAGTACTGCTACATAGATACCAAACAAAGCAATAACACGTACATAAACAGTTTTCTTGTCAAACATTTTTCGAACTGCGCTCCTCTTGGAATAGTGGTAAAATGCCTGCAAGGCGTGTAGACCTTCCTCGGCATGCTGTACTATCTCGAATACAGAGTCCATCAAGTTCTCAATCACCACCTCTAGCTCCTTCGTGTGACTGCGGAATCTGGGTAGCAATCACATTAACATTCTCTTAAGTTTAATTCTGACACTTGACTATAATTAAATTATTAATTTTTTACTTCCTTAAGTAATCCGACCCTTAGCTCATTTGGTAGCGTTTCTGGTTTCTGCCTACTGATCCCCCAGTACCCCCCCCCCCCCCCCCCCCCACAGATCCCAGGATCAATTAATGGCATGGCCGAAAAATTTGTCATTGGTGAAATGTGGGTTTACCCCTTCACATTGATAAATTAACGTCTGGGGACTGGATATTGTGCCTGTCCTAGTCTTAAATTAGATAATAAGGCATATGAAGCTACGACAAGCCAGTAGTGGAAAATATATGGCTTGAATAAAAAAGTGACTCGGAACACAGGCTGGAAATAGTAATCGATGTAAAAAGAAAATTAAACTACCTTAGGTACTTTAATTTCTTCAAATGTTTGGGCACGATACCAGTACTTCATAATTTGGTTCAAAGCGAATATAATTAATTAAAAGATTGTTTCAACTATGAAGCTTTAGAAACAATAGATCCATATCGGTTGTTGAATGCTATTAGGCACCACTCTCACGTAAGACTTGGTTGCTAATGACAGGACGGTTGGGATTTCCTAACCAGGTAGTGAGATACGTTGGATAAAAACCTACCTAAGGATGTCGTCGTACCAGGTGGGAACTTGAACATCCAGGATAGTATCCTGTGTGTCCTTGATGGCCTGTAAGTATGTGTTGAAGTTCTTCTCGATATTCTCACAAACTTTCTCAAACTCCTCCCCTCTAGTACCTCCAAATGATGGCTTTGCAATATTTTGGGTTTCATCCATTCTAGAACCAAATGATCAGCGGCCAAATATTAAGTCATATTATATCTCTTGAAGGAAAACCTCTTTTCGCTTTTTGAGGTATTTTGTTATATACATTTGGAAGAAGATACTGGAAAGGTGGATGGAAATATATAAAAGGGGACAAACACAATATGGCTTTTACAATGAAAAGAAGAACACAATTAACACTTTACATTGCTGCCACTGGACAAAGAGGTAATGGCTGCCTCTTGAAGAAAATTAAGTATGTAGGAAGGGGCGGTAATGATCGTTTTTCTTCAAGAGGCAGCCATTACCTCTTTGTCCAGTGGCAGCAATGTAAAGTTTGAGCTGTGTTGGTCTTTTCATTGTAAAAGTCATATTGTGTTCATTTCCTTTTATATGTTTCTATCCACCTTTTTGTAGTATCTACCAAATACGTATAGCGAGTCATATAAAGTGACTTTTTAATACTAAGCATTTCCCAATTTGAAGCAGTTCTATTAATTTTAAAATTAATCTAGTTGAAGTTTTTTTTCTTCCAATCTGTCTATTTAGTTATTTGGAATTTCAACTTGGCAATTTTTATTTAACCTCTATGAATCAAAATATTAAAAACAATTGAATGAGTAATCTAATAATTATATATATAATGAACTGAAATTAAACTATTTCAACTTTGACGTACCTTCCAAAAATTATCATGGCATCGCAAACCTCAATAAGATCCCTACACCTTTGACAAAAAGAGTCCACGTGATTAAATATGGAGGCTTCGTCCAGAACCCACACCTTATCTCCATTCTCCTTGTGAGCTTCTGAAATCTGAGAGGAAACATAACAGTTGAACGGAATTAATGTATCAACTATTAATTCGATGGTATGCCATTGAATAAATAATTATATTACTATTATATTACTGTAGATAATGAAGGACCAAATTAATAAATTAAAAATCATCATTAGTAGCACACAAATTATTTGTGAAAATATGTGTTAGTGAAATTCCCTTTTATTTTTGCTTTATTTTCTACAAATCTATCATGTTTATTAAATGGCTTTAATGAACTTTATTTTACACTTAATAATAATTTGATGGTAAATTAGGTCATGTAATAAAGAACATGATAAAATTGTGTGTACAATAGAAAATGTTTCTTAGATAAGTAAATATATTTGAATAGCTGGAAACTATATTTGAACTGTAGCCTTAGTGTAAAGATTACATGTAGGGTCGCCCAAACAGTAGGTTAAGTAGACCGACCTGAAAGGCCAGTAGTTTGTTCCCCAACTAAAAGTACTCTCCCCACCCTTTAATATTTATTGTGGTTTTCCATCCTCTCTTTTGGCGATTTTTTTTAGCACCGCGTCTTACTACCCATTTGGGTTGTAAGCTTATGTACTAATTATGTTACTGGAATAGGGGTAGGGAAAATTGAATTTACATTAAGTGTACCCGAATTTGTATATAAAAAGAGTGGAAAACCATCCTCAGTACACTAGACCAGGATTGAACCATGAACTCCCCATCATCGGCAGCCTAGGCTATTGTGAGAGTAGCGCCTTAGACCATGTTGCTACCGAAATGGGTGATGATGATGATTATGATTGTAACGATACTATAGATCAAAATGTTAACAATACCAAATAGTAGAATTTATTTAGATCACTACTATAATGGGCTGTACACTTAAATTTCATTGATGATGTTTGGAACAAACAAAAAAAGAGTCAATAACTTTATTTGCACTCACTTTCTCATAGAGCAGTTTGTACATAACACAGCACTCGATGCAGTCCTTGATTCTTAATACCCGCTTGTGAATTCCCCTTGAAGATAAAGGGCAAGTCAACAGATTGGCGACACTGGAGTATGATCTGGTTACTGAACGCACGACACAAGTCTGACAGCCTTTCCCTGCAAAACATAACAATGAACAACCCTTCGTGTGAAATTAAATAGGTATTAAAAGAAACAAGCTATAGTTTTTTTTATAAACTTAATATTTACTTCTCACTGTATGAACTGCAGTAGTACAGTGGCAGAAATAACCTGTTAGAAATTACAAACTTTTTGTTCATATTCTTTAAATTCAGAATTATACCTGGACATAGGAATCGAACCCAGGATATTTGGCTTAGTATACCAATGCTTTAACCACTGAGCTAACCAGGAGCCGTCCCATGCTCAGAGTCATTCTTCACTCATATTGTATGGCAGATTCTTTAATGGACGAAGAATGACCCTAAGAAACGGAACAACTCCTGGATAGTTTATTGGTAGGAGCTTTGTTGTACTAATCCAAAGGCCCCAGGTTCGATTCATGTGTTCAGGTGTCATTTTTCAATTTAAAGAATATGATATTGGGTGTGGCCCTAACTCTATTTAACAACTATAATAGCTTGGCTATTTAAGTAACTTTTTTTCAGTCAAATTGATAATGTTTTACTACATCACTGGTGTTATTTTGTATGTATTTATAATATCTATCAAAAGTGGCAGACGAAGGAAGATCACATTATCTAAAGTAAGAAAGCAGTTTTAGTATCTTTTATCACTGTCAGATTTGCTACTGCCCAGCAAAATCCTATAATAATAATTATTATTAGCACCGCGTCTTACTACCCGTTCGGTTTACGCACTTACGAATAATTTTCAATGGTAGGGTGATTGTGAGATAAAATGGAGGACCTACAGTTTAACGTGGGATCCGAATCATGGTGGAGGCCTGGCATTCCTCACATTCACAAGTTGTGATTAATAAGTTTGTCAGAGGTGAAGGAAGGGTTTGGCAATCAGATAATCTGTGCCGGGACAGAGGATTGAACCCCGGACACTCAGCACAGAAGTTGACACCTTACCCTTAGACCACCCTATTATAATTAATATCTCACTGGAGTTCATGGTAGGCGGTAACCATTGGCAATCAAGACACTCTGATTTACGTAAATATATGTAGAAGCTACAAAAAGTGATTGATCAATATTTTGTCTTAGATGAACGTTACTGACAACGTTGTGACCTTTTAAAACCAGCCAAACCCATTATTAATAAATGAGAATTTAAAAAAAACTCCATGGCACCAGTTCACAATTGAGCCATACTGATCAAGAGGCTGCCTTCTGTTGAGGAGCATAGTGCCACCTTCTGTGAAAAGAGGATGTCATGTGGTCAGCACGACAAACCCTCTTCTATTAATCTCACTTTTCTAGACTATAGCTGCTACTTTCTCATTAAATTAGCTTCTCATTTGTCTTCACAAGACTGAGTTTGACCCCGTTCCAGACCCACTGCTTCATAGAAAATCTGTAAGCGATGGGTGATAGAACCCGGTACCTCTGGATCTGTAGCCAGGACTCTGACCACTAGCCCACAGAGGTGGTAAGAATAAGAATAGAAACAATGTAAATTTAATTACTATAATTTTTTGTGCACCGCATCTTATTACCCAGTTGAGATACCGCATATTATATTAATGGGTAGGGATGAGAAAGGGCAGAAATTTAGAGGAAAACATTTGCATGAAGGAAAAGTGTACAAACTATTTAGAAAAAAACCCATCCAGCTGGGATTTAAGCCTCGAAACTACTTGTCAGAGTGCAAATAAGACTTAAGTCAAGGTTGACGCCTTAGCCTGTGTGTCCACTAATACAAGTTAAAAACCACCTCGTGGTGTAGTTAGCTAATGCGCTAGTTTCATGTTGAGCTAGACTGCCGAGGACGGGGAGATCGAGATTCGAATCTCAGTCGGGTGAACTGGGGGTGGTTTTCCCTAAATGGTTTTCCACTCTCCCTCCACGCAAATGCGGGTTCACTAATTCTAAATTCAACCTTCCCAATTTCTAATCCATTAGCATAATTGGTACTTAAGCGTATAACCCGAACGGGTGCTTAATTAATATAAGTTGAAAAAATTGTTTTTGCTAAAAAAAATAATTCATGAAACAACAGTATTAGCAAGTAAAGTTTCTAAGTACCTTGAATTGTAGTAAGGGGAGTGTAACCAGATGACTCTGAAAAGGTGAAGTATTTTGGGGATATATTTATGAATTTCTGACGGATCATTCACAGTTTCCAGCTCTGCGCAAGGTTCGTTCAGTATCTGCAGGAACTCTATGTTCGACTTTGCCTCTTTCATACACTCCTGTATTATAGTAGAGACATTTTATATTAATTTACATAATGACATAAAGTTTTCACAACCTTGTTGCAGTATAATTTGAAGCTGTATACTTTGTTTATACTGAAAGGTAACAATCTTTCCTTGTTGGATAACACTATGAGTCTATATTATAAGCTATACCATAGTGGAACCAAGCAAAGTAAGATTACTACCTTTCAGGGTAAACGAAGGATACATCAGGTAAGAATAGTACAAAGAGAGGCATACACTCTTTCTAAAAAATTTAACTTCAATGGCCAGCTACAAAATGAGTTTAATAATATGATATACAACTGCTGGATTCAACCAATCATTCAACTGAAATTAATAAATAGTAAATATATAATATTTGGAAGAAGGTACAAGAAAAGTGGAGAGAAATATATAGAAGGGGACGAACACAATATGGCTTTTAAAAGTGAAAAAAAGTTTTCCTTAAAGAGATATAAATATTAACTATAAATAAGTCACCAATCATAACAACTTAGGATGGCAATGGCAGAGAGGTTGGCCAACGTCTATTTAAGTACTGCTTAGTCTGAGAGCTTCAATCACATTCATTTACACAAATGTAGCACTTTCCATAGCTACTAATAAATATTAGTGGTTTTCACAGCTTTGGTTCAAAACAAGAAGATACATCACCACTTGGGCATTTGGGAAGGAAGAAAAGAATAGAAGAACATATTACATCCAATACAAATACAAATATTAATCAACATACTTATACTAGCTATTTAAACAGGGCCACCACAACAGGGGTGCAAGCGGGGTGATCGCCCTGGGCGCCGTGAACTCATTTGTGTTAGTAAATCCTTTTAAAAATGTAAAGATTGAATATATTATAAGGGCATTAGATCAGATTCCAACGTATAATGTTGCCACATTTTAAAATACGTCTTGTAAACATTGAAAATAAAATTGTATAATGTGTTGTGTTATAAAACATCGACATTTAGACTACAAATCAATAAATATTTTGATTGTATTAATTATGATTTATCAAAGTGAATAGCGAATGACTATGTAGTAATATTCTGAACATTTCGCAACTACAACAACAAATGATGATGCGTTACTCTCGATTTTTCAAATTGTGTGAATAAAATACTGTATTTATACTCAAATATATTTATTTAGCCCTGTTATTCAATGATAAAAATTTAGATGTAGGTACTCCTGGGCTGGGCCTATCAGCCATGATGTCAGGTGACAGGTATGTGTTATGAATTAATTATAGCTATTTGAGCTAAAAACATATCAAAAAGTCCGAAGCATAACCTTTGGATGATATAAAAATGGTTTTTTGATTGGTGACACTCTGCACAATAAAGGTTGCGCCGCTTGTTATTTTCTTCATAACAATAACCCTTAGAATTATGGTGTAAATACAAGATGGTGTGAGTATGGGTGGGGGGGGGGGGGTGGCTTCTTTCAAGGCTGGCCCGGGCGCTGACTTCCCACGCGGTGGCACTATATTTAAATTAAGGTTTACAGACAGGGGTGTAGTGCAGCCAGAACGTCACTCTGCTCCGGCACTGGTTTTGAGGGTGGAGTAGCGCCTGATTATCAGCATAAAATATAATTTTCTTTGAAAATTAGGCTTAATTGTCTCTAAATGTGGATGTGAGGAACTTGTTTATCAATTTATTGTAGTTGAAAGTTAATTAAATTAACAAGAGTTAGTCCATTTAAACCCTAATGAAAGACAGATGTGAAAAAGTGTGTGTTTGTTCTAATTTTACCCTTAACACCACCCTCCTTCCCTGGTCAAAAAACATAAATGAAGAGCTCCGTCCCTATAACATTTAAAACTACAGCCCTATTTATAAATAAAAATATAATGTAAACCCATTATGAATTCAAAATTATTATTTAATATTTTCATAACAAATAATCAGCTCTAAGATATGGTATTCAACATGAAGTATATTACCTTAATCTCCTCCAGAAGAACAACAAACTGTTTGATGTACGTCGACTGAGCCATGTGGAGAATGTCACATATGTGCTTCACATGTTTGTTCTTAAGCTGGAAGTCCACCCCAGCCAAGTTCTCATCTGTCATTTGTAATATCAACAATACATACAAGATTATGTTCATTCAAAGAATATTGACCATCCCATCTTTGAGTAAGCCATAAAATTGACATCAGTTTGTTGTGGCGTGATGAACTGTTCAGAAGTATGTGTATATTTAAGAGCTTTTAACATAGCTTAGGTTATTAATACTTGAGGCTGTAACTAAATTATTCTTTAAATTGAAAGATAACACCTGGACACAGGAATCGAACCTGGAACCTTTGGCTTAGTATGCCAATGCTCTTACCACTGGGCTATCCAGTAGTTGTCCCTTGTTCGGGGTAGTTCTTCACACTCATATTTTAAGGCAGCGTTTGTGATGGATGTGTGGAAATCGTCAGTTACATATGAGCGTTCAATTAAGATCACAAGTTATCTAAGTAATAACGCAGCCACCTTCGGCATAGGAGGGCTTCATGGTGCCAATAGTACAATGACAACTGTACAAATGTGCATATCATTACGGATTAAATAGATAAGCTATTATAGTTGTTAAGTACGGTTATAGCCGCATCAAATATCTTAATATTTAAATTGAAAAATGACACAAACACAAGTAAAAAGTTAAAACTAATGAAAGAAAAGAAGAAAGGTGGGAAAGCTAAGATAATCTGATGTGAGAGAGAGAGAGTAAAAAGAAACAATGAAAAATATAATAAGTTGAGGAGTGAGATTATTAAAGATTCAAGCCTAAAACTCTCTCACACCTACTATTAGTTGAATCCTTGAAACAAGTACCTCTCCCTTACATAATCAGCAACAAGGTAATGAGGTTAATAAGGGGACATTATTTTTAAGGACATTAAAGAGAAAAAGCATTATGTAATATTGTCTCAAGCAATTTACATGAAGACCACTTATAATGTTCTCTAAATCAAGCGTAGTTTACTTGAAAACTAAGTCTTTGGCTCTACTAGGATTTGAACCAAAGTCTCTCAGAGGAGTTAAAACATCACGCGAAGCCCATAGCTTCGGAAACCTACAGCCTAAGTCAAGATAGTATGGAGGTCAACAATAACGGCAAAGAAAGCAAAATCAAGCCAGGAAGCACAACTTTTGAATCATGTCTAAAAGGTGGATGTGTGGATGCACTTACACCTATAAATCCAAAAAGAATGTTCGTCTGTTGGCCCCAACATGTCTTGGGATGAGCCTTGGTCCCGATCACTCAGAGCAACCCGTATTTGGTGAGTCCACTGAACAACAACGCCTAGAAATACACAATGAATATTTAAACCTTTCGGGTTCTAGAAGAATTTAGGAAACACTATCATAAGCGTTAGGTGGGTATTATTGTTGGTTAGATATTGGTTAAGTTTACTGTTTAGTAGGTTATTAATATTAAAAATAAGAACTAAAAATTTGAACTAGTTTTAATGGATATGTTATGAATAGTGTGCGAAATCTGGATAATGTCAAGATTAGCCGGGAGATGTCAGCATTAGCCAGGTGCAGTAGATAAAGTCAGAAATAGAAAATAATTTATCTCATTTATAACACTATCCAGATAAAATCAACACTAGCCAGCAAGACTTGGATAACATGGAATAATATTGTAAAACTAAGCATTTTTCAATAAGAATTTTATTTTGAAACAATATTTCGAAATTGAACAATAAATTGTATCGTAGCAGTGCACTAACATTCAAAATGCCTAATTTTATGCTCTATTTTCCACTATCCTAACCTAACCTAGCTTAACCTAGACTAACTGAAACTAATCTAACAGCCTAAACTCACCTAACCTAATCTAAGTTAGCCTAGCCTAACCTAGCTAACCTAGCCTCAACCATAGAAATTGCCACTATCCAAGTGCGGGTGTATAATATCAATATTATCTGGATAAACTTCGAAAAACATTATTCAATCATCTATCAGTCAACATTATCTACGTATTTTGGATAACATCAACATTATTTGGATAGTATTGACTTTACCCGAGTTCAGACTTTACCCGTAGCAGATATATCATTTGTAAAGTAAAAGTGGTATATTGTTTTATTTTGGGGGAATGGACCAAGGGAGGTGAAGTTGATAAGAAAGAAGGTTCAAGAGTAGTGACCAATTAATAGTTGATTATATTTAAAACCATTAGAATTGAACCTGTTATCAAAAACTGAATCATCATCATCTATGAACAGCTTCCAGCCCCTTTCTGGTTCTGTTTGTAACATAAGCCTCTCCTACACTTCCTCTCCTCTCTCCTCACACCCTCCTTACTCCCTACAGCCATCTGTCCTTGGTCTTCCTCTCCTCCTCCATATCCTACATCCTCCTGGTACATCCTTTCCTCTCCATTCTTCTCACATGACCATACCACCTTAGTTGTTCCTTCTCTATCCTGTCCTGGACTGTCTCTTCCTTTACTATTCCTCTTATTCTCTCATTTCTCTTCTTGTCCAAATTTTGTCACACCATCTGTTACTCAGAAATCTCATTTCACTTGCCTGCATTCTGCTTCTATCCTGTTCTTAATAAAATACCAAATATAGGTCTAATGAAGCCTCGAATCCTCTTATCCTTTGGGATATTTAAGATTCAAGATTAGTGTTTTATAATATTAATTCAATCTTTTTATACATATTAGGATGACCAACATAACTAAGGACAACCTGCTTCAGTGGCCGAATGGTCTAAACTCTAAGGTGTTCCTCTTATGTTAAGAGTGGCATGCGAGGACAGGGAGATCAGGGCTCAAATCCCGGTTAGGTCTATTGAGGGTGGTGTTTCCTAAATGGTACCACTCTCCTTACATGCAAATGCGGGTATATTACCTCTAAAATGCTTCCTTCCTCATCCCACACCATTGAGTAATTATTGTGTATACAATAACCTAAACAGATAGTGTGACGCGGTGGTAAAAAAACCCGAGACAGACCAACAACCAGAATCAAGACCATTAACATACTACTTATCTGAATGTGAATTAATATGATAGCATTTTTTTTATTTCTTTTTTTATAGCAAATAAATAATTAATGTGTACAAGATCAGAATTGAAGGGGGACAAAATCAAACCAATGTGTCTTTTATTTTCTCTAAGATTCAAATTTGATTTATGTTTTGAAGGTAAAGTAAAAATTTGTTTACATAATAAGTGATTTCGACCCATCTCAATAAAATACTCGCTTTGATTTTTTCCTCTACATAAAATTCACCGCATCTTACTACCAGTTCGGTCTGTACACATATTATTAATTACAATGTGTTGGGGATGAGGAAGGTTTAAATTTAGAGGAAGTATACCCGGAATTGTGTGGAAAATCGTTTAGGGAAAATACTCAGTAACACCTGTCTGGGATTCTAACCCCAATCTCCTGTCAGCGGCAGTCTAGTTTATTGCGAGAGTGACACCTCAGATCATGCGGCCACCAACGCAGGTAAAATGTAAAAAGTGTAAGTTTGACCTTCTAGCCTCTTGATGAGCTCCTTGTCTTTGCTGGCCTGCTCTACGGGCAAATTGTTGCCCTCTTGGGGCACATAGATCACAGTCAGTCCCTGCATCTTGTAGTGGAGATCGGTGAGACCCGCCAGGAAGCTGTGGAGGTGAGTGCAGAAGTCACTCTTTACACCTGTATGCGTAATGGTCAAGGCTGTTCTACCCTGTAGTGTGCATTCACCAACCTTTCCCATCGTCATCACGCTTCCTCTTGCACTTCATTCACACGTCAGCATAACCTAATGTTGGCTCGTTACTCTGACCTTGCAGATTATGTTTAATAATAAGGAAAAATCCAATTTTAGCTCAATTCGGGTTAGTGCTTCCATCTGTTAGACAATCATGAGAACTTTCAAAAATTGTTTCAGATTATGGTTAAAAGAGGTTTCTGTCTTATTCATATTATTTAAAAAAAAAGTATTTGCTGGGGTCCTTTATGGGATTTGAGATAAGAAAGGGGTTTTTAGCACTGCTGTGTTCTACTACCCATTCGGGTTATACGCTTATGTACTAATAACACTAATGATTTTAGGGATTAGGAAGGTTTTATTTAGAGGAAGTGTGCCCATATTTGCGTGGAGGGAGAGTGGAAAACTATTTTGGGAAAACCAGCCTTAGTACACCCGACCTAGATTAAAACCTCGATCCCCCCGTCATCGGCAGTCTAGTCTACTGCGAGACTAGCGCGTTAAGACCACGCGTCCACCAAAGCGGGTATAAAAGTTGTTGTTCTGGAAAATGTGTGTAGTGTGACTTTCCCCCTTTTTTCCCTTGTGCCCTTCATATGATCATACATTTTTTAGTTTCAATAAGAATTTTATAATTTATTGTGAAGTGATATTTACTCTTTTGAGCCGAATACATGATGAATATTTGTTTTATATTTTGAGAAAAAGACGCAATATATTTCAAAAAGTAATGAGTAAAATAAAGTCTTTAAGAATACACAAATTGGATTTTAAGTTTCGACAAGGGGCGGATCCAGGGGAGGGGTGTTCCTACCTCCTGATATTTTTTTTCCGATTTACCTTTTTTTACAAATAGTGTGAGTTGAAAATGGCAAACATTACATTTAACCTCATGAGGAAAACATTTTTATTCATGATCCCAAAGTATGTACACATCATTCTCTTACCTTGTTTCAGCAAGAGATTAAATATTTTTGAGGTTTTAGCTTTGTATGAAACTTTAAATTACTTGCTTAAGCAAATGTTTGGACTCGTCATTGATTTTAATAGTTTAGCAGCCATACACTCAAAATTGTCTTTGTTTAAAAAAAATGACCTGAAGTTTTTTTTTTATTAAAATTTGAAATTACAAAAGTACCGGTAATTCTCTTTGGATTTCTGAACCAAAACTACAACAGTGAGGAGTAGGTAAATAATATTTGGAGACTTAGGACAATTTTGCAGTGAGTTTTTTGGTTGCTAGGTGATGTTTGATTAGTTTGTTGCCATGACATTGTTTACTATAAGCAAACAAAATTGATATAGAAAATGAAAGCTATCTTGTTATGTGCCACAAATAAAATTAGTGTAGATACTATTCTTAAAATTGTGTAAATTCAGGGCCAAATTAAAGAGGGGCCCACAGGGGCCATGGTCTTGGGACGCTTGAGAGGGCCTATAGAAAACAATGCCCATCTTTTTATTACAAATTTTTATTTAAAATATTAGAAATTATAGTTTATATAAAATAATTGCATTTTATGCTCTTCTTTCTGTTAATTTTTATTTGATTTTTTTTTTTACTAGAACTTTTAAAAGAAAGTCATGAGGCCCCACTTTTTGCTCCGGCCCTCAAATTCCTTGATTAATCCAGCCCTGGTAAAATAGGTTTCAACACAAAAAATAGTACTATTCTACCCTTTAAGAACAAAGGATACTGTCGGGCCAGGATGTTGAGTTGAAGAACATAGGAGCGTAGACATTTTCCATAACATTCAAGATTGAACCCTCCACATGTGGGCCGATTGTCCCAAAGTTAATAACTTTGTAAAAATTGGCCGGGGTTATAGAATCAGTCGGTTCCTTCATGAAGTATGTCATGTCATGGGCCGGTTTTGATGGGAAACCTAGCTTAGCCGACAGTTTATCCTCGTCAAAGAAGATGGTAAGGATGCATTCTGTGGGATTAATGAAGAAATCGCTGATAACTTTATAGACATCTTCATTCCAGTCAATTTCTTGGAGGTCGAATAAAGTTGTGAACTTCTTTACTTTGGTAACCTAGTGGAAAAGTATAAAATCAACATTTCAGAGAAGTGACATGGTTAATTTATTTGTAGAGAAATGAGGTATATATATTTTGTGATCAGCTCCTCTTAAAATAAATCAAATTAAGGTGGGATGATTTAGAAGACGAGTTAAGGTTAATATTTTTACAGTTTTTATAGCAAAGAAATTTTGACTGAAATAAAAAAAAAATCTTCTGTAGATACACTTTTTTTTTTAATTGTCTACATAATATAGTGATATCAACTGTTATTTATACTTGTCATGGACCTAATGGACTTTCAACAGAAATGTTATTAAGTGGGGATAAAAAGTCCGATTTAAATTCCCCATTACTTATAGTAAGACTTGTTGAGATTGCTTTAGGGGCCTATGTAGAAAATTAAACTAAGCTTATCTAATGCAGAACTATAATAATTTATTGGTGAAAAATGTTTTGTTAAGAAAACTGTGAAAATATTCACCTTTACTAGAGTACCCTTACATCCTTCCTTTAACTTGGTAAATGTTTTATTGTTTAATGTAATAATTTATGGGTAGGTAAGGTATTTAAATGAACTCTAATATGAATATATTTAGATAGGTACCTAATTGGTAAGTGTTTGAAATGTTAAAGTGCTTAAAAAAAATACCGTGGCGTAAGCCAGCAATCGAGCTATACCGACCGAGCGACCACCGCCATTAGCGATGATAGTGCCAACATTTGCGGATAAAGGGTGTCATGTGGTCAGTTAACAAATCCCCCCTCTCCCCCACTTTTCCCTGCTTGTTAATCTCAGTATTCTAGACCGAAGCTGCTACTGATTAATTCAAGTAGTGCCTCATTTGTCCTCATGAGACTAAGTTTTACCTCGTTCCAGACTCATTGTTAAACATAAAAATTCTGGACGTGCTGGGGATCGAACCCAGGACCTCTGGTGTAGCCAGGAACTTTAACCCTTAGACCAGAGAAGCGGTCTAAAAGTGCATCTAATACTTACTAATAAATGCATGTCCTCCTCAGAATATTTATTCAATGGCAAAGCTACCGGCTCTTCTTCTTCTGGTACCACTGAAATTTTTTTAAAAAAAAGTTTGAAATAATAAAATTATTCATGGACTATTTATACAAACGTTTAAGAAATAAAGAAAGAAATTATTGGTAATACATTGGTAAGAATATTTTAAATATGAATTTGTATGTTTGTAAACTAACCTTCAGGCTGTTTTTCTTCATGTTCTTTTTCTTCCCTGGATTCAAAAGATAGGTCTGATGACACATCAGAAAGTGTTGCACTCATAATTGAATATGTATTTATATGTATGTATTTAATGTCCAGAACACATTATCATTTGACAATAGAGTTTATAATTTTCTTTCAATTTAACAGTTCTGCTCTTTTATTGTTGGTATTTTAAATTGTGAGTTGCCATAGCAACCTAATGTTTAAATAGTAAGTAACCAGGAAACATAGATAAATAGAGAAAAGGAAGATAGTAATCCAACAATAATGGTAACAAAATAATTTATATTAAGTCAAGGCTTTCTAGAAGTTGACTATTGTGCATTATTGTACAGTCTTATTTTCATAGGAAGTTTCTTTTAGAAAATACAAACATATTTACTAAGGCCCAAAATTGATAGAATTTTACTATTTTATTAGTATCATTTTATAGGTATCAAAAATGACAGCTGCAGATCACATGACTTGATGTATTAATACATGAAAGTTGATCTAGTAGCTTTTCTATCAGTAAGATAAGGTTCTTCCTGTGAAAATTTAACCAATTTTAATTTTTAAAATTTGCTGTTGGAAGACTATTTTAGATAGCTTCTAGTGACATCTAAAAAAAAAAAGTGAGGAACATTCCAAGCTTCTTGGGCATCCAAATTTTAAAAAAAAATCTGGCTGGGGACCACTTCAAATAGATTATACTTGATAAAAAAAAATTGTGAGCACTTTTAAGGGTTTGGCCAACTGACAAGTGTGTGAACGAGTGACTGCGTGGCCAAACTGGGAACGAGCGAGCATGTGATTAGCAGATAGCTCTCGATAGTTGTTGACGAGGAGGCAAAGGTTTGAATCTTGGTTCAGTGAACTAGAGTTTTTAACAAGTGATTTATTGTTGTGGTTTTCTCATTCTCTATCTGTGCTAATGGTGATTCTTATTTGTAAAAGCCTACTTTGATTATATTTAAATATATTTATATATATATAATATATATATATATATATATATATATATATATATATATATATAATAACTGATCTCTTAATCTTCAATATTATAATCAAGTAGGCTTTTACAAATAAGGTATTACACATGTATATATCTTTTACAAATAAATTTAATACATATATAATCTTTTACAAATAATATACATATTATGGTTTATGATCTTACCAATTAAATTATGCCGTTAGTAGCAAGTGTGCTAAACCTATCGATAATAATAAAAATGTCAAAATGAGAAGTTTTCCTAGCACTGGCCATCTCTCATTAAACCAATGTGTTCTATTTTATTTTTTAGCCGCCTGCACACTCGCTTGCTCAGTCTGGCCGTACCCTTGAAAAGGAAATTAGAGGCATTCAAATTGATATAATTTTTAAGAACTCTCCAAACGAGGATCACTACAAATAGCTTCTAAGAGCTATTACGTTCTTGAATTGATTGTGAGATAATTGGTATTTATAGCCCGTATCGAGGCCAATTATTTGATACGGAATTATTATGATGCCCACCTGGGCCTACAATTAAATTAAGAGTGTTAAGATTTTTTTTGTGATATAATTGGTATTTATAGCCCCGTGACGAGCGCCAATTATAATGATACAGAATTATTATGATGCCCCACGTTGGACGCCAATTAAATTAAAGTGTTACGGTTTTTTTGTGATATAATTGGTATTTATAGCCCGTGATCGAGCGCCAACTATGACGATACGGAATTATTATGATGCCCCACGTTGGGCGCCAATCAAATTAAAGTGTTACGGGTTTTTTGTGAATAATTGGTATTTATAGCCCGTGATCGAGCGCCAATTATGATGATACGCGATTTGTTTGGCCCGCGATTGGGCGCAATTAAATGTTCTTGAATATACCTTGTAGGTAATTGGTATTTATAGCCCGTGATCGAGCGCCAATTATTACGATACAGAATTATTATGCCTCACGTTGCTTGGGCGTCGAAATTAAGGGATACCGTTTAATCAGCTGATAATTACCCATGATCGAGCACTAATTAAGTGTACGGAATTATTATGTGAGATAATTTAATTAAAAAATAAAACTTAATATTGCACACGATTATTTAAATCATGGCACTGGTTTTACAACGTTCTGTAGATTTATGTTACCGGCACTGTTTTAACGAGTTCTATAGATTTATGTCGCCGGCACTGTTTAACGAAATCTATAGTTTTATGTCGCCGGCAGTGTGTTTATTCATACACACAAACAGCTTATATATGACCTACCCCTTGCTCTTGGACCTCTCGTGACCAGTGTCAAAACCAACAAATCGAAAGTGTCCTGGCGACAGGTTCCTATTGGGTAGAAGGAGCTAGCGTCACTTGCTTTTTTGGTAAACACTACGGAGTTTCTTTATGAAAGAAAAAATAAGTTTTAATGGTGCAATCCTTCGACATTATTTCTGAAAAGCGCGTGGTTCTCCATGGATGAAGTCTTAAAAGGATAATTTACATACAGTTTATTGAAGAAAAATACCTTCATCCATGACTTTTTTACATATATGAGAGGGGTCCAAATCAGTATTATTACAGAGCATACAATTTTCTAACATTAAATGGAGAAGAGTGAGGGAAGAAAGACCCTAAAAAACTTTTTTGTTACTTGACCCCCTCTCTCTTCCCCTCTCACACAAATAGAGTTCCACTCCTACTCTATAAAATAGCAATAGTCTTATTTCTTAGGGTTAAATCAAAGCGGCTGAATTGTACACTTGACAACTACTGTTTGGATGCAATACTTGGAAATAATTTTTGGAAAATAGCTTTATGTGTTCATCTAATTGCAAGTGAAAGTGCTTGTGTTGCTTGTGACATAAAACAAAAACTGACTACTACTAAGATTTTTTGACTGGCTTAAGTCTTTCATTATGAGGAAGGAAGCAATTTAGAGGCGGTATATCGGCATTTTTATGGAGGGAGAGTGGAAGACCATTTAGGAAAAACCACCCTCAGTCCACCCCTCTGGGATAGAATCCCAAGCTCCCAGTCTATGTTAATCTAGTCTATTGTAAGAGTAGTGCATTAGATCATGCGACCATCAAAGCAGGTTTGACCAAAGTTGAGGCCTGAACACTGAGTCAGCTTCATTTTCTTTTAGCAGTTATGCTGTTATTTTTCTAAAACTCATTAAATACATCAAATAACCTATTTTTAAAAATTAGCTCAGAATAATGGGTTAATTTTTACAGCTATTTTTATTTAAATTTATAGTTAGATAGTAGCTTATTACAACCATATTTTATATATTTACGTGCACTCCATTTACCCTAAAAGGTAGCAGCCTTAACCTGACTGACTACAATATGTCCTTATCTTAAGAGCTAGACCATATTATATAACTTGCCAAGGTAAGCGTTCTACCTTTCATGGTTAATGAAAGGTACCTTTATCAAAGTAGATTTGGAGAAGATCTCATAGTAATTTGATTCTTTTAAGTATTTAAATTTTATTTTCTGGTCATTGACCACCTATATGGTCTACTGGTCAAAGTTCTTAACTACAGAGCCAGAAGTTTCAATTTCGATCAACGGCACTTTCTGTGAAACAGTGGGTCTGGAAGGAGGTCAACTCAACCTCATGAGGAAAAATGAGGAGCTACTTGAATGAAAAAGTAGCGGCTCCGGTCTAGAAAACTGAGATTGGTGGTAGGAGGGGCTTGTTGTGCTGACCGCATGACACCCTCTATTCACAGAAGTTGACACTATCTTTACCAACAAATGGCAGCCACTCGGCCAGTATGCTCGATTGCGGGCTGACACCATGGAGATGGAGTTGTGGTCATTATCAACTTGGTTTCTCAGGATTGATATAAATTAATGACACCTTCACCAGTGGACATTGGCACAAGGTGTTGGTCTTCACCAGTGTTAAGGAGGTACGAGTCCATACCAAGTGTACTAAGGGGATTTTCACCAAATGTATTTTCAAGCTTCCTTCATAGGAATGAAGGATTATTTCCTATAAATTATACCTTTATCATTCCTACTGCATACTTACTCTATGACATTAGGAACTCGAAAGTTCATTGCTATACTTACAAAAGTACGCCACCTTTCCTTATCTTGAGCTAGTTTACCCGCCTCGGTAGAGTAGTTGGCTAATGCGTTAGTTTTGTGTTGAGCTAGACTGCCAACGATGGGGAGATTGAGGTTCGAATCTCAGTCAGGTGAACTGGGTGGTTTCCCTAATTGGTTTTCCACTCTATCTCCATGTAAATGCGGGCTCACTTCCTCTAAAGTCAACCTTCCCAATTCCTAATCCATTAGCATAATTAGTACTTAAGCTTATAGCCCGAACCGGTAGTAAAACACAGTGTTAAATAAAATAAATAAATAAAATAGTTCTAGCCAGTCCACCTCATTACACCCTATCTATTTCAGGTCCATTATAATGTTATCCTCCCATCTGCATCTAGGTCTTTCCAATGGTCTCTTCTCATTGGGTTTGCCAGTAAATAACCTGAACACAATTAGAGATTCCTCCATTCGCACTGTATGTCCCTCCCACCGTAGCCTTTTAGATGTGACTAATGTAACAATGTCTGATGATAATGATAAGTAGAGGGTACATCATTATGTAACCTCTTCCACTCCCCAGTATCTTCTTCCCCTTTTTGGACCAAATATTGTCCAAAGCCGGGGTTTTTCTGAACAGCCTAAATCTTACTGACTAAGCATAAATATTTGGATAGTTAAGATAGATAGCAAGAAGCAATACATAGAGATAAAAGGAAATAATTCATAAAGTAAGAATTATTTAGGTGTTCTTTGTTTTGATATTTATATGAAGTACCTGGTATTCACTACAAAGTAGCTAACCAACTCAACTATTAATTTCATCTTTTTGTTTTGTGGATTTCTTTTTAACTTTTACTGCCTGAAAAATTATTAATATAACTATTAAAGAAAAACATCTTTCACTTACAAAGTAAAATATTTTAATCAAGGAAGCAAATACAGGACAATGGGATGGAACAAATAAAAGAGACAAAGATAATGGCTGCCGCTTTTAAGAGTTTTATTAAGTTCACTTTAACAATATGTGAAGCTCCAAAAAAACTTTTAACTTAACTTAGAATCTTCATCAGCTTCAACTATAATTTGCAAAACAACCAAAATACTAATAAGATAAAAACAGTTCTACAAATCACATTTTAAAGGATTATTAATTATATCAATCATTATAAGAGTTATAATCTTTATGGAATAAAAAAATTGTGTTATAAAAAGTTCAATGAAACATCACACATTAATGTTTCCATATAAATTTTGATAACTATATTTATTTATTTCAAATACTAATAATAATAACAATAGTTTGACTTAGATCATTATCAGTAAGAAATATTTGGAGTTTGAGTGCTTGAGAGCTTGAGTGTTTATCTGTTTATTTATAAATATGGGCATCATAAAATGTTACTTCATTTGCTGGTGTGTAAAGTTCAAAAATGATAATCTGAAAGAAAAAAAATAATAGTATAAACTCACAAATACACAATGTGAAATATATATAAAAGTATTTAATATGAATAATAATGATCATCATGAACAGTTTCCAGTCTATGGCCGGGTCAGCTTAGTAAAATGCCTTCATTTCCCTCTGTCCTTTCACCATTCTTCTCTTCTCACTTGCACACTTGCTGTTATCTGCTCGTCTCATCTATCACTTGATCTCCTTTGCAATATTTTTCCTACATACTATCCTTCATTCTCTTTGGTATTCTCTCCTTTTCCATTCTCACTATGTGTCCATATAATCTTAGCCTTGATTCCTTTATTATATCATGTAACCCCAATAGCTCAACTCTTGCTCTTTAATATAAATACACAATTTAAAATATTATAATAACTCATTTTCTCTACTATATGAATCTCTAACCTCATTTTGCCCCTTCCGAAGAAGTGGTGCCGGTATGTAGAGTGTAAGGGCAGGACCAGCACTGAAATATCTACCAAGGTTGAAATTGTTTATAAAGACGTTCCCTTTACCCCAGGCAGACATGTCGATAAACGTATCTTTAGGGTTTCCTGATATGTCCAGAGTTGCTCGGTATAAAGTAGGGTTGTAGCTGTTTCCATCAAAATCTTCCCAATTAATCAGACTGAACAAGAAACAATAATTATATTAATTATAAGTCCAAAGAGAAGATAAAAAGTTGTAGAAAAAATTCAAATACAGTAGGGCCCTGTTTTACAGTGTTCTGCTTTACAGCATTTAGCTTTACAGTGTTCCACTAATAAAGTAATACAGTCAGTGGTTTTCAATTATATACATGCTCACTATGTTGGTGTTTGTTTCGCTATTCCGGCGTTTTTCAGCATGCCGCCCACAGTGAATGGCTTTGGCCGCCAGTATATGTCGGTAATTCAGTCTGTTTACAGTAATTATGGGCAATATCGAACAATCATTCGATAGCTTGAATTTGAGTGTTTTCATTCAACTACTTTTGTATATTTTTTTAGACTTATCTCTATTGCACACTTTATATGAGAGTGTAAACATGTTATTAGGATTTTATGTGTATTTGAAAGTTTTTAAAGGTCACGTTCCACTTTACATCAATTTCTGCTTTATAGCGGGGCCTGGAACCTAACCCGCTGTGTGAGCGGGGACCTACTGTGTGGTTTGCTAATATTTAGTGTCAAGGTTAATTTTTGTAATGTATTTTAATTTAGCTCATACCTGCATCAGTGGACTGTAGACATCCCCCTACCCCTACCTCTCTCCAATTACATTTTAAAATGTAGTGTGATGTTGATATATCTTCCAGCCTGACTGACCTTGAGAGCCAGTTGTTTAGCTTGAACTGGAGCGCTATAATCTCCCAATCTTGCAATCGTTCTTCGTTCAGATACAAGGATCCTCCAAAAACACCCTTGTGATCTCCGCCACGCCCCCACTCCTCCACAAACAGGTCTAATGTTCTATTTGAGCCAACACTCGCACTGTCCAAATTGAACTGTTGATTACTGTGTAAGAAATAAATCATTTTAACCAGGTGTGGTTATGTCAATTCTATCAATTAAAAAATAATTGCTTGATCCTGGTTTGGGAAACGGTGCAATAGACTATAACTGATGATGGGACTCTTAAATCTCTCAAATCTTTAAGAATATTTGAGATTAATTTTTTTTTTTTTCAAAATTTTGAATAGGAATTTGTTTTAAAACTTTAATACTGCTTATTAGTGGTTCAGACCCAACATAATTATAAGACAAACTTAACAAACAGAACACCAGACCATTTATTTAACACTTAATTGACTGTATTAATGAATGCAATTTAGCAAAAAATGTCAACATTCAACTACTAATTCAATTTTCTATTATTCTGTTCTATTCCTATTTCCTAAGATTCGAATTCAAAATTTTAAGTTAAAATGAAGATTCAGGTTTGTAAACTAGTGGATTCAACCCATCTCTAACTATAACTACATGAAATGCAAATGCACCCACCTTTTACCCCAGTAGCCAAAACCCCTATCTGACTAGATTGAACTAGTGGCGCTGTCTTTCTGACACCATCCACCAACACCATCCCTACATCTCGCACCACCGTCCCCAGTCTTAGAATAGGCGTCTCCGGTATTTCTAAATCTCGCTTGCGGTAGACGATGAACCCATAGCTTTGTCCACTGCCATTGTTCACATCCGTTTGTTCCATAGCAATCAAGTCCGTTGATGTGTCATGATCGTCAGCAGCCTGCAAAGCGATTTAAAATCATTAGTAGTAATTATTTTTAGAATGATTATGATAAAATAGAGTCCCTTAGAGTAATCAACGAAATTATTGGGTATTGAAACAATACGGCACTCAACTTCCTTTTTCCAACTCCCAATAATTTTGATCATTGAATGATTAAATATTTTTTTTTTTTTTAGCACCCAAAACTTACTACCTGTTCAGGTTGTACACGTATGTACTAATTACACTAATGTGTTAGGAAAGACAGTAAAATGATAGAAAGTGTACCTGCAGTTACATGAAGGGAGAGTTTAAAACCATTTTAGTAAAAAAAAATCAATAATTCCGACCAGGGTTCGAACCCTGATCTCCCTTCCATCAGCTGTCTAGTTTAGCGTAAGAGTGACGCATTAGACTGTGCAGTAAAGATTGCAAGATAAAATCTTTTGGAAATAGATTGTAGCAAAGCATTCCGTGAACAGTAAAGATGGCCTAGTGAATGAATGGTAGGCTCTTAAGGTGACTATTAGTCCTTGAAATAAGACTTATGTCCTAGACTGATTTCGTCCTTGGATTTGTTAAATAAATTAATTCAATTTGAAATTCATATTAGATTAAATAAAAAAGTTTTAGTCAAGTCAGTTGTTAAAATGTTTAAAATGTAAAATCCTTCAGCGTTTCAAATCATATCTAGAGAAGAAAATTTTGGCTTTGACTGTGCGTAAGCTAGTTCACTACGTTCATGTACTGTAGCCTATCACTTTCATTACATACATCATTGCATTTCCTAAACCTAGTTTATTTGGACTGTCCAATAACAGAAATAAAAAATATTAGTATAAAATGTATTAGGAACCATTAAATGGTAAAGCTACCTTCTCCAGCTCCCGTAAATGAATTTAGAATGGCTGTCTCCGAAAATGGTAAGAAAAAATGGGTCTCTTTATTTTAAGGAAAATTTTATATTAGTACAGAACTTGAGAGCAGTGCTGTAGAGTCGGTACGCCAAGCCTTCCCCTCCGACTCCCGACTCCGACCTATTCATAAATAACTAATGTATATTAATTTGTAACAACAAATTTACTGCACTAAAATGTTCCAATAGAGATTAATTCATGGGAAGTTTCTTTGACATTGTGAATGTATATTTAAATAAATTTGTCAATCGAAATTACAAATAATGGTCATAAAGGGAAAAAAAGAGTATACAATTAAAATAATATTGTTACCATATATTGTTATAATATATGTTTTTATTTTGAAGCTGTAGTCGGTAACATTTTTACTGGCTCTGACTGAGCCAAAACTGTTTCGGACTCCACAACTCTGACTCCACAGCCCTGCTTGAGAGCAACTCTTTTATTTCAAGAGAAAATAAGCTTTTTAGAAAACCTTGATAGAAATAATAGATGCCAGTGTTGGTGGTAAGATAACAAACCACTTGATCCAATATGTTGTTGTAGGTCAGTTGACTCGTAATGGGAGTGCTCGGATAGGCTACTCGAATGCTCTGCTGCGGTAACTGTGGTAGTTTGGTTTGTACCGCTAGGTACTGAGCAATCAGTGGAGCAGTTCTGTTGTACTTCTCTGTGTAGTCTCCCGATTCGCTCAGTGGTGCATCGTAGTCTACACAGGAAACAATAAAAGTGTTGGACTCTCACGTAGAGGTGTTGAGGAGGTCAGGTACCTAGCCTCAGGAATCACCCAGAAAGAACTTTCAACCTGAGTTGTCGAGCGGCGGCGACCTCGTGGAGGTGGCCTGACTAGCTTTACCAGAAGGTACAGCTACCAACGACTCGTGTGTGTGTGTGTGTGTGTGCGTGTGTGTGTGTGTGTGTGTTTGTGTGTGTGTGTGTGTGTGTGTGTGTGGGCGAGTAGGGAGGGGGCTGGGTCCTCCCTCCATTCACTTTCACACAGACGACCTCAACAGAGATTTATTCACCCTTCAGGTTAGACACTATTGATGTTCCCTACCACACAGAGGCACTCTGCCAGGATTATCAGATGAGGAACATCCCTCAGGCAGGGGAAGGAAGCTTTGTGTCCCATCAGAACCAGGGCAGTCACCACGAGGGCGGGCAGATCTAAAACCCCTGAGCTTCCAGCCTGACCTGGCATTTCCCTCAATCTCAGCCATTTCAAAACATTACTAGATCTTTGTTATAAAAGTTTACGTATTTAATGATTTACCATCCTTTAGCTAAAATTAAGGTTAATTTGAACAGAAAATGAAGAGAGAAAAAAAAAAAAGTTAAATATTACCATAGCTGGTGGAGACGGGTCTAATGTCAACATCATATGCTCCCGCCAAGAAACCAAAATTGGTGCCACCATGAAACATATAAAGATTTATTGCTGCTGGATACCGTAGAATTGCTTCGATGTCTGAAAGATATTCTGAAAGATGGCACAAATTAATATGAGAGTTTAAAAAGACGATACTATTTTTCTTTTGTGAGATGTTAAATGAAAATAAATATTTATTGTAATTTTATGTTTTATTTTGAATTATTTATATAGTTTTAAAAATACAATTATTTTAATTTATAATAATGAAATATATACAAAAACTTTGATAGCATTTTTTTTAAACAATAATTATTGGAAACGGAATATAAGGTGCCAAAAAAATTACTTAATACATGTGTCAAAGAATAATAGCTCCTAACTGAAAGAAATGAGCCCAGTATATTTCTGTAAGATAATGACTGAAAACCCCCTCAAAATACAGAATGAAACTAGAAACCACAGTTTGGCATGTTAAGCAATGTTTCGTGATGGATTCTCATGCTTAGGATTTTTTTTAACTGTACACCTGCTATGCAAATCACACAGTGGCTATTTTATTTGTGAGCCATACTTTAATTACTTGGTTGGTTAAATTAACACTTACTTTCAGTAGTTGTGTTGTGATGAAATTTGTCAAACCAGAAATCAAAATAGCCCGTCCAGTACTCTGAAACCCATGTGGGGAAGTCGGGTTGAAGAAACTTCAGTTGATTTAGATTTTCTGAAATGTTGCTACCAAAGTTGGCAGTTTCGATTACTAGAAATTAATAAAATAAATATTATAGATAAATAAAACACTTATAGGCCTACATAAATAATCTGATTTAAAATAATAGTGATGAATGAACCTGTACACAGGAAGAATCCTAATTAACTCAGTGGTAGAACATTAGTATATTATGTCAAATGTCATCATCATCATCATCATCAAATGTTTCCAGCCTGTGGCCGAGTCAGTTTGGTAAAATGCCTCCATCTTCCTCTATCCTTCCCCATTCTTCTCCTCTCATTTGAACACTTTCTGTTATCTGTTCCTCCCATCTCTTTCTTGGCTTCCCTTGCGGTCTTTTCCCGCATACTTCTTTTCCAACATTTTATTTGGCATCCTCTCTTTTTCCATCCTCATTATATGGCTATACCATCTCAGTCTTGCTTCCTCTACTATCTCATGTGCTCCCTGTAGTCCCACTCTTTCCCGGATAACTTCAGTCCTAATCTTGTTTCTCCTCATGACAGCTAACATACTCCTTACAAATTTCATTCCTATGGCCTCCACTTTCCTAGTCTCTCTTACATTCAATGTCCATGTTTATGCTGTTTTTGAGACTCGAATCTCGGCTAGATGTATTGAGGGTGGTTTGTTTTTATTAAATGGTTTTCAACTTTCTTCTGTAGGTATATTTTTTTGTAGATTTTACCATCTTTACCCTACTTAGCTACCATGATTAATATGTGTATAATCTATAAGGGTAGGTAATCATGGTAGAAAAACAATCAATAAAGGTCAATATAGCTCTAACACGCCTCAGTGGCTACATGATCCAAGGCGTCACTTTCACAAAAGTCTGATCTGGCAGTGACGGGGAGATCAGGGTTCGAATCTTGGTCGAATGTAATGCGGGTCTTTTTCCTAGATGATTTTCACCTTTCTCTCCACACAAATCTGGGTACACTTCCTCTAAATTCAACCTACCTCACCCCAAACACATTACCATATTAGTACATATTTGTACTGTGTATACCACAAGTGGGTAGTAAGATGCGGTACTAAAAAAAATATAGTTCTATTACCAACTTATTATCTCTTACCTTACATGACAAAAAGAAATTTAGGCTATTCGAAAACAAGGTGCTTAGGAAGATATTTGATCCAAAAAGGAATGAGGCTACTGGGGAGTGGAGATGTTACTTAATGATGAGTTACATACCCTGTAGTCATCGCCGAACATTGATGGGATAATTCAAGTCTCGAAGATTACGGTGGGCAGGACATGCAGGGCGAATGGGAAAATATGTAACTATGATCAAGGTATTGACTGGCAAACCCAATGGGAAGAGCTAGATGCAGATGGGAGGATAGCATTAGAATCGATCTGAAATAGAGCGTAATGAAGTGGACTGGATATAACTAGCTCAAGATAGAGATAGGTGGCGTGCTTTTATAAGTGTGGCAATGAACTTTCGAGGTCCTAGTCCCATAGAGTTGCCTAAGCAAGTATCAACTTACCACCAGGAATTCCCCCACATAATCCACATCTTAAGATTGGATCACAAGTAGTTTTTATCTCCACAAGGCCATTAGCTTCCATCAGATCCTGAATTGCTATCATGTATGATGTGTTTATGTTTGAAGCCATGGAATACTCATTCTCAATCTAAAAAATAAAAGCACACACAAACATATACCTATTTAAAGTAATACATTTTGAATAAATATAATATAAAGAGCCATAATTAATTTTTAAACTCATTTTAGTCAAAAAAATATTTTAAATAATATTAGATTATAAGAAGTTCCAGGTAACACTGAAAGAAAAAGAGTTATCATGATTTAAGTAATTTGAAATTAACCATTTAATAAGGACAGACGATATAGAAACTACTAGAACTGCTGCTAGAACATTGTTCCATTTAGTTTTTAGAGTGTTGCCACATTCTGATGACTAAAAATATGACAAAACAACAAAATCAATTGCTGAATTTGAACTAAAGAAAAAATGGAGCCAAACGGCTGTATTATGTTAAACTGTGGAAAAAAAAAAAAAGATAGAAAGGTAAGTCCTACACATTTACCAGGAAATTATAGGCCTCAAAGTTCACAATTAAAAACTAAACAAAACAAAATTTGAATTAGGATTTCTGATAGCTTGCCTACCTGGAATGAAATGATGGGTCCTCCCTTTGTGAACTGCAGGTCTGTAAATAGTGGATACAGTTTGTTCAAATAAATGGCGACTCGCTCCAAGTACAAGGGATTAGCCGTTCTCGTTTCAAGGTTTGGATCGTGCACCAACCAACTGTGAGAAAAAAAAAAAAAGCACTATTTAGGTTATACACATAAGTACCAATTACGCTGATGTCTTAGGGACGAGTAAGGTTGAATTTAGAGGAAGTGTACCCAAATTTGCATGGAGGGAGAGAGGAAAACTGGTTAGGAAATCCCCCCCTCAGTACAACCAACCAGGATCAAACCCCAATGTTTCTATCAAAAGCAGTCTAGTCTATTGCAAAAGTGACGCCATAGACCATATGGTCACAGAAGCAGGTGAAAATAATATTGAAATAATGACAATACAGAAGGAAAACTGTTTAATTAATATATTAACTTTTTTACAAAATTTTCACTTTTGAGAAAGTAGTGAAATTTGGTTTTATTAATTTGTTTGATTGAATGAATATATTTACAAAAAAATAATAATAATCAATATAAATACATTAAATGTGTGGATGAAGCTAGCGCTTGTACAATTTTGTACACGAATATCTAAGCTTGGGATATCAAAATTATCTAAGTTATGGATATAACCGTGTTCACTGTCATATTAGTGAGTTTTAAAAAAGCCACCTGGACACAGGAATCAAACTCTGGACTAGGGTTGATTCCCAAGTCAAGGTGTCATTTTTTTCAAATTTACGAATAACATTAAATATTTATTTCAAATAGCATCTCCCATATCCAGCTCAAACTTACGGTGGCAATCCACCCATATCCAGCTCAGAGCCGATGTATGGCCCGGATCTCATCACCACGAACAAATCTTCTTCTTGAGCAATCTTCAAATACTTCACAACATCCAAGAACGGGGACAAAACAGTCCCACCAGCACCGAAATCAAAGTTGTCCTTCGTATATTCATGAAGACTCCATACTACATACCTAACATAAATAAAACTGGGTCAGACAGTAAAAATGTTTGAATAACTCATTTAAAAGCTACCTGGTAACATTATGGTGAGAGTAATTCAAGTAGAGCAAATTCAAGTGTCTTTGCAGTTTTTATTTCAAAACTTATTTTGCTCAAAAGAAACCAAATATCTCTCCAGTATAAATATAAAGTTTAATTCACCCCACACGGTAACCTCAACAGTTGTTGAATATCTGTCAAGGGTCCTATAAAATTTAATGACAACTTTTTCTTTCCATTTAAAAAGTTCCTTATATTCATGACAGATATTCAACAACGTGTTAACATCACTATGTGAGGAAGGAAAATTATTTATTTTGTACAAAAAAAGTGTTGCTATAAAAACCACAAAAACATTTTATCTTTTCTTGTGTCCCCTACATTCACACCTTAAACACCAGAAAAGAGAGTCATGTAAAGAAACAAAGAAACATACTTCGGTTTTGTGGAAAGGGCTTCAAATTAACTTGTAGCACCCTCAGAAATGAAGTTATCCATCTTTATAATGGTGTTTTACATAAACCAATTAAAAGCATTATTTATTTTTGAGATGTGTTAATATTATGTAATAATTTACCAAATCCAAATTTACATGATCAAAATGTGCTAGATATATTTAACACATGTTTTCATTAAATTCTTTGCTAACGCTACCAAACATTGTAGTATGATAGTTACCACTGATGAATTGTTTGTTTATTTTAAGCAGCATGGCTCAGCTGTCAGTTGTTTCAGTTTAAAAGCTTAGTTTGGAGTCAAAGTGCTGCTTCGACTCCTGTTTCTGCTTTAGTTCATTCTTCAACTTTAGTTACTGCAGGTGTTTATTTACTAATTCGTTTTAAGGTAGCTTTATTTACAATAGAAATTAATATAATTTTATTATTTATTTACAGTGGTCACCTCACACGTGTTCAAGAAAATTTGATCAGAAAACTGTTTTGAACTAAAGTAGTGTTTTCCTAACTGTGGTGTATGTAAAGTCTGTTCAGCGTAGGAATTGTTTCTGAAGGCCTTTTCCCTACCTGAACTCTATTATATAGTAGGATATTGGTAGGAAAAAGACTTTCAGAGAGTAATTCCTACCGTGAATGGAGTATACCAGCAGGGGTCAGTGAATAATTTAGAAGGTATCAACATACCATTGTTTATTATTAATCAAAAATTATTTTTAGTTTTAGTATGTCTGATAAAATAATTATGGCTACCCCTGTTTGAATTATTGTTATTATTTTATTTTTTGTTGGAAAAATAATGTTTTTTTTTTAACTTTAACATTTCATAGCTCTAAAAAAATTTTTTAGGGACCTTCCATAATATTTGCATTGTTACATAAAAAAGGTTTCACACATTCATTTGAAACTTTTAAGGCTTTGGCAGAAAAACTTCCATATAAACTAACAAGTGATTGATAGAACCATGAATTTAACGTGGAAGGTGTCCAACAATATTTGTTCTAGAACTATTAATTGGAACTTTCATAAATCACAGCAATTTTCCCACAGAAATATAAATAATATGTTCAACGTTAAAATTAAAATCAAAAGTTGTAGGAACAGCCACTTTGGCTTACCACTAAAACTCTATTAAAATTGGGAACAGCCGTTTATACTTTACAAGATAGTAGATATTTATTTTATTTTTAAAATTAAAAGCTAGAAAGGCGTGTTGGTTAGGGCATGGTTCTTAAAGAGGTACCTATAATATTGGCGAAAGTTTGGGAAACACCAATGTTATGCAAAGATTCGTGAGTGACTCCAAGCATGTCCCTTGGGCACACAAAAAAAAGGCATCTTGACACCCATCCTTCTTTTGGGAGAGAGGACTTGCATACCCTGATCCTGACATGATCTTACACTTCTGCTCATGTAGATTAACACGTTGAGCCCCAGCTGGAATGATAAAATTTGCTCCTTGGACCAAATTAACTTTTTGCCCTCAATCAACTAGTAACAAAGCCCACATTAATGGTAAGATAGCTAAAAAAAATATTTTTACATATTGTGGTAAAATATCGAGTTCTTTTGAGTGCAGTACATAAGCCTGCTGCCGTCCATTCTCTTGCTGTCCGCAGCCCATTGGTAGCCCCAACGAGACACAAAATAATAAGTTGTCCAGGCCAAGGGTGCAGTTATGTTCCTGAGCCCAATGTGCTCCCACTCAATAGCCACACCCATGGGAATGTGACCCCCTGGGCTGTAAGAAAGGCCAGAAACTAATTACGTGTTGTGGTCCTAGGGTCAGCGTTGGTTCGTGTGGAAAGTTCACTTGCTATGAACTGTGGTTGGGCTCAACGTGTTAATTTGCTGAGCAAGTTCCCAAATTAGGATTGTTTGATAACTTGGCAACTTGTTTCAGAAAAAAAAAATTTTTTTTGTAGGTTACTAATAGAAGTATTTTACGTTTCTACAGCAACAAATCCAGCCGCTCTTAGTTTCCTGAGCCTGTCTCTCCAATACTCTGGATGAACTCTGAAGTAATGAATAGCTCCACTAATTAACGTGATGTTCTTTCCGTTCAGTAGGAAGCCATCAGGGTATGTGGTCAATCCCGACGTAATGCCGCCTTCAGTGTAGTGTTCATAAAGAGTTGGTAATTCATCCTGACCTGAATATTTGGAGTGGAAGGAAATAGTTTAAAATTTATTATACTACACATTTTGAAATATGCTCATTTTCTAGGATGAGGCCTAGTTATGCAGGCTTTTGATATCTAATAGTTTATATAATTTAATTTCTTGGTAAATATTCTTGAATTTTAATTCCAATAATTATATATGAAATTATTTCATAGCTTGGTGAAGGAAACATAAGAAAAATAGTTCAGATTTTAATATCTAGCTTAAATTAAGAGAACGCAAGAAAAAAAAAGGCATTCAGACATGCAAAACACATAGTTTTTATATTTTTAACTGATAGGCTATTAACAAGGTTAAGGGTTATCAGGGGCTGGAATCATAATTAGAGTGAGCTATGTGTGACTCACTTGTTCCTAACCCTGAACATGTAACCTGATCGAGAGTTAAATCAAAGTACTTCATATGACATTGTGTAGGTAACGTGTGAAGGCATAAAATATCAAAATTCTTGTCCAGGTTATTCAAATGCTGTTGGTGATGTGCAATGTTTAAAGTGTGGTAGAGCTTTTAGTGAAAATTCTAATTAAATTAAGAGCCCATTCATATCCCTTTCTTAAAAAAATATAATCAAATTAAACAGTAAAAACCAACAATACACATAATTATTTAAGTTTTGGGGTACACCAGTCTCCTTCTTCTGCTGAAAGAAAACACAAAATTATGTAATTTTCAGGGTAGTCATTCTCCTCCTGCTGAAAGAAGTAGGCTGATGTACCATTATTACAGCCATTTGATGCCATTTTTTTCTTTGTTTTAAAAATAAAATTGTAATATCTTATTTCTGAGTAAAGTTTGATTTGTATATTAATTAGTCTGTTTTTATTATATTAATTTGAGATATTTAACAGTGACTCTTTGATTTAACTGATTATTATCCCAAGATTTATTTGCTATGAATGTGTGAGTAAGGAACAAAGGCAAAATATTTTTTTTAAATGTAGTCCAAGTTCAAACATTCTTTCTCTCACAAAAAAAAAAAAAAAACAGCATTTTTACTAACAAAAAAAATTTCAACAAACAAGCAAATAGTCATTTCAAATTAGTTAACACAAAATTCGAAACTCCTACCTTTAGCAGAGCCAAACCAAAATTGTGTTGCTATAAACAGATAAATAAAAATAATAAGCATCTCCATTCTTATAAATCTCTACAAATATAGTGTAGAGAAATTATTGAAATAAAGTAATACTTAATATAGTGCATTTACCACTTATCTTAGATTATGTTATCTCTAAAATTCTAAAAGATATTCATAATGATGTACAGGTGCACCTTGCTTTAAGGCGCTTCGCTAATATGGCGCTTTTCAATTAGTGCTTAACGTATAACCCGAATGGGTACTAAGACGCGGTTCTAAAAAAAATTAATGCTTGCACTTGCCTTGCTCTTGGGGGGGGGGGGGGGGGGGGGGTTTATAGAGTTTTAAGGTTAGCAATAATGTATTGAAAAAAACTTTTATTTATTATTTTTACTTTCACATTAATTTTTTTAAGTGTAGCGTTAATCAGTTTAAATAAGTTTTAGTCCTTTATAAACAATGGAAAGTGAGAAAAAAGCTGTGACTCACTTTACAGCGGTGGTCTGGAAATTAGCTTGCCGTATTAGCGAAGTATGCCTGTATTGTTGTTTTTTAGACCTTCCATTGTCTAATAATATTAATAAAACCAATATAAAAGTATATCACTATAGAATGTAAATATGTGAACTACTTGAATGAAAAAGTAGCAGTTTAGAAAACTGAGATTAACAGATGGAGGTTCTTTATACTGACCATATAACACCCTCTAGCCACATAAGTCGGAACTTTCTGCCAATGAACAACAGCCGCTCGGCCGGTACAGCTTGATTGCGAGATGACGCCATGGATTTTTTTTAAATAAAACTCTTTGACATATTGCTTGCCACTAAAGTTTTCAAAGAAAACTCCACATTTGTGTCACATAAGTGTTAGTGGTATAGGACAAACCAAGCCCCAGACCTTTAATATAGCACTTAAATGAATGTGAATTCTCATTAAAACCTAAACTATTATCATTTAACAAAAAGATTTCTATTTTCTATAGCAACTAAAGAATTATTAACAGAAACATATCAGAAGAAAAATGTCATAGAAATGTGGGAATCTCTATTGCTTATCATGTTTTATAAGATTCAAATTTGAGATCCATAAGTAAAATGAAAATTTTGATTCAACCCAGCTATAAACATGAAACAGTACAATCAAAAGTTCTAAATCTAAAAATCGATTTGACATTTAGTTAAATTGATATGTTGAATCAAATATTTGATAAATATAATAGCCAGATACCACCTAAGTTTTTCATTCAACCTTTATTTGACTTTCAACTCAAATATATATATATTTTTATCAATACTTGAAACTAATCTTTTGCAGTGAATAGTAGGTTTGCAAAGCTTTGGTAAAAATGTCGGTTTAGAACATATGAATAGTTTTTGCTCTCAATATAGATAAAATGTAGCAATAGCATCTCTCTTATTTTATCAGTGTTGGTACAATATGCCAGAAGTGTGACAACTACAGAACACACAATTTGACATAATGAATATATAAAAGTGCCTGACACCTTAGCTCAGTCAGTAGCGTGTCTGTCTATAACTAAGGAGGGTCCCAGGTTCGATTCCTGGCATGGATGAAAAATTTATCATTGGTGTAATGTGGGTTTACCCTTTCACAGTGATAAATTAACAGCCGAGGGCTGGATGTTGTGCCTGTCCTGGTCTTAGGTTAGATTATAAAGTATATGAAGCTAAGACAGGCCTAGAAAGCTGGTGGTGGAAATAAATGGCTTGAATAAAAACTGATGACCCAGGCCACAGGCTGGAAACAGTAATGGAAGTAAAGTAAAGTAAATCTATGAAAGTAGCTTTATTCACTGTTGTAAATCTCAAGATGCCTTTGTATCAATATTCCAAAATAATAAGTTTAACATAATTGAATAGAACAAAGAATGTACTTTGGCTAGTATGTTTATGTCGCTAAACCACTTGATAGCTTATCTTAACAATTTTGATTACCAGATAAGATTGGACTAAACACTACTCATATATTGATAAATTTCCACTCAATATTCACAACTGTAAGAGTTGGGTGTGTTGATGATTTGCTTTTTGCTTTCACAACCATTTAAGGTGGGGGTGGAGTGGAAGGCGAGATAAGGTGGGCACTTTTGCAGTTTTTTTAAAAACTTTTTTCTGTCCATAATAAATAAAATATTCCTTTAATGGATATTTTAAGTTTAATTTTCTAAAAAAAAAATAGTAATTTCAAAAGTTTTTTTAATTATTCCTAAATGGGTCTTTGTTGAAACAATTCATCTTAGCCATCTATTGTTTGGAGAATTCGCCACAAGCCATCACAGATAAAACTGCTCCTTTCCCTAAAGAAAAAAAAATCCCAGGTACAACCATGTAATTACCAAACACCTCATCACATTGTTTAAAGTATGGATCAGAAAGTCATTATCCCACTGATGATGTGAGCTTGGCCACGAGCAGTAATTAGACAAGTTGAACAGTAGTATGTTTACAAATGTGCTGCTCCCACTGACGATAGAAGCTTAGTTATTTTGTGTAATAGGATGGGGGGGGATAATAGAGTTTAAAATAAAAATTTTCTTCCGAGTAAAAGGGGGACTCAACCAGCTGGAAAATGTTTGAAACGTGAATACCACTTAGAAGATCTTTTAAAAGGTCCTTATCTTACAAACATTTTAAAAATTAGACTCCTCTACAAGATATTTGGAGTGGTCCTTCCCTAAAGTTTTTTGGAAATTTGAATACTGCTAGAAGCTAATTAGAGCGGCACTTGCCTGGATTTTTATTTTAATTAGATGCCTCTAGAACAGTGGTTCTTAAAGTGGGGTCTTCCGCAGCAGTCTATCAGGTGGTTCGTAAGATCCCAGTTAGTTTTGTAATAAAAACAAATTAAAAGAAGGTTGATCAATATATCTAGCACGAAAATTCAAAATGCAAAATATTTCATACGAAATATCCATAATAAGCTCTATTTATTTACTCGGTAGATACAAGTCGGATAAAAAGGGAAGTCTGTACCAACCTTAAGTTAACAAATCTGAACAATCATTTAAAAAAATTATAAGCTTACGAATGATTAAAAGAAATCAACAAATCATTACTTACTAATTCAAGAATTTTTTTTTTCAATATTTCATGAAAAATATATGTTTGCCTTGCATTTATGGTCCTAAAATGGAATATCCTAAAAATAATGTTTTTGCCGCTTACATTTTGTAATCCCTAAGTGGATTACAGGGATTCAAATAAATAAAAAAAAATGATGAATCTTTGAATGAGTAGGTGAGATAGAAGTACATACAAAAGAAAGCTATGCCACCAGAACATTAGCACGCGCAATAAGAACATTTCAGACAATCCCTCATAGCCCTTCTTAAAATGGTTACCTAGCGCATCATCAAACATATCATTTGCCTCAAGTAAATTAATGTAACTATTAAATCATGATCGAAGGAAGAGGACACTAACACCATTAGTTAACAGTAGATTATTTATTTATTCTTATTATCATTTTATTTTTTTTTAAGAAAGGAGCATAACAATATATATATATATTTGTAAACAACAATAAAAATATTCATTTTTATATTTTTATATTCTCAAAAAAAACTAACAACAAAGACTTTACTACCTTACTCCTTGGCCTCATATTTAGAGCGCCAACTTAAAAAAATATAAAGTATCTCATTCGCTAGCTAAGTAGAAAACTAGCTGGGCGCTAAAACTGAACCCTTAAACTGCATTCTAACTTTCATAGTTAGCCCCAACACCTATCATAACACATCTTCTAATGTCAGTCAAAAAGGAACACATCAATTATATAATCTAAAGACTAATTCTACTGCTATAAATTTAAATATTAACCTCGCAAACATCCTATTATTTATTTGTTTATTTTATCTAAGTTAAAGTTCTTAAATAGGTCAAAATATTAACCTAAACAATTCTTATTAATAATTTGTTCAATTTATTTATGTTAAAGTTTTTTAACAAAGTCGAAATATTAATCTCACAAATTTCTTATTAATAATTTTGTTCATTTTGTTTAAGTAAAAATATTTTTTTTTGACAAAAAAATTGAAATATTAATCTCACAAATTTCTTATTAATAATTTGTCCATTTTATTTGTGTTAAAGTTCTTAACTAAGTTCAGATCATTTGTTCGCCAAGCGAACATGACGCCAAAGTTATTATTAAAGTCTCTGTAATGGTAAAAAATTTAAGTCCCATTACATAGGAAAATTGCACCAAGAGCTTAAACGATTATGCATACCCCTAATGAAAATAATCCCAAAAAAGAGCCAAAAAAAGAATTTAGAAAAAAGCAAAGATTATCACCGAAAATGAATTTAGCTTACATCGTCGAATTTGTAGAGATCGCCTGGTCTAGCGACCTTCTCTGCCAACCCAAGAGTGGCATATAAGTCACACGGTGCTTCTTATATACAGACCACAGCTTACAGAACACAGGGCACACGGACGTCACAAGGGGGAAAAACCAAAGATAATAGATAGGGAGTAGAATGTTCGCCGACCATCTCGAATGATATAGAACATGATCGTGGGACTGGCGGAGTTTTACTTCTTTTCCTCTTAAGTTCTTTGATTCTGGAGAGCGGTGGCGATGGATACAGGTGAGCTCGTTTCAGTATGTTGAAGGCTGTTGGGCCGATTAGATGTGCGAGTACAAGTGGGCCGGGCGTGTTTACCTTCGAGCTGGCTGGAAACGTCCTCAATCGAATAGGGTAAGTCTTCATTATTGTAGCTAGCCGGCGGCTAATGCTACAATTTCAAAACCCTTCAGCTTCCTACTCCCCTGTGTGCATAGCTTCTATACAACGTTCCTCCCTTACCAACACGTTGAGAAACAATGCGCTAGAAACTATTTTGAGCAGTCATTCCCAAATATAGTTTTTTAAATTCTATGCCCTTGGTAACTATTTAGAGTGGTCTCCACCTTTAAATTCCCCAGAGATGGAAAAATGGTCTCCAACTTTAAATTCCCCAGAGATGGAAAAATGGTCTCCAACTTTAAATTCCCCAGAGATGGAAAAAATGGTCTCCACCTTTAAATTCCCCAGATGGAAAAATGGTCTCCAACTTTAAATTCCCCAAAGATTGAAAAATTCAAGCACTCTTCATGGATTTTTTTCCCCCGACGCACAAAATGAAAGCGTAATTTCAGATTTTACCAACCAGTGGCCAGCCCGAATAGGAACCCAAAATTTGGGCAAAACCTGTTTTATGTATAAAAACTGATAAAAAAATTGCAAGATATTAGGAAATATGGAAAATATTATTTTATACAGGTAAAGCAAATTATTTATAATTTAAAGTTAACCATCTAGGTCGGTGGATTGGGCGGTGACAATCGATTTTCTTCAAGAGGCGACTACTACCTCTTTGTCCAGTGGCAGCAATGTAAAGTGTGAAACTGTATTCTTCTTTTCACTTTTAAAGCCATATTGTGTCGTATCTTTTATATGTTTCTATCCACCTTTCCTGTACCAAATATAATGTAATTTAAATTTAAGAAATTATTTGTTCACGATCCAAGTATGTAGTATAATTTCCATTGATAATTAAAACAAGACAAACATAGACCACTTTTATTTTTTTATTGGATTTTACATTTAAAAAATTACAAAATTTGATGCAGTAATTCAAGGTCATGGATGGTATAGTTTATACATTCAAATATATTCAAAACATAATAGTGTGAGTTATAAAATAAATGTTTGTTCATAGAAATTAATACAATTATAGAAAACATTCACTTTTAATTAAGTATGATAGTTAAACTCAAAGATGTGTATATGAATATGGTATTTTAGATCATTTTAAAAGACTTGTTACATGGAATCATGACGTTTTCTCACTATGGGAGTAAGAAACATCTTTTTAGGTTCCAGTTGTGACATCTTGGAGTATTCTTCTTTGAATTCATGGAAAGTTATTCCCTTTCCAATGGTCATGTTCTCTACAACTGTCTTTAATGGCTGCTCCCACCTAACAAGACAAAAAAATGTTGTAGCTGTGCTGAAATTTTTCTTGAGAATATCTAGTTACATTCAAAATTCCCAACCAATCGCAACAAATTTAAAGCAAACAATATAAATTTCTTAGAACAGAATTAAAATTTAAATAAATGTCCTTTTGATTAATTGTGATTACCAACATTTCTACTACCTATAAGTAGTCACTTATTTGACTCACCTATAAGTAGCGAGTATTAGTTTACCTCTATATTTTAAAAGACTAAAAAAAAATTGACAAGATTATAGTTTAAATGTGACCAAGATAGTGTCTAGACTTTATATTAGTATATGTATACAGATTAATCGTATTAAACACATATTTAATTGTCTGGGCTGGAGTTTAATGTTTAAGGTGCTGTCCAAGATTAAGATAGTTAAAGGTTGTGTGCTGATAAAAGTATGTTAAATATCCCTTAAATACTAAGAGTAGACAAACACTTTTGTAAGCAGCAACAGGATTTTCAGTAATAGTGTACTCAAATAGTTCTTGAATTTAAAATATTACACTTTTTATTTTTTTTATTACTGCGTCTTACTACCTGTTCAGGTTATATGTGTATATTATTATAATTACTCTAATAGCGTAGGGATGTGAAAGGAAGAATTTTAGAGGTAATCTATCTGCATTTGAGTGGAAAGAGAATGGGAAACTATATAGGAAAACAAACCCCTCAGTAGAGCCGATGGGAATTCAATACCTGATCTCACCTTCTTCAGAAGGTCAATCTAATACGAGAGTGACACCTCAGACCAACCATTCAATTACTGCAGCGGGTAAGATTATAAAAAAAGATAGATTTTTTTTATTTAATAGTGGCTGTATGATTTTTTTAATCCACAGTCATAGCAGAAAGGACTATACAAATTTGAATTACACTATTGGGGATACAGGCAGAAGGTAAAATTATGAGGAAATACACCCGCAGTTGCATGGAGGGAATGTGGGAACCATTTAGGGAAAACCACCCTCGGTACATCCGGTCGGGAATCAAACCCCGACCTCTCATCACCGGCAAACCAGATTAGATGAGCTTGACATTTTGTCCACATGCCCATCAATACAAGTGGTGTTACAGTAAAATAAAATAATTTATCTACAATTTGTAATAAATTTAATACAGATGTACAAGTGATATTTTTTCTAATAAACCCAAAGGAAATATTGAAGAACACTGTTTGCTGTGATACATCTTAAGACTTGAATTGAAATAATTAAACTTTCAATTTTAAAAATAAAATTGAAAGTTTCGGGCAGGCTTCTTAAATTTTTTAAGTTTTGGAAAAAATTTCAAATGAGGTTCGAGAAACTACTAGAGCTTGACTTGAACTCAAATTTTCAGTTAGTCACACACTTCTGATAAGAAATTAACTCAAGAGCTTATATGCTATTACTTCAAAAGAAAATTATAAGAAATGATAGCAATCATCTTTATCTTACCATACTGCAATGTCTTTTTTCCATAGTTCACACATATTCTTCAACTTAGCCATTAAGTGAGCGATAGAAGAAAGATGTTTATATGTGGTCGAGATGAAACGCTCATCTTTTGATTTCATTTCATCAACATTGGTCATATCTGATTAAAAAAAAGAACCATGCAAGTGGAAACATACAAATGAATAAGTTTCAAAAAATTATATACTAGACTCTGTAACTCCTTCCAAATATAGCAAAATAATACCTCAAAAAGTTAAAAGAGGTTTTCCTTAATGAACAAGCTTTACAAAGCTTACCAACTCGCGTCTCCACATCGTGGTCATTAAGTTGGGCCTAGAGGATTTGGCACAATAACATGTGTCCCACAAGGCATGGCGTGCTAAAAGCGCACAGCTCCCAACGCCCAATTGGCACAGGTCACAAAACAATTAAACTTTGAATTAACATGTGCCAAATTTGGCTTTTGAATTAAATACTCACGAAAATCTAGTAGCCCAAAGTGTTCTGCTTTCAGCCTTTCCAAAGTACTCTCTTTGACCAAAGTCCCTACTAGGTCTACAACAATATGAGCGGGGTCACAGAGAGGGAAGTGACCAAACAGCTTAATGACTTGGTCACTTGGGAAATCAACAGGTACTTCCAGGCACAGTGTAAGAGGCGATATTATTCGTTGAAGTGTGGGGTTCCTTACATGGAAAAATAAACAAAACTTAAATATAATATATTTCACCCCATATTACATTTTGAAGAGAACATAAATAAATTTTAAAATAAGTAGTTTTTGTTTGTTTTTTATCACACGTCTTACTACCCATTAGGTTTATATGCTGTACTAATCTCTAATGGGTTAGGGATTAGGAAGTGATTAAGTAACCAGCATTTGCGTGGAGAGTGGGAAACCATTTAGGAAGAAACCAATCAGTACATCTGACCGAAGCCCCAACCACGATCTCGTTTTAGGAAGTCTTAGTCTGTTGTTATTGTTAGTGTTATTTATTATTAAGCAGCAGCAGCACCACGTCTTACTACCTTTCAAGTTATACACACTTTCGCTAATGTGTAATGGTAGGGTGATTGTGAAATGAAATGAAGGACCTACAGTTTAACGTGGAATCCAAACCATTGTGGAGGCCTGGCATTCCACACATTCACAAGTTGTGATTATTGTCAGAGGTGAAGGAAGGGTTTAGCAATCAGATAAATCTGAGGATTGAACCCCAAACCTCCAGCACAGAAGCCCGACACCTTACCTCTAGACCACCAGGCACCTATATGTTGATATCAACATGTGAAGAAAATTAAACTCTATGCTTGTACTGGAACAATATTTTATTTATTTTGACAAAAAAAGTTTTGCCATAAAAAAAACACTGGCTTATCTCACGTCCTCTTCCATTCCACCTTAATATGGAACATTAAGTCTAGTATAAACTTTTCCTGGGTACATAAATAATTTTTTGGAAGTTTGTTTTGTATTATGGATCATCTTATATTCAGGTAAATATGGTAATACAATTAAATATGTAAGAATACATACTCCTGAAAAGTAATTCCATCCAATGACTGAGGGAAACGGAGTCAAAACTCTCTACCTCCTCTATCCACAGCCGAGGTAGTTGCTTTACCGCGCGGCTCAGCTGTGGAACATCAAGAATTTTCAGAGAGCCCTTAGACACTTCTGCAAGTGTCTTCCTATGCAGCCTAAGTGTAGATGAATACATTTGGAAGATATCAGCCATCATTCTGTTCATGCTAGAAACACACCTCGCCTGGAAAACAGGAGAATTTAATACAAGAAATACACTAGAATATAGTGAAAAAAAAAAATGGTCCAGTTTAAAAAGATCCTGGATAATCCCAGTGATGTGCTTTGCCTCAAAAGTAAACCCTGAATAAGTACACTCTGAATAAGTACACCCGAATAACATATAGTCATTATTTTTTTGTTTTAAGCATGTATCACCACTTCTGTTTAGTAATAGGTTCAACAACATTATTATTTGAATATGTCACAATTCCTGTTTTTCTCAATAAAGATTCTTAAATTTTAACCTAAATGTTTTTGTTTCCAATTCTGATGTTTCAATATTTACAATTCCAATCTATTTTTCCATGCATATAACCTCAAATTAAAAATTATGTTATTTATTTCTAGACCATACCAGAAAGTGGTTTGAAAAAAAACCTGAATAGTGTGGATAGATTAAAATATAACTACCCTACTTAAATAAAATGGCTATGTTTGATCTAAGCAAGATCACTAGAACACAAAGGCCATGTTGAGTAATGTATTTACAATTTGCCAAAATCAAAGAAAATGGCAAAATAGCTAATAATGGACACAGTAAAACATTTGACCCATTCTAAATGTAGCTGTTTTGCTTGAATGCCAGAACTATCATTTACTGGGAGTCGAGAGCTTATAATAAAAGTATCAAAAATCATTATATTAAGAGTAATTCTAGATTAGTTTGATACTTGTAAGAACTGAGGGCATAGAGTTATCAACTTTTTACATCCTTATTTTTATTATTTTGGGTATTTAAAATTGACTTGATTCTAAAAAAGAACACAACATCCAGTTGCCCTGCCATTAATGCATCAGTGTGAAAGGGAAACCCCAATTGATACATTTCTAAGATGCACCGGGAATATAAGCTAGGACTCTTAGCTCTTACCGACAACTTGGGTGTTGGACAATTGGGGTGTGCGAAGGCGACTTTTCAAATGCGAAGCGAATCTTGAAACTTGCGAAGAAAAGTCGAAGTCGAAGCTACCTAGGATTTTTGTTGTTGTCACTTAACGCTACTTTTAATTTTTTAATTAATTATTTATCTAGATCTTGTCAGTAACAAGGGGCCAGGAAAATGTCCTTATTTGTTACCTAAGGACTATATAATAATTAATGCACACAGGCTTACTGATAGCTTAGTAACCTATCAATTTAAGTTTTAATTTTTACTTACATCGTGGAGTTTATAATATTATTTTGCACACTTTACATATGCATGTCTTTTTATCAGCATTTCTCTGATAATAATTATATATTAAATTCCGTTTTCGTTTCCTACTTTCAGTATCAGCCATTTTGAATAATAAAGAAAATGCGATGAAGCTATGAAAAACTTTTGTGTCAAAATGCACTTTTAAATTTGTCACAGATAATTCCAAAGTGATAGAATATTAAGGACCGACATTAAACGCGAGCTGCGATGAGAGCATAAGTAAAGCGCTTTCACTGCCTCATACCAGTGACCATGGTGTTATTTCTCTATAGGTATTTTTTATTTTTTACAAAATTATGTTGGCGATAGTGAATATAATATATCACATTTACTTCCCCGTTTTTGATCCATGCTTATGTTTGTTAGTTAAATTACTAGTCAGTGTTAAAATTCTGTTTAGTAACAGTTTTAAAATTATCAACTATTGAAAAATGTAATATTTATAGTAAGATAAAATTAAATCATTTGGTAATTTAACGAAGTTTTATCCTTCCTTCGAAATTTTTCGAATATGCAAAGGTTAATGTAGATGTCAAAGTCGAAGGAGAATTTGACCTTCGACTTCAACTTTTCGAAGCTTCGCACATCATTATTGAACAATATCTTCTACAAACCAAACTATCTTATTTAAATATGATCTTAAAATTTAATAAATGTACATTAAATTGAAGCCGCTAAGTCAAAAGTTTTGGGTTCAATTCCCATATGTAGATGTCATTTTTCACCTATACTTTAAATAAAGAACAATACCTCATGAGAGTCCTTAGATGGCAAAGTCAAGACTTGAATTTTTTTTTTATTTATAAAAACTAAAAACGGAAAGCAAAAAATTCTTGTAACAATGCTTTAATTACTTACAATTTTCATTTTCTGTTCTTTACGCTTGGAGTGAATATTTGTAAGTTCTGATTCAGTCTCTCTAAGAGAGGGATGTTTTATATCGGCATTCCCTGCACTCTGGTTTACATAAGTTAATTGTTTATGCAGGACAAACACACCGACAAAATCCTGGATAGTTCTGTTCAGGGAGGATGAGTCACTACTCTCAACATTTAACTGGAAAAATCAAACAGATATTAGTGGATTAATATATAAATTATCAACACACTAAATTGTTAATTAAACTTTACATACTTGCATTTAATTTTTTTAGCATGTCTTACTACCTGTCCAAGTTATACAGTTATGTATTAATTACAATATTTATTTCAGGGATTAGGAAGGTTATACTTAGAGGAAGTGTACCCGCGTTTGAATGGATATAGAGGGAGTGAAAAATCATTTTGAAGGAAAAAAAAACACCCTCAGTAAACCCAGCCAAGATTTTAACCTCGATCTTCTCATCATCTGCGGTCTAGTCTACTGCGAGAGTAGCATCTTAGACCATGTGGCCACCGAAGCGGGTATTTAATAATCATTTATGTAGAGATTGAAACATTTTCTTTAAACTGACAAGTACAATTTTCTTTCATAAAACAATTAATTTTTATGAAAATGTATTTATATCATTCAAAGTTATAAAAAGTACAGTCCATTCACATAATTTAAGAAAAATGTACATGTTTCAAAGGTGAAATATTAAAAAAAACTGTTATACTTTTTGTCAGTGTAGATGTTGTAAGTAAATTTATCAAAAAAAGATTCAGCACATGTGTTTTAGATTAGACTGTTAACCCTTTCCTTTAAACACAATTAAATAAAAAAATTATACAACAAAAGATTTAAAAAAAGTACAAATATAACAAAATTATGATAGATTATTTATTTTCTAGCACCGCGTCTTACCACCCATTTGGATTATACGCTTATGTACTAATTATGCTAATAGCTTTAGTAATTAGGACTGTTATGTTCAGAGGAATTGTACCCGCATTTTCATGGAGAGAGAGTGGAAAACCACTCTCAGCTCCCCGACTGAGATTTGAACCTCTCTCCTCGTCATCGGCAGTCTAGTCTACTCAGGGAGTAGCGCGTTAGACCACGCGGCTACCGAAGCAGGTAATTATGTTAGAATATGACTAAATCACACTAAGTACTATACACAAACAAATACCTGCATTAATTTTACTGCCTTCTCTTTTAAAATTTCATATTCCTCTGATTTAGCAATTTTACTTTTCAATTCAAAAACTTTCTTTTTCGTGTCGAGACAGCTTCGTCCAAATGACAAAAATCTGTTCTTGACAGATAGTTCTTCAGGGACACTAGAACCAAAATTTGTATTAATATCTTGAAGTTTAAACCAAAATTTAATTTTAGATGTAATAGAAAAATAAGTGTTTTGGTCATTGGTGGATGCAATAACAATTTTATTCTTGAAGCAATTCAGTTTTTTAACACCGTGTCTTACTACCCATCGGGCTTATGTAATAATTACACTAATGGGTTAGGGATGAGGAAGGTAAATTTAGAGGAAGTGTACCCACATTTGTGTGGTGAGAGAATGGAAAGGCATTTAGAAACAAAACTCTCGGTACACCCGGCCAGGATCAAACCACGATCTTTCCTGTCATCAGCAGTCTAGTCTAGAGCAAGAGTAGAGCCTTGGACCATGCGACCACCGAAGTGGGCTGCAATATAGTTAACATTTAATCTTAAAACAGTTATGATGTTGGAACATTTACTAGCAGCACATTTAGACTATTTAACTTATTATTGAACTCTTTTAAGATTAACTAAACATATTAACTTACTTCCCAGTAACAGTGCCAATACTTTTCAACCGTTTGTTAATGTCATCTTGTTGAGCCAGCAAGGTTTTCCACAGTTCTGTTGCTGAAATTCCAGTTTCAATTGAAAAGCTAAGTTTGTGAACTAACTCTATAGGAATTTCTTTATTTGTTGCTTCATAATGTTTTGAAAGAGTATCCTTCACTCTTTTCAGAGATTCTTCAAAGAATGACTGAAAAATAAATTATTTGAAGAGCTTTTATTAACTACCAAGTACCCTTAACTTTGTAGACCAGTCATGCTACCGACTGAGCAAAGGTGTCGGTACCTTTTAATAACCTTTCAAAGGAAGAACTGACAGATAGAAAAGTTAAAAGATCCACTTTCAATATGCAGTCATCACTTTGGATAGATATTATCAATTACACTAATAATAGATTCTGAAAATTGAAAAATGACACCTGGACACGAGAATAGTTCTGAAATCACACTGATTTATATAAAGTTCACTTTTACAGACAAACATATTAGCAAATACGACATATGTATTACATAAACCAATTTATTCACAAAACATTAAACAACACCACACACAACACTATTTTATTCTTAACATTCCCAAGATTGCTGCAATTATCTGAAAAAGTTAAGAGCTTGCATATAAAATAATTTACTAATACAATAATAGTGTCACCAACCTAAACACTATTTTAACAGCACTGATGTGTATTCAAATAAAGCAAGGTCCACCCATTTAATAAAGTCATTACATTTGAAAATAACTGAAATTTTAAAAATAAAAAACTATTCAAATAAATCAATAAATACTCTTTAAATTTAAGGATAATTTTTCTTAAATATTGGGGGAGGGGGGGTGTCATCCCTGTCCCCAGGCATGTCCATGCTAACAAGGGCGTAGAAAGGTGGAGTGGGAGACTTGACTCCCTCTCTGGAATATGATGGACCCCCCTGGGGGGTGGGAGTCCATAAATATGTATACAAACTTTAATTTGCTATAGGTATAATAAAATTTTCTAGCAGAACCAAGGGTGTATAAAGCGTACTCCAGGTTGAATAAAGATGTTATATACTACTTTATAGATAGTTTTGTCCACTTTAGGAGATATACATCCACAATGGTGATTGCATGATTTAATGTGTCACTCTCGTATTAGACTGAATGCCAGAAACAAGGAGATCTGTGTTTTAAGAGGGAACCCCCATACATTCTATTTTGTTTCAAATCCGCTATGCTTCGTGCTTGTAGAGAACTTCAATTCCATTTCCCCCCCTGATAATTCAACTTGTGTAAAGCGAGACGTATTGGCGCCTGTATGGTTGACTGAGTAGCAGGTATACATTTTTTCCAAAAATAGATTCCGAGACAAAGAAAGGAGAGGGCTGGTTTCTCCTTTTTTTCCTCAGCTCATGTTTGTAAGGCCGGGTTTGGGTTCTATTTCAAAATGATGTATGGCTGTAGTAGTTCTCAAGTTCTCATTCAACATTCTTTCAGTTTGTACACTTGTATAATATAGTATATTATTAATCATCAATAATAGTGTATTAGATTTGTATAATTAAGATGTAGGCTTCAAACCTTGACATTCTGCATTAATTAATACAATAACTAATTCTAATTGAAAGTTAATCGTTAAAATAAAAGACCCAATAAATAAAAATGCTGGTAAATCTTTTAAATTGTTTTAATAATAATTCATAATGGCCAAACTTGAAACTTTTTTTGATAAAAGAATCAAGAAGGCTTGTTTACGCTTACGCCACTGGGTAATACTATTGTTTTGTATATTCTGAATACTACATATATTCCTTGACAAAATGCGAGACGCCAACAACTTACTGACCTAGTAATAACAAGAATTTCCCGACTGTATTATTTTTCCTAATTTCTATTTATAATACCATTAGCGCTAGTTAAAATTGTTCATAAATATTTAAACTCAATAACCCTGCCAAATGATATGTTGTTCACAGTAATATCTAAATTAGCGTCCTCAATCTGTGTTCTCTTTGTGATCATATACTTAGTCTTTTAAGTCTTCGCTTGGAGTCCCATTTCTTTACTAACCTCTTATAAAATGTTTGGATATCTTGCAACAGCTTCCTTACTATTACCTAAAAAACTGTACCGTCTCTTTCCAAAAATTCTCAAGCAAGCTTAAAAGGTGGGTTCGCCCCCGGATTGTTTAAAAAAAATATTATATGCTTCAATAAACTATTTGGGGGGGTGTTTTTAATGATAATTGTGACTTAGGGCTAACTTTTGTTCCGTGATTTACATGAAGGCACATGAGAATGTTTTTAGCGCATGTTGTAGGGGATGCGAGGGTAGGGGTTGGGGGAGAGCAAATATAGCCCCCTTTTCTTTTAACAAGTTGGGGGAAACTATCCTTGTGTCTCCCACCCCGTTTCCGCCACCCCTAAAGCTGACAATTTTTAAATTAAATATACATTAAAAATTTAAATAATTATATTTAAATGTAATTAAATATTGTTTGTGAATTATTATTATGTTAAATAGACATAAAAGTAGTTTTTTTTTAATTCCCCATTTATTACAACTTGTGACACATTTGGTGTCTAGTCATCTCCTCCCCAATTTTTACAAACTCCAACTTTAAAATTAGCAGGATCAATCTTGCTTAGATTATTTAGAACTTTGTAAAAAAATAAAAAAATTGTACAGTGCACCCCACAGACATTCCCTTATGGGTTACTTACAACAAATTTATGAAAATTTGATTCCTAATTGTAATATACAATGGAAGTAAACCAACTCTTGGCTAGTTACTATATAAGAAAGTACGTAAGATTGTGTCGTACTTTTTATTTTAATTTACCTGAAAATGTTTAAAAATTGATAGTTTTCCATTAATTTATCACAATATAAATAGTGTAAAACAGTTTCTAGGCAAAAACAAAATATTCAGTTATTTTAGTAGATATAATATAGTTCTTATGATTTATAAATGACAGCCTATTAACATAGAAAATGTAAGTGTTTACTCAAATTGAAACTATACCACCAAAAAAAGACTAATGCAGAATTTCTCTCTTTATTCTTCCTTGGGTTATATATATATATATATATATATATACTGAACATTATTTACTATTTAATTTTGGAAATTTTAACAACCTCATTTCACCAGCTACCTTTCTAAATTATAAATATTTAACATTTATCTTATTATTGGAAAGTCACTTTAGCTAAGTCAGTAGCTTGTTCAGCCACTGATCTTATGCATTCGACAAATTTTTTAATGCTCGATATTTTAACTATGACATGATTAATGTATTTATTAAAATAGTATTGCGTCTTAGGGGAGACCAATTCCCAGTTAGGTCAGTGGCATACACAAGAGAGGGAAAACTGGGAATTGGTCTCCCCCAAGACGCAATACTATTTTATTAAATACATTAATCATGTGATAGTTAAAATATCGAGCATTAAAAATGTGTCGAATGCATAAGATCAGTGGCTGAACAAGCTACTGACTTAGCTAAAGTGACTTTCCAATAATAAGATAATTGTTAAATATTTATTAATTAGAAAGGGTGCTGGTAAAATGAGGTTGTTAAAATTTCCAAAATGAAATAGTAAATAATTTTCAATCTGGTAGAATATTGAATTTTTTCAGGCTTGTATAGTACTATCACATATAATATACATTAGGGTTTGATTAATAAATTTGTAAAAAGAAGTGGTAAATGGGAAGTGGACTTCCCTAAATATTTCTAAAACTAATATAAATCACACTTTTTGGTGTGATATCAAATAGAAGTTCAACATGTAAGAGTAGAATGACGTAAGAATATATCCAATTTGAAAATTAAAGCCCGGGAAACGAAAGAGCTCAAAAATCGTACAGATACTATAGAACTATACTTATCTGTATGATTTTTACCCCTTTCAACATTTATACCCTTTTTATATTTACTATGTGTACTTTTTGCCCTCCTTAACATCTTTTAACTTTTCCATTCTATAAACTTAAACTTTTTTGAGACTTATTACTTAAGCTTTAAAAATTAATTTGATTTAATTTCCACTCTTTTTAAACTTTTTAATCATCCTAAGCTATTCTCCCGGGCAAAGCTGTACTTCAAGCTAGTAATATATAAAAAAGAAAGTGGGTGTAGGTATATGTTCAGAAAAATCTAAGCCCCTTCAAGATATGATGAAATATTGAAATTTTAAAGACCTTTAGAAGGACCACCTCATTTAACGAGGAAAATTAACAAAATTAGTAATTTCAAAATTGGACTCCAGAACTTGGGGGAGGGGGTTAAAAGAAGAGAGACGTTGCAACTTAGGTAGAAAATTGAAATTTGGGAAGAAGGTTAGAGGACCACCCCAGATAATCAAATAAGTGATAAAATTTCAAATTTATGAGTGAAATCTGAGCGGGAATTCTAAATTGGGATTGACATAGCTAGCTTGGTATTGTGCAAGAAGTAATTATATAAACGCTAGCAGCTGGATATTGAACGTCCTAATTTGAATAGTTTGATATAGTGCAAAGAATGGATCAGCTTGCTAGTAAATTAATTATATATGTGAGATGATTTACCCTAAGCCATTATTTGAAATAGATCTCTTCTCCAACCCCCTCCCCAGTAAACACAATATCATATTTAGTCACAAAATAATGTCTAGTTATCTGAACAGTTATTATGTTATGGTCAGATAAATAAATCTAACTTTGAAGAACGAAGTTCATGTAATGGCCAAAAAAAGGGTAATTTGCTTAAATTATATTTGTTTAAAATAAATTAATAAAAATGCACATTATTTGTCAAAACAATAAAAGTATGTAACATTGATACATATTTGTAGCTGTCAACACAAAATTGATATTTCAAATACATAAAAATGCACACAAGTTTGTAAAACAATAAATTAAAAAGGGGGAACTAGTAATAAATGTTAATCAACACTAAGTCAATAAATCATTTAAAAAAATCAGTTGCTTATGGAAACAGCCATAGTTTAAAAAATGTTCTTCACTAATTAAACCCCCTTAAACGGTAGCCCTAATCTTTAGTTAACTTTTTAAATCACCATAAATATATTTATTTACCTAATGAGCTTATAGTTTTTAGAATAAAATATGTAAGAATGTCTTAGAAATAAACAAACATTATGTATCTATCGACATTATTTATTTGACATCTTTTCTAATCAAACAAGGAGTAGTGATTTTACGCTCAAATCTCCTCAGAGTGTTGATTCATGTAAAGTAATTTTTTTGAAATGAGAAGAACAATATGCAGATTTTTAAAAAATGTTACAAGTTAGCACAAATAGCTATTTGGCATTTTAGTAAGGTTTTCCCTGGCTCCTATAATGAGCAAAACACCCTAGATAAGGCCCTGCTCGACGTTCTTCGACTTTAATTTTTAGCTCATTGCCTTACTAGCCGTTCGGGCTTTACACATTTACTCCCGCTAATAGGTTAAGGATGATGAAGGTAGAATATAGGTAAAATGTACCTATACTTGCATGCAGAAATACAAGAATAACATTTTAAAAAAATACCTCGAGAATGATCTGCTGCGAATTGAACCCCGATCTCCCCATTGCCAGTAGACTAGACAAAATGAGACTTGCATTTAGTTTACGTGCTCACTAGTTCAGCCATAAATGATTTTAGTTGAGATTGTTATTCCTATTCTCGAACAATATTTTTTTTTGTGTTTGTGGCGCTATCTCTATACTTTAGCATTCAATAATATTATAATGCTAGAATTTTTGTCGATTTACTGGTCTTGGAGTAAAGTGCTTGCCTCAAGACCTGGTGTTCGTGGTTTTAAAACCCCGCCAGAGTCAAAGGATTTCTTTCGAGTGATAAAAATTCATAGCATAACTTCTTTTAGAGGGAAAGTAAAGCCGTCGGTCCCATGTCGATTTTTGTATCCAAGAGAATCCTGTAAGGTTTGTGAAAATACCTTTCCCGGCAAAATTGTTAGGCCCTTTCGATCTCACTCATAGAAATTCTCGTGTGCTTATATAATCAGTTGGTTCATAAAGCGCACGTTAAATACAACAAATAATTAAAACTAGTAGTTTGACCTGTTCTTTACCCACGCAATAAAAGTTCAAATGATATCAAATTAAGACGTTTAACACCAAACCAATTATTGCCATTAACCCGGCCCTGCTCATTCATTATCCATCTGTGTTATACAAATTTTAATTATAATAGCGGAATAGAGCTAAGGAAAATAGATACTTATAGTAAACGTATCCGCATTTGCGTGAAGGAAGCGTGGATAAACACTTAGGAAAGAACACTTTGCTGAGATTTGAACCCAGAACTTCCAGCTACGAGAAAACCAACCATGATCCTGAAACTCACCTCGTGCACCCAACGATTTAGATCCATTGAGTAAATATATGGATTAATGGTTCGATAAAATATATCTTTAAAATATGTATTATTGTTGTGATCAATTAGAACATTTTCTTACGAAACTAATAGACCCAACGTTGAATGAAATAAACTATTAATATTTCTAATGCAAAGTTGAAAATGAGAAAACATGTGTTGCCTATTATTATTACTATTATTATTATTATTATTATTATTATTATTATTATTATTATTATTATTATTATTATTATTATTATTATTATTATTATTATTATTATTAAACTATTAGGAGTGAAGATGTATTTATTGTTAACTAATCTATATACCTGTTTCATACTCGATATGTATCGAATTTAAATTCTAACATTTACCGAGGAATAGCCATTTCATTTATTTGTTTGGAGTTTTGTTTTAAATTTTTACCACAAAACTTTCTTTTCTTCACTTTAGAAGGCGGCGGTTTTTTGTTCCCCATGGGCACTGTTTTATTTAAAATAAAGTTAACAGAGATCACCCACAAATAAACAAACTAGGTTTCTTAGTGAAACTTCGTAAATTTGTTTGAAACTATCACAAATATTATATCAACACAAAAGAAAAAAATATTCACACATGGACTAAATATATAAAATACTCCTACTTAAAATGTATTGAATCATTAGAGCAAAAAATAAACAAAGACAGGAGAACTATTCTCACTGAAGATTGTCTATTTGAAAACCAGTTTGGGACGTCAGACACAACAACCCCTCATGGGAATGCGAGGGGAGCTAGCGGTCGTTGAGCGGTGGAGGAAATGGCTTCAAGGGACACACACAGCAACCGGCCGGTAGACTCAAATTGAAGGATATTCTCTTTTAAAAAATACAACACTTGATGTGATCTTTTAGAAAACTGTTCAGATGAAAAGATATTAAAATATGGAGGGGGTGAAATAATAATTGTTTACATATTTTCTTAAGCTTATTTTTAATTAATAAATATAGTTTTTTAAAATACGACTCTTTTTCAAATTATTAATTAAAATACATATTTTAATATTTTTTTTTAAAATTCTAATATATTCAGGAAATAGCCAAAGAGACAATATTTTTGAAAACAGAGACATCAAATTTTTGAAAAGGTATTTTGGACGTAATCATGGAAGAAAAATCATAAAAGTTATTTTAAAACGTTGAAGTTCAATAATTTATATCTTTTTAATGGTTGGATTTACAGAAACCAAATAATTTTTTTTGAAACAAACAACCTTTATTTTATTAGGGGAAAAAGTTACAAAGCTATTAAATAATAACTACCATCAGATTTAAGGAGTTTAGTAGGACAAGTTTTTTAGATATTTGGTGGGAGTTCCCCTTAATACCGGTCGCGTGTATTGAAGAAAGGTTTTTTTTGTTCTAAATGATTTCCCACTCTCCCTCCATCAGAAAATGATGACACATTTCTCCTGAAGTTTTATCTTTCTCATCCCTATTCCATTATGTAGTGTATAATTAATGTATGTGTACCTAACAGGTAGGTACTAAAACAATGTGAAAAATAAATAAAGAGATATCAAATAAACCAAATCATATAAAAATATTATCTCAACAGTACCTGTGTTTCATTTTCATCAGTTTTAAACTTCCTGAAACATACGTTTGATTTATCACAAGCATCCTTACAACAGGCCAGCTCTTCTTTTACGTCTTGAGTTTTGCAGGCTAAGAGGTAGACTTTATCATTCAATTCTTCCAAGAGATCTCTTTGTTCATTCAATGTGCGTTCTAGAAACAACAAAGGTGAATAGAACAAAGAAACGTACATGTGATGAGTTGAGCAGCACTGACGACCCAATAGAATACATTTAAGTATAAAGCACACACACACACACCTGCATTTTTTTTACCTATTAATTATCTCTCCCTTCATTGCTCACTTTATATCTCTCTCACACACATACACATTACCAAATCAGTGTTTAAAAGTTTGAGAGCCACAACTATATAAAATTACATTTAATCAAAATTTACCTTCCAAAAGATGCTGCTGTATTAATTCCTCAAAAACAACTGTGTCTTCAGCGATCAATTGTTTCACTTTAGCAATTGACCTCTTCAGACTGATTTTTTGGTTTGTAAGTCCAGATGCCTAAAATAAAACCAAATTATTATAAAATCCAATTAAAACAACAAGAAGACCTCACCATTAATTCTTCTCGAACACGCTTCGATGGCTACATGGTCTAAGGCACTACTCTCGTAGACAAGACCACCAATGACGGGGAGTCGAGAGTCGAATCTCGGTCGAGTGTACTGAGGGTGATTTTTCCAAAATGGGTTTCCATAAACTTCCTAATCCCTAAAAACATTAGTGTAATTATTGCACGAGTGTATAACCCAAACGAGTAGTAAGAACCAGAGCTACCAATGTTTGAATGGGCCTTTATATCAAATTATTTAGTCTAATGGTAGAAATAATACTTGAGTATCAATGAGAATAATATTTAAACCAGGGGCTGGGCCAATACCGATTATTAATCCAATCATTGACCAATTAGGGCACAATCGGTAAGTCGATGGGCATATTTTCACCGATTCCTAAAACCAATCTTTTGTTAACGAGCCACACATTGTAGGTACTAATTACTCATCATTGTTTAGCCCTTGGTAAACAGCCTTGTCCTTTGTTCTGTTATTGGGGGTGGGTGGTTGTGTACTCTAAGTAAACATTAGTTGTGTTCGGGACGCCTGTTACAAAGTTATATCTGTACTTTCCTGCTTTCTTGAGTTCATGTCGCCAGAGCAGCTGTACCTGTGGCAGAGAATAACTCACTTTTTTGTTCCATCTCTCGAGTGGGAGTGAGACTGGCAGGTTTGGAATTGAAAAATAAAAAGTGTGCTATTTTTTGAATTAGGTCGGTTTGGAATTGAAAACGAAGAATAAAAAGAACACCATTTTTGAATTAGGCTTAACCTAAAATCTATAATTGATCAGAATCCCTCCCAAGACAAATCATGCATGTACGTTGAAAGCTAAGTTACATGTAACAATTACATCCAGAACTATCTACATGCTAATGGTGGGATTATATTCAAATTAGAAATAAATGCACATTTAAAGGAATTACTGATATAAAAATGTAGCGTGACTGTCAATGCATGCTGCTTACCTACCTCCCTTTTCCTCTTCAATTCAATATTCCTACGGATATGTGAGACCTCTTCAGTTGCATATGTGTGTTTCATAAGAAATTCACACACATTTTCTATTTCCCCGTGACACACTCTGTTCAGGAATAAATAAACTTTTATTAGAATAAACAAGTGGTTTTGCACAATTATAACTCTCATTTGCTCTGAAAGGTATACACTTAACACCATAAAGACACATAAAAAAATTTTTTTAATTGTTCTATGAAAATAAAGTAGGCCTACAGTTTATGCTTTTGAGTACGGTACATAAATTTAATTTTTTCACCAAGTCTCACTGCCTGTTTCGGTTAAACACATGTTTTCATTACAGTAAAACTTTGGATTGCGAGCATATTTTGTTTCGTAAACGTGTTCGTAATACAAAACACTCGTATATCAAAGCGCATTTCCCCCATAAGAAATAATGGAAACTCAGATGATTCGTCCCACAACCCAAAAATATTTAATCTACAAATGATTAATACCTTTTTTATTTTCGTTATTTTAATGTAACTGTACTGTAATCAAATTTATTAATTAAATTTAATCGTGAATGGTGTGAGGTAGAGGAGAGAGAGAGGAGAGGAGGAGGTGGGTTATAGTTTAGGACGACTTTCACTGCCACTAACGGAATCACTGCTATATGTTGGCTCACTGGAATATTTTTCTTTTTGTGCGACTTTAACAAAGAACCTATCCAATGAAACTGCTCGTATTGCAAGATATCGCTCGTTTATTAAGTTAAAATTCATTGAAAATTTTTGCTCGTCTTACAAAACACTCGCAGACCAAGTTACTCGCAATCCAAGGTTTTACTGTACACTAATATGCCTTCAATTGGTTACCAAGCAGTAAAATAGTTTTTCATTCAGTAAGCATACAAAATTGGTGATAAATTCCTTGTACCACTACTTTTTATTATTGTTGTTGTTGTTGTTATTATTATTATTGTCATCATCATCATCATTATTATTATCATTATTATTATCATCATTATCATTATCATTATTATTATTATTATTATTATTATTATTATTGTCGTCATTCTCATCATTATTTTTATCATCATAATCGCGTCTTACTACCCATTAGGGTTATGCACTAAATGAACTAATTACTCTAATGGGGTAGGAATTGGGAAGGTTGAATATAAAGGAAGTGAGCTCGCATTTGCATAGAGTGAAAGTGGAAAACCATTTAGGGAAAACCAACCCCTAGTCACCCGAACAAGATTCAAACCTCGATCTTCCTGTCCTCGGCAGACTAGCTCAACACGAAACTAGTGTGTTAGATATGCCACTGAGACAGGTTCCCATTTTATAAGTAAATAAATCAAAATTGTGATAAATATTAACATTCTTTGTATGTGTACACCCACTTTGGTGGCCATATGGTACGAAGTGCTACTTTCGCAGTAGACTAGACTGCCGATAACGGGGATTGAGGTTAGAATCTCAACGAGTGTACTGAGGGTAGTTTTTCCAACAATGTTTTTCTGCTTTCCCTCCACACAAATGTGGGTACACTTCTAAATATAACCTTTCTAGTCCCTAAAACTATTAGCGTAATTTGTACATAGACATATAACCCGAATGGGTAGTAAGAAGCAGTACTAAAAAAAACATGCTTTGTAATAACTTGCTACTAATTTAAAGTCTGTTCAGCGTAGGAATTGTTCTCTGAAAGGCCTTTTTCCCTACCAGAAATTTATTATATAGTAGGATATTGGTAGGAAAAAAAAAAGACCTTTCAGAGAGTAATTCCTACCGTGAATGGAGTATACCTCACACAACAATAAACATTGTACCAGCCTAGTTTGAGCCCAAAGCAATAGGATTTATTTTGAAATGGATGAATAAAAAGTCTTATAATTTAATCTTATCTTCATTTATTAGTATATCAATTTAAAATATTGTGAAAATAGCCTCACTTTTTGCATATAAAACTAACCAATATTACCATTTTATAAGACCCAAGAAAAGGATAGTGAAAAATATTCAATTAGTCTAGTAGCCTATATGAGAAGGTTCTGACTACGTGTTTTTATTTGATCAAAAATTCTATTTTTTCCCCCCCTTAAGAGTGCTAATGGTGAAAATTTGTTGTTAGAAGTTCATGCAAATAAATATGGGATTATGTTTTATATTATGCATACAAAATTAAAGTAATTAGCTTAATACTAAATGAGATAGCCTATGATATAAAAATATCCTATTAGTTATTAAAAAATAAACAAAATAGATTAACTTATCGGCAAGTCTTACTTTTCAAATTCCTTTTTCATATCTTCGAATTTTGGAGGTTGTCCTTTGGTCATGAAGTGTAACATGCACATGAAGTGTGCTAACTTGATGTGTGTGGGTTCTGTTAATGTTTTGAAGGCCATGGTGAATTTAGTGCACAGATTCACTAGACACAAGATTGAGAATAAATTGGCGCTCTAAATAAACATAAAATGCAATAAGATAATTATTTAGGATAAAAAAAGGGTCACTAAAATTATATTTGTAGTTATTAGATTCAAATAAAGAGATCAAGAACCTCAAAGTTTTAAGTTTTAAGCATAAAGCTATTTAGATTGGTCCTTGCATGAAATTGGTTTGAAAATTTGATGTCAAATTATTTGAAGTAATCTTCCAGCAGTTTTTTTTTAATTGGATGCCTCTCTAAATTTTATAGAGGGACTCTCCCTCAAAATTTATTTGAAATTTAGATGCCCTTAGAATTTATTTTAGAGTGGTCTTCACTTGAACATCTTTTGAAAATTAATTGCATCTAAAAGATATTTGGAGTAAACCCTTCTAAAAATATTTTGAAAATTGGACCCCTCTAAAATCTAAAATGACTGTTTTTATTCGTATTATATTCTATAAAATCAGAAAGGAGTTAAATAAATCTATAGGGGTGAAAATCTAATCCAGGAAGAGTTCTTCCCTCTCCCAATTACAACGCTATTTATAGTGATAGGTCCAACGAAGATAGTATGCTTAAGCTTTGTGCCATTGTCAAAAACATGTTTATTTGTCATATGACAACACTAGGCCTACAAGAAAAAATTATTCACAAATGACACAAGAATAAGACCATGCCAAAATTAGCTAAATTGTTTGTAAACTTCTTGGATGTAGTCTTGTTAATTTACACGATTCTCAGTGCTGCTAATGGTAACATAGCCTACAGAGAAATATGTTTTGCATTCATACAAATTTTACTGTTACCAGTCATTCAGTGACAATATAACAAGTAAATAAAAAGATGGGATGCGAGTGGGGGAGGAGAGCGTGGGGTGTAAGAGATTTTTTAATAACACTATAGGCAATTTTTCTCAAAAAAACATATTAGGTAGGCCTAAACATTCAAAAACTCACAAATTAATGAGAAATTAATGCTTAATTTGATGGCAAAATTGAGCTTTTAATTGCATTTACTTAAAAAGAGATCTACAAAGTGATGCCCCCAAGTCCAAAAAAATTGTGTTTTAGAGGAGGCGAGGAGTCCCTTCAATGTCCATAAGCCATATACTAATTTACAAGGGAGGAAAAGTGATTTATTGGCAAATTCCTTAGCAACTCTAAAGGCTATTTAAAGGGCGGTCTCTTCATTTTTTGCAACTTTTCCTCTTTTATCTTGTTTAAATCTTTTCTTCTAATTGGTCACCCACACCACAATTTTACACGAAAATTGTTACATTTGCATATACATGCCTTTAGTTCTAAACTATAATTATATAATACAACACAAATTGAAAATTAAAATAACCACAGCATAGCGCATACAGCAGTTATAAAATTTCGCGCTAGTTTAGTTATAGTGATTACACGGTACAATAAATTACCAGTGTGTCCAACCTAAAATACCAAAGTCCCACTCAAAATTAATTTCCAGATAGATTTGAACTAAATACTTATTTATTTTATAATTTTCAATTTTGTTTTCAAATATGAGGGTTATGGTATCGTAGTAAAAATATGAAAGTACAGCTACTTTAAATTTAAGTATGTAAAGATCTAATGAGTAGTCAACATTCTTGAAGTACGATAAGATATAAGCCTAATTTTTGCGGTTGACCTGGTATAGATGTTGACGAACAGAGCGTTTTCAAGGTTGACCTGGTATCGATGTTAACGAAATGTTTATGACCAAGACAATATCAGAGCTTTCCTTGACCGCTGACTAAAGAGTATGACTACGACCAATGAGCCGAGAATTTGTGCACCAATTTCAAAACAGCATCACCCTAATAGTATCGAAAGAAAAGTACCGGTAAAAGTAAGTATCGATATCGAAATTTTAATCTGGAAAAAAAAAAATTTACCAAGTAATAATTTCAACTTTTGCATAGTAATAGTAATAATAATAATTGTATTTTCATATTAAACTAAACTTTGAAAATTATAATATTATAGTATATTTAGGTATTTCACGTCTATGCTATATGTAGGAACTTGGAGGGTATGATTGTGTTATATAATTGATATTATAAAGGGTTTTACCATATCAGCTTTCAAATCTATAAAAATGTTGCTGATGGAAAGTTATATATTAGCTAAATATGATTAGTAATATATTTTCAATCTATTTTGTACCCGTCTTTAACCATAGTACACATTTAATCTCAGCCTGAGTAAAGATAGCAAAAAAGTTGTTTCTTAGAATTCACCCGTGCCGCTTCACCTTTACGTAGGCTTTAGGGGTACCTTAAGTGAGCGAACGAAAGCGAGTTGCTTTGTTGGAGTGAAATGAAGAGAAAAGAAAATGCAATGTTTGCATGGAAGTGTCCTACGTAAAGGTGAAGTGGCTATTCTCACAATAAACTATACTTCCGAAGACAGCCTGATCGGTGTTCGGGTCCAGTCGGGTGAAATGAGGGTGGCTCATCCTTTTTAAAAAATCCACTCGGCCTCCACGCAAATGGAGATACACCTCCTTTATATATAACCTATCTAATCTCTAAAACCATTAACTTAATCAATACATAAGCGAATAGCCCGAACAGGTAATAGGATGCGCTGTTAAAAAAAACTTGTTAATCCCTGACACATTAGTATGATTAGTACATAGGCGTATAACCCGGGTAGAAAGACGCAGCGCTAATTTTTTTAAAACACTTGACTAAGTTCACGTTTCCTTGGCGACAACATCATTGCTCCTGATTAGAACTCTTGTCGCTTGCTTCTTGTATTCGCCCACGTCAATTCGCTCGTTCCGCTTCGCGCCACCCGTTTTCGATCCCTAATTTATGACTGCTCTTTATATTTAGTGAGAAAAAAGTTTTACTGGCAACATTGCTAATTATTTGTCAGAAGTTAAAATAATTTTTAAAAATATTATAGATTTTAAACTTTATTTTAGGTGTTTGGCGATTCTGTTGCTTTATAAATAATATACAGAGCTTAGTTTACTTTTATTTGCAACTTAACCAATAAATGTTTAGTTGATATAGAGTAGTTAATAGTATAATACTTTTAGGTTACTTTCCTACCCTATGTCAGGGTTCGCAAAACCATGAGCCGCAGGCCACATCCGGCCTGCGGTGTATACAGAATGTATATATTTATATTTATTTTTTATTTTAAGCAATGCGTTTTTCTACCCGTTCGGTTTATACACCGAGATATATCCAACCGGCCCGTTTGTTTGTAATAGTTTTATATTTACTATTCGGCATTAATTCATTGGCTAAACACATGTATATGGTATATAATTTGGAACAGTTAATAAAAAGAACTATTTCAAATTTCAAATTGTGTTTCTTATATCACTTTAAATTCTTGAGTGTGGGAATTTTTATTTACAGAATTTAATAAATATTGCTTCAAGTATTTCACTAACCCATGCGTTATTGATATTAAATGAAAGCATAAAGCTTAAATTATTGTGTACACAGCTCAAACGTCAGGCTCTTATGATCTAGTTTGCCTATGTTGGGAAGGTCTGGGCTCAAATTCCAGCTCGATGTAAAGAGAGGATATAATTCCTAAATGATTTCCCACATTCCCTTCACTCAAATGTGGTTGCATTTCTTCTAAGTTATCTGGTTCTCGTCCCCTAGACTTGACCCACTAGCGTGATTAAAATGTGCATTGTCCAGACTTGTAGTAAGACAAAATGTAAACACAAAGTTGAGAGAATATAACATAATAAAGATGTGACTTGAAACATACCATAATTTTGTTAATCTGACCCTTCAACTAATTTAAGTTTGAGACCATTGATCTATGGCACTAGGAACTCAAATTTTCTTTGCAACACTTAAAAAGTATGCTGTTTCTTTTTTGAGCTAATTCTATCCAGTCCACCTCACTGTACACCCTATCCCTATCTTGAGCTAGTTCTATCGAGTCCATCTTGTTACACTATATAACTATCTTGATTTAACTCTATCCAGTCCACATATCAATACACCCTATCTCTTTAATGTCCATTTTATTGTTATCCTCCCATCTGCGTAAAGGTCTTTTCACTGGTGTCTTGCCATTAGGTTTGCCAGCTAATGCCTTAAACATGATTCTTATTTTTTCCATTCATGATGAATGTCTTGCCCACACTAATTTGCATGATTTGGTTACCCTAACAATTTCTAGTATGTGTACAGAATATGTAACTCATCATGCAGGCTTAACCTCCTCCACTCTCCATTATCTTCGTCCCTTTTTGAAACAAATATTTTTGTAGGTTATTTGTTTTTGACCACCCTACAATTTGTCTCATCATATAAGGCAAAAGATCAAGTTTCACAACCACAAAGAACAACAGACAAACTATTGGTTTGTATAGGTACCTATTTACCTGAGTTTTACATTTCTTGACAACAGGTGAGTTGTTCCAACAACTTGCTGATTGAGTTTGCATTTCCTGACTGTAGGCTATTATTTTATTAATTTTCACTTTAATACTGTTATTACTAGTTTAAAATGTTCCCAAATATTTTAACTCATTAACCATACAAAATTATATATATTGTATATATATATGTGGCCTCCCTCGAAGTATTTTTTCTACATACTTAATTGCCAATATTTTCTTTGGCATCCTCTCTTTCTAGATCTTCAATACGTGCCCATACCATCTCAGTCTTGCTTCCTCTACTATCTCTTGTACTCCCTGTACCCCACATTATTTCTACTAACGGGGTAGTGACGTGCAATACAAGTAGCCTACCTAGTGGGATCCGCTTAGGCTCTCCAACTCAATCCTGATCTCTCCACCAAGTGGTGTACCCTGGGATCTGAGTTACCTGGTGGAGGTTGGGTTGAACCCCAGCGGAAACTAGGTCAGGTGAATACGAGAGACCGAGGATTGGTCAGAACCAAGACCAACAATCTTGGAACAGGTTAGGCTGTGAATGTGAGGGTTGGCAATGATGAACTAAGTCATCATCCGCACCCACAGCCTTAGGGAAGGTTACCATCAATAGAAGGTCTAAATGAGAATCTATAATTGGTAGCCTCAATACTCAGGTATAGGCCACGACAGGCTTAATAAGCCATTGGCCGAAACAAATCAAAGTGCTCGAAAAAATAAAGTAAAATCCCAAATTGCATAGCAACAGGTCTCTTATTAGTAACACCACAATTCAAGGTGATAATAATAAAAGTTACTTTAAACTAGAATTTCCTACTTGAGAAAAACTCAAATCAATGTTACAAGGCATCATACAATGTTATCTCTTTTTTAAGATAGCTGATACTTGTAGTGACTTCCATTTCTACTTCAACTATATTGTAAATAACACCTTTTGATAAAAACTAATCTTATTATAACAATAGCAATTTGATGTATTCTTGTTGGGTTTTTTTAAAAAAATTTGTTTTCAACGTACTATAAAGGAGGCAACTTAGTATTCCATTCTTTGTCTTAATCGAGATATGATAGAAATAAAAAATGGCTAGCATTGTAAATGGATTCATCTTGATACTTTCTATAACTAGTCTTCTTACAAATAATGGGGGTAAGTTTATTCAATATCGCCCTAATAGTAAAATTTTCTTATAAAATATCAGATATAGAATATTAAACTTTATTTTAAAATTCATGTGACTTAATTTATTTTGCATTTTTTTATGTTTTTCTACAAAATGTTCATTAATACAGTGTTTTTCTATGTGGTATCATTTAATATTAAAGTTACACATTAGTAGAAATATGTTAGTTACATATTTAGTACTTTTTTTTTAGCACCGTGTCTTACTGCCTGTTCAGGTTGTATGCATATGTACTAATTATACTAATGAATTAGGGATGTAGAATCTTGAATTCAGAGGAGATGTAACTATATTTGCATGGAGGGAGAGTGGAAAACCATTTTGTACAAACCACCCTCAGTACACCTGACTGGGATTCAAACCTCAATCTCCCTGTCATTGAGATATTTAGTCTTAATGCACATATGTGGGTGTACAACCTGGACATAACTACATCAAAAGAGATAGAGATTATATAACTGTATCATAACGTACAAATAATCATGAAATCCTTGTTTCTAAAAAAGATCATTAGAAAGTTTTCCAAAGTACAATTGACTATTTGCACAGCCACTTTACTCACCAAAATTATGTGAAGCTGTATAATTTTTCCCAACTTTAGCGTCGTCACAAGATCTCCCAAGTGTGTTCGAATACTACACAAATGGGGGAATTGAGTCTGGGCTGGTGGCCCAAAGTGATGGCTTCAAGTTGAATGGTAGAAATATTACAATACTCAGTGGTTCCATCCATTACTTCAGGGTTCATCCTGTATACTGGAGGGATCGACTACAAAAACTCAGAGCTCTGGGATTTAATACTGTCCAAATGTAAGTCATTCGCTCTTCACTTACGTGTTAGTAGTCAGAGTAGTAGTTTGAGTTGAGATGTACACATAGAGCTCTAGTCTGGTTTTCTTACAAAGAACTATTTGGAAGGACTTTTTTCATACCAGGATCTTACTATATAGGCTATAGTAAAAGTCTGATAATCTGGCACATTCGGGATTTCGTCAATCAGGGGTGTAGTAGAGCCGGAGTGGAGCGACGCTCCAGCACTGGTTTGGAAGGTGGAGCAATTCTCTGGCTGATTATCAGCAAAATACATTATTTTATCTGGTAATTAGATTGGTTTGTCATTAAATGTGGATATATGGAACTTGTCTTTTTAATTAATGGTAATTGAAAGTTAATCAAATTATTGATAGTTACACGTTCATTCAAACCATAATAAAAGACAGATGCAACCATGTATTGTGTTTATTCTTTTTATTTTTTTGCATACTCCCCCAACCCACCACCACAAATGAATAGCTCCGGCACTGCTATATTTGGAGCTACACCCCTGTCAGAAATTCCGAATTACCAAATATGCCTTATTATAGGACTACATCTGTGTAATGTGCTAAAAGTGATGAAAATAACTTTGAAAACAATCATGGTTAATATGAAATGTAGTAATTTATGTAGTGATACAAAAAATATTGTGCTATCTGGGCAGTGATGATGTATTGTTAGTTTCAAATGTTTTCGTTTCATTCCTTTAGCTGTATCAACATGTCTATTAGGTTTAGAAAACATTTTTAAAGAACTGGACATACAATTATGAACAATTTATTTAATACAGACCAAGGCATAATCTCGCAAATGTAAACAAAGACTGACTGGCAGATGAATGGCGCTGGTACCAAGCCAAGGCATGTAGTGTCGGGGAGAGTACGCATGCTGGACTATCAGGTGTACTGAACCATTTGGTACCGGATTATCTGACTTCTACTTTAGTAGGATTCTGTTAGGATAAAAGGCCTTTCAAAAGGTTCTTCGCAAAATTTTTTTTTTTCACCATGCCAGGATCGAACCGGCTGGGACTTTTAGCTCAATAGCCAGACACGTTACCGATTGAGCTATGGTGGCAGGACCTTCTTTGCAAGAAAATCAGGCAAAAGTTATCACTTAACATGGACAACCATAAAACATTTGTGGACCAATATTTTTTTTCTGCATCACATCTTAATACTTATGTGAGCTGTCCATACATTCACACTAATAAGATAGTTATGATAAAGGCAGAATTTAGATAAAATGTACACCCATCTGCATTAAGAGAGAATGGAAAACTATTCAGGAAAAAAACCCTACATAGATTAAAACCTTGACCTCCCCAGTCTTTTGTGAACGTGACATCTTAGACTGTGTGATCACCAATGTGGGTATGGCAAAAATAAGAAACTATAAATTATGAGCATATAGCTTGGAATTGATCAAATGAAAATTAATTGAAAGAATTCCCGATTGCAGATAGGATGAGTTAGGAGATGTTACCAAGAAAAAATATTTTGTATTAGACTTGATTTTTAATTTCATGTGTACTGTCAAAACTGGACAGTTCTAGAGTTTTTATATGCCCTTAAAACTCATTCAAATTATGAACTTCTGAAATTTGTTCTACTTATACAAATAAAAAGTTAACTGTGTAGACTGTGTAAAATCCATTAAAATTATTCATTATATGTATGAACAGTTGGAATTTGTTCTACTTTTTTTATATATATACTGTACTTGGAATGTTTTTGGTTACCACCTCTAGGAAGAAGCACTGCACATTTCACACTTCCTTCTAATGAGTTTTATAAAAATGAAATTATGTCAAAGTAATTTTGTGGTATTGATCAATTTTATTCAAGAGGCAGTCATTACTTTTTTGTCCAGTGGCAGCAATGTAAATTGTGACCTGTGTTCCTCTTTTCATCGAAAAATCCATATTGTGTCCATTCACTTTATTTGTTTCCATCACTTTTTATGTGCCTTCTTCTTCCATGAATCGCAAAATACACCCCATGAATGTGAAAAGAGGTTTTCTTTTAAGAGATTTATATAATTATGATACAAAATTTCATCTAATGCCATATTTTCCTGCTACAGCTATTTCCCTTGGAACCTCCACGAGCCAAGGAGGGATGTTTATGACTTTGGTGATGGAGATAATGACATGTCTGCTTTTTTGGACTTTAAAAAATTTATACAGATTGCCCAGGAAGAAGATTTGCTGGTGAACGCTCGTCCTGGGCCATACATCTGTGCCGAGTGGGAATTTGGAGGATTACCAAGGTAATTTTCATTAATATTTTTAGTTTTTTTAATACCAAACAAAATTGGTATACAAAGATTTGTGATACAGCATTTGTTTTGTTCTTTGTCTGAGGTATTTATTCTTTAAGCCATATCAGTTGAACTAGTCTAGTTTTCGTATGAAAAAACCTTATCTGACTGCTAGAGCATTTTATCTAACAATCATAAACACTTTTTATTAAACTAATTTTCCATTCACCAAGAAATGATCTTTTGTCAGATATACACTAGTATTTTAGCTTGTTGAACATTAAAATCATGTCACCCGTTTCGGTGGACGCATAGTCTAAGGCGCTACTCTCACATTAGACTAGACTGCCGATGACGGGAAGATTGTGGTTCAATCCTGGTTGGGTGTACTGAGGGTAGTTTTTCCTAAATGATTTTCCATTCTTGCACCACACAAATGCAGGTACACTTCTTCTAAATTCAACCTCTCTCATCCCTAACCCAATAACTTAATTAGTACATAAGTGTACAACCCGAATGGGTAATAAGTCGCAGTGCTAAAAAAGTTTTTGTCTAAATAGATGTAGTGCAATCTTGTTAAAGGACATTTCAATTTCTGCTTCTTTTTTTTTTTGGGGGGGGGGGGGAGTTTTATTTGCCAGCAGCTGAGTCAACTAATTGTTCCTCTTACAGTTGGCTTCTGCGTGACCCTGACTTAAAAGTGCGAACAGCAAATGATGCTTACTTAGACCGTGTCGAGAAATATTTCAACCAACTTTACCCCATCCTAGCTGAATTACAATTCACAAACGGTGGCCCAATCATCTCGTTCCAGGTAAGTGGGCTTATTTTTGTTTGTGAACTTAAATAAGAACATCTGGATTTTATGTTCTTGTTCTATGCTATGTATTTATTAAGTTTGGTCATGAAAGGGTAAATTTTTCATACTTTCGTGATTTTACTATATTTGTCTACTAGATCACTGTTTACCAAACTATCACTAGTTTTGTATCTCTTACAACTCTTCATAAAAAAAAAAAGTAAAAAAAAATTGGTCATCTTGTAAAGTATAAACATTTGTTCCAATTTCATACAAATCTTTGGGGGTAAGGTGGGGGTATTTATTTTAGAACAAAATTATGTTAACTAAGAGAGTACAAATTGGCTCCCTAAAAAAAATGTTAAAAATAAATTAGAAACTTGCGTCAATCATCAATTCATTTATCTTCTATCTATATTAATATATTAAGAGTTTGTGTATCTGTGTATGTCTATCTCACATGGGCGTTGCACTATATCTCACATACACCGAGGTCTGAAATTTAAAAAATTAGCAGCTTGTGTGCATGAACATGTGCACCTCGAAGCTGGAATTTTCAAATTTGGATTTTAGTTTTTTAAATTAATTAAAAACTGGGTCGGAAGAAATAAAATGAGTTTTTTTTCTGTCTGTTTGAAGCAAATAAAAGCAGGTACTTACATTAGTGTATAGGTAATAAGAATGACAACTGTTGTCTAAGTTCTGGCCCTTGAAAGACTTGCTGTGGTTATTTATTTATTACTACAGATCAAATTTTGCCTATTTGCCTTTTCTTTTTTTTTATTATAAAACATAGGAAGTTAAAATATATATACATACATTGTGTTGGTTTTTGCCTATTTTATAAATAAGTGCCTCAACGCGCCTATTTCATCTTCGGCCTCTCTCTTTTTCATATGTTTTGGATTTTATTTTGAAAGCGAGAGTCCAGTTTCTTAGAAATTGTAAGTTGTGGCATACTTGTTTGGATTAGGTTTGAAAATTGACAGTTGTTAAATAGCTTCCAATGAGAAATCAAATTGGGTGGAGGACATTGGGACCAGTGGCAGACATCTTGGGAGGAAACAACATTCCATTAAAGGAGAAAAGTTCGTCTTCGGAAACAGAAAATTTGAAATTTTGTCCCTTGGCATCATGTAAAGTAGAATTTCAAATTATAAAAAACATTCTATCTAAAAATAAAACCTAATTCACTATCGAAAATCTTGAAAATTGTCTGCTGATTAACATTATGTGACCAGCTTCAGTGGTTGAATGGGCTAAGGTGTCACACTCACAGTAGAATGGACTACCGATGAAGGGAGACCGAGATTTGAATCTCTGTCCGGTGTACCCAAGGGATTTATTACTAAACGGTTTTCACTCTCCTTCCACTCAAGTGCATATACACTTCGTCTAAATTATACCTTCTTAACCTTTGTTGTATTAGTGTCATTAGTACAATACATGCATATAACCCAAACGAGTAGTGAGATGTTGTGCTAAAAAAAAATAGCAATCTGAATTGGCTGTGGGTAAAAATAGCAATGTGAATTGGCTGTAGGTAATAAAATAGTGAGAGTATAACCTGAACTGATAGTAAGACGTGGTGCTAAATAAAAAAATCTGTATTTATTAATTTAGCACCGCATCTTACTACCCGTTCGGGTTATATGCCTAAGTACTAATTACGCTAATGATTTAAGAATTGGGAAGGTTGAATATAAAGGAAGTGAACCCAAATTTGCGTGGCGGGATAGTGGAAAATCATTTAGGGAAAAACCACTCCCAGTTCACCCGAGCGAGATTCGAACCTCGATCTCCCCATCCTCGTCAGTCTAGCTTAACATGAAACAAGAGGGTTAGCTAACTACGCCACTGAGGCGGGTAAAATAGTAAGTAGTGAAATAATTTTACATTGCCTATTGTGTGCTTTTTTCCCTTATATGCCTGCCTATTCTAGAGCCTAAATTCCAACTTATTAATGTCCATTTGCCTTCCTATTTTAAACATTTTTGGTGCTTTAGAATCCGTGTTAATACACATCGAAGTTTAAACATTGAATATGTGTGTAGATTGAGAACGAGTACGGCGCTGTGGGAGCGAATACTGGAAGTGCAGGTCAAGAATATCTGACATTCATTTACAATTTGATGAAACTAAACGGTTTGAACAACTCTCTACTCTACACATCAGATGGTGCATATAACAACCGTGGTAGCTTAGACGGAGGTAAGTGAAATAAGAAGTTAAATATAATTTACAACTTAAATAATACTATAAAACCGTACAATGCACAGTTTAACTGTATATAACTAACTTAAACTCTCAGATCCAGTGATAAAATTAATAATAAATATACAATTTAGGGGGGGGGGGGGGGAGACTTAAGCAATGAAGTAGGAACAATGTGGGAAGGACAGTATCTGAAGTTTACAAAAGTTGGTAAAACCACTTTCATCTATTCATATGTCAAGTCATGTGATCTGTAGCTGTCACTTTTGATAGCAATTATTCAGTTACCAATACCTATAAAATAACACTAATAATATCGTTAAATGTTATCAATGTTATTTGTTTGTCATTGCATTTTACTACCCGTTCGAGTTTTATATAAATGTAGTAATTTATGCTAATATGTTAAGGGATGATAAAGGTTGAATTTAGAGGGAGTGTATCCACATTTATATGGAGGGCGAGTGGAAAACTATTTAAGAAAAACCAACGTCAGTACACCCACCAGGGATTCAAACGCTTATTTCTACGTCATTGGCAGTCTAGTCTATTGCAAGAGTGACGCTTTAGACCACTCAACCATTTAAGCAGGTATTTTTAAATGTTGACCGCAAAAAAAATTATTTAAAAAAATGCTCTTCCTACCTTGTTCTTGGAGTATATTCTGCACCCTTTTTCCTCCTCCTAACTCCATTCATCTCCACAGAAATAAGATCATTCTCTGAGTCCTATTCTATGACGCCAAAGGGAGCATACCAACACAGGGGTGTTTCCGAGTACCGATTTCTACTCGCCAGTATGATATTATTGTTGCATGGTACTTGAATACAAATAAAACTTTATACAATTTACCTTATTTTAATAATGAATATATTACCCGCTTTGGTGGCCGCATGATTAAATGCTCTACGCTACTCTCACCAGTAGACTACAGTAGCCCCATGGCTTCTTTGGTGCTGACTGACAGTTCACAGCTGACTTCTCACAGTCAACATTTAGGTATATTATAGTAGCCCCATGGCTTCTTTGGTGCTGACTGACAGCTGACTTCTGACAGTCAACATTTAGGTATACCTAAATGTTGACTGTCAGAAGTCAGCTGTGAACTGTCAGTCAGCACCAAAGAAGCCATGGGGCTACTGTAGAATGTCAATGATGGAGAGATTGAGATTTAAATCTCGGTTGGGTGAAAAGAGGATGGTTTTTGCAAAATGGTTTTCCACTCTCCTATGCAAATGTAGGTATACTTCCTATAAATATACCCTTCCTCATCTCTAAAACCATTAGCGTAGTTAGTACATAAGTGTGTAACCCAAACGAGTAGTAAGACGCGGTGCTAAAAAAAGTGAATATTATATTTTGGGTGAGGGGGAGGGGGGAAGATGGGTTGAATACCTTGTTCCTTATTTCTCAAATCCGAATCTTTATTTCACCTAGGAATCCTGAATCTCGAATCCGAAACTTAGAAAATATGATTTTGTGCAAATAAATCATTTATATAATTTAAAAAAAAATCAAAGCTAAATTATATGTGTTTGGTTATAATGCAAATTCCCATTCAGTTTGGGGTAATAAATTAATGGTTAGGGGTCTGGTTCTTAGGTTTGTTCAATAATCAAGTTCGGTTAAGCTACTAGTAATTAGCCCTAAAATAAATTCTGATTAAAAATTTGAATAATTTTGTTTGATTTACATTTTTTTTTCAAATCCTCGAATCTTGAATATTCTTAAGAATTTGAGGTATTCAAGAATTTGAAGATTCAAAGAATCTATTCCTGATATCCTGATTTATGTATTTTATAAAATGTCGAAAAAGTTCTACAATAATAATTTTTATTTAAAAAAACAAACTGTGCCAGATATCTGATACACAGCTATATATGTCTAAGTTCATCTAATAAGTGTGAAGTATCTTTTATTCTAGTTAGGAAATATGCCTCTTACAATGAATAAATTTTCTCCACAAGTGTTGAATGGGAACAAAGCATTGTGACTTGAATATCATCAATATATTAACACTTATTTTTTTGTCATGATAGTACTGCGAACAATCAACTTCCAAAGCAACCCAGAAGATCAACTAAATCATCTGAAAGAACTTCAACCAAACTTACCGCTGTGGGTGATGGAGTATTGGAGTGGATGGTATGACGCCTGGTTTGGGTCACACGCCGCTGTTAACACTAACCGTAAGTAAATATGTATTGTTTTGGATTTTAAGGTACCTTCGTACAAGTTTAAAATTATGCACATTTGGTCTTCACTTGAGGTAGCAAGCTTTCCTTGCCACACTTCATCTTTCCTGAAAGGTAGCAAGCTCACCTTGCCACACTTGATCTTTCCTGAAAGGTAGCAAGCTTTCCTTGCCACACTTCATCTTTCCTGAAAGGTAGCAAGCTCACCTTGCCACACTTGATCTTTCCTGAAAGGTAGCAAGCTCACCTTGCCACACTTGATCTTCACTGAAAGGTAGCAAGCTCACCTTGCCACACTTGATCTTCCCTGAAAGGTAGCAAGCTCACCTTGCCACACTTGATCTTCCCTGAAAGGTAGCAAGCTCACCTTGCCACACTTGATCTTCCCTGAAAGGTAGCAAGCTCACCATGCCACACTTGATCTTCCCTGAAAGGTAGCAAGCTCACCTTGCCACACTTGATCTTCCCTGAAAGGTAGCAGGCTCACCTTGCCACACTTGATCTTCCTGAAAGGTAGCAAGCTCACCTTGCCACACTTGATCTTCCCTGAAAGGTAGCAAGCTCACCTTGCCACACTTGATCTTTCCTGAAAGGTAGCAAGCTCACCTTGCCACACTTGATCTTTCCTGAAAGGTAGCAAGCTCACCTTGCCACACTTGATCTTCCCTGAAAGGTAGCATTCTTACCTATCTTGGTTGCAGTAAGGTACAGTTTATATGATAGTGGCATAGTGTAGACCTTGAAGATAAGATTGTAAGTCTTCATCTTAAATGGATTGTACTTAAAAAACTCTAAAATTGTTTTACCTTAATGAGCTATATCCAGTAGTGTAGCAGTCCAAAATGCCCTAGCTGCTGGTGCTTTATTTTTTTAGCACCCTTTCGGGTTGTACACATATTTTAGAGGAAGTGTATCCACATTTGCGTGGAGTAAAGTAAAAAACTATTTGTGGAAACCCCCCCCCCAGCACACCTGACCGAGATTCAAACTCCAAACACCCTGTCTTTGTCAGTCTAGTCAATTACGAGAGTGATGCTTTAGACCATGCAGTTACTGAAGTAGGTTTTGGTAGATGTTAAATTAGGCGGTTTGGGGGATAACGTCACCAAATCACTGGAGTCATACAATTTTTAAGTTTTTAAGTAGAGATGGGTCGGATCCTATATTTCTTGAATATGGATCGTAGATTTTCTTTGGGATCAAAAAATCCAAATTATTATCCTCGAATTTTTAAAAATGTATAGTTTTAGTTAAAGTAAAATATATAAAATTGAATTTAAAATAGTTGTTTAAGGCTTGGTACCCCTGAAATGCTTTTTTGTTTGTCATGTCTTTACTTTACTTTACATCCATTGTGGTTTTCCAGCCTGTGACCTGGGTCAAGCCATATATTTTCCACTACCGGCTTACTAGGCCTGTCATGGCTTCAAATGTCTTATAATCTATCTTAAGAATAGGACAGTCACAACATCTAGTCCCCAGGCATTAGTTTATCAATGTGAAAGGCTAAACTCATATTTTCATCAATGATAAATTTTTGATCATACCGAGAATCGAACCTGGGACCCTTAGCTTAGTAGGCAGACATGCTAATGACTGAGAAAAGGTGTCGGATTGTTTGTCATGTCTATTACATCATAAACAATAAAGAGAAAACTTTTTTAGTAAATTAATTATATTGATACAATTCTTTATTTTTTTTATCCTCCAAACTACACAAGTCTATATAAAACTCCTTTTACCTATTACTTAAAATTGTTATATCAATCCAAGGTCTTTATAAATTGTATTCAAGATACTTTTTTGAGATTTTTACAAATCTCTAGAATACTAAAGGATTCGAGGATTTTAGCGTCCCATCTCTATTTTTAAGTAATTACTATGCTGATCCTGATCTGGGAAATGTTAGGTTGATTAAAATTAATTAAAATATACTACTAACACTTTAGCAATAGATAAATGTTAATGTTAAACAATATAAACATATTCTTATTAATTTAATGGAAATATTTGCAGCTTAAGTACCTTAGTGACGCTAGATTCCATAAAATAGCACGATAGCGTTGTTAGGCCCTTACTCCACCACTGGCTATATGCTAAGTTGACCATATTCTTGTGAAAATACATTGCTCTGGTGTCGTCCAACACAATTTTTAAGTAACAATTTTTTTAGACACTATACTAAATTAATTAATAAAAATTTTAAACTATGTTTTCAACCATATTTCCAAGTACTTTATTTAAATCGCAAATAAATCTTATTTTATATTATTACATTGACCAAACCGTGCGTGAGCAAACAAGCAATTTTTATGTGAAGGAATCTCATGTTTTAAGCTAGTTCACAATTAAAAAACTTTATCAATCAATATAAATTTTTTTTATAAAAGTTTAAAATATGTAGTTGTGCATGTGAAACCATACCATAAGTCAGAAATATGCATTTTTAGGTGTTAATTTTGAATTGAGTTTAAAATTCTGACAAAAAAAATAAGAGTCAGCTATGAAGTTCAATTAATGATTTTTTTACAGAATGCATAACCATACCATAAGTTACTATGAGAAATTACCATGGCAATAAGATATGACTTCACTTCCTATGCAGAGGTATTTAAAATAAAGATATACGAGTCTTAGACACAATAGAATGTAGTTAAAGAGTTCTCCTGATAGATTGCACTGAAATCTAAAAATCGATATTTTACATTTACAATTCGTTTTTTCGCCGGCCTGTAAAATTAGCCCAGCGACTTATGGTGTGGATGCACAGTCACATATATAAAAAGAAGAGTTGTTGATAAAAATGATGTAGACTCATTTCTACTATCTAATGTTTAATTATTTTTCAGTGTATACAACCAATCTGGAAACTATCATTGGAACCTACAAGGCATCCGTTAACCTATACATGTTTATCGGAGGAACTGATTTTGGATTCTTGAATGGTGCAAACATTGCCAAATCTTTCCCTACTTATTTTCCACAAGTTAGCAGTTATGGTAAGATTAACTCTACTGTTAACTTTAATGACATTAAGTTGGGTTGGGTGGCATGCCGGCATGAAAAAATAGACATAAAATAAAACTTTATCCAAAATCGTATAATTTTTTGAAGTCAATAGCATTTAGACAGCCATGTCATTCAATGTCATGTCACAATGAACTTTGTCTTGACTCGTACTTAAGTTCATCTTGTTTGCTGTTGAAGACAACAAGTCATGATCCGAACATATCCTTGCTGGCAAAATTGAAAATATAACATATTTCAAACTAATATGTAAAATGTTATTTAAGTTTTTTATTTTAAAATATTGGTTATATCAATTTATTGTATTCTCCCCCCCCCCCCCCCCCCCCCACCTGAATGTATTACTTTCAATGGTTTTACTTTAAGTTACTGAAATTATTATTTAAAACACTCACTTTGACAATGTAATAAATGTTCCTTCTTTGAAATCAAGGCATTATTAAAATGTTTACAATTTGATTTATTCATTACATTTCATAATATTCAACAAGTTTTGATTTTTAAATACTCGTTTAAAAAAATGTAAATAAGAGGTGACACCAGTTGAAGATTTATATTTCTACCGCCAAGGATCTAAACAGATCTCGCCTCGTCCCACCCAAATCGGAAACCCCTTACGAGTCCCCCACCCTCAGTCACACCCCACCCTCGACAGAGAAGTTGTATATGAATGAAAGTGATGAGGGATTTACAGTATAATATAACCCTGCATGTAACCTATCCATGTGTTTTATACATCTATCTCAGGAGGTAAGAGTACGTGTTTATAAGAAAGTTTTGTTTGTAGAATAATAAAGAGTGGATAAACTTAACGTTTTTAAAATCAATAGTTTTATTTATTTTTTTGCAAAATTTGTTGCCATTCTGATTCTGTCACCCTGGGCTATAGCCCCTTGAGACCACCTGTAAATCCAACACTGGTTGGCACAATAGACTAGTTCTAAGTTCAGCTAGTCCTTAAGTGGCACACTGGTTGGAAAAGTTTCACCAAACCTGAAATAAAGTCACCAGTACTTTTAGTTCGAGCTATTTTTATTGAATACAACTAATCTTTGGGTTCCGTTCAGATCATCTACATAAACATTTTAATTTTTTAATTAGTTATTCAGTCTTTCGAAAGGTCCATTGCTTTGTCCAAAGTGAGTCCTCCAGCATGTCCAATAAACACCTTCCCTTTTAAGATCCTGAAACTTCCATATTATTTCCTTGCTTGAGGTCATCTACAAGTCGCATTCATACTCTTCCTACTCCCCTTCTTTCTTCCACCTTTTCTTCTATGACATCACTCGATAATTCATTTTTTATCATAATATGACCTATTATTCAGTTGACCTTTTTTTATATAGAAATATCTGCAGAATTGTTATCTTTTTTTTTAGAACTTAATTATAAGTCAGCAGTCATTAGCCATGGGAATAAAGTTTGAGAGGAGCATGTTAGCTGTCATGAGGAGCGAAAGGATAAGGAATGAAGATATCTGGGAAAGAGTGGGGGTAGAGGGAGTAAATGAGATAATAGAGGAAGCAAGACTTAGTTGGTATGGGCATGTAATGAGGATGGAAAAGGACAGAATACCAAATATAATGATGGAAATGAAATATGTAGGAAAAACCGCAAGGGAGACCAAGAAAGCGATGGGAGGAGCTGATAGCATAAAGTGTGCTGGTGAGAGGAGAAGAATGGAAGTGATTAAAGGTGGAAGGGTAGAGGAATATGGAGGCGTTTTACTAAAAGGACCCGGCCTCGGTCGGCAAACAGTTGTTGTTGATGATAATTATGATGATGATGATTATGATGATGATGATTAGTTACCTGTTCTGGCCACTCTATCCTCTCTTCTCCTCGGAGTCCATGTTTCAGCTCCATGTTTCTTCCTCAAACACAGTTCCAGTTCGCTAGTCAATAACATGCTCTTCTTGCTGAAAATGGCCTTAGCCATTGCTTACTTACAACCTCCAAATTTCATTTTTTAAAGATATTTTTGTAACCACTTCATTTTTTGCTAAAAATAAATATATAATTGTGAAAGCGAGATATTAATTATTATTTTTTGCTCCAACAGATTACAATTCTCCTTTAACAGAAGCAGGAGACTATACAGAGAAATATAACGCAACCAGAGAACTTGCTGCAAAATATAATCCTGTACAACTTAAGGTGCCAGATCTTCCAGCACAAAGCATTAAAAGAGCTTATCCTACTACATCTGTTAGTGAACAACTGACGTTTGATCAACTCATAGACCTTGTGGTATGTGAACTGAATCGTACCTACTTGGCCCACTTAAGGTCTATAGCATCTCTCTCACAATAGACTAGACTGTCGATGCCGGTCAGATGTACTGAGAGTGGTTTTTACAAAATGGTTTCCCACTCTAGCTTCAAACAAATGTGGGTATACTTAATCTAAATTCAACCTCCCTCATCCCTAACCCATTCGCGTAACTATCACATAAGCATGTAACCCGAATGGATCGTAAGACGAGGTGCTAAAAAAATAATTTAAACTTGACTGACATGCAAAATTTCTATCTCATTTTTTTTTGCCACCACCCAGGATATTCTCACAACACTTATGGGTAATGTCGAGGAAGGTAGATATAGAGGAAATTTAAAGTCTGTTCAGCATAGGAATTGTCTTCTGAAAGGTCTTCTTCCCTACCAGAAATCTGTTATATAGTAGGATATTGGTAGGAAAAAAGACCTTTCAGAGAGTAATTCCTACCGTGAATGGAGTATACTCACGTTTGTGTGGAGGGAGAGTGGGAAACCATCTCGCTACACCTGGCTAGGATTTGAACCATGGCCTCCTAGACACTAGCAAGCCAGACTAGACAATAGTGATGTCTGCGTGTCTATTGATGAAAAATTATTATTATTATTATTTGGTTTAATGGTCCATCGACAAATTAGGTTTATTAGTGCCTAGCAATAAAATTGTTGAAAACAGTAAAATCCTCATAGGGGAAAAGTAAATTGAAACATTTCACCTGTTGCGAACAGCTGGTAGTTTAATATGCTAAATAAATATAAACAACAAAGATTAAAAAGTGCTAAAATCTAATGAAAATAAATACTGGAAATTATCTTACGATTTATCATGATTTAAATTTGGAGGGATAGCCAGCACACTTACCTTGGTGATACTGGAGTAGAAATTGTTTAGATAGAACACTAAAAAAACACACAAACACATTTTTAAGGACAAGCTTTCACTGTCACAGACAGCTTCATCAAAAGTATCAGTCTACTCTCTTGACCTGATTAAGCTGTCTGTGACAGTGAAACTTGTCCTTAAAAATGTGTTTGTGTGTTTTATAGTATTCTATCTAAACAATTTCTACTCCAGTATCACCAAGGTAAGTGTGCTGGCTATCCCTCCTAATCTAAACCATGATTTAGCCTAGTGCTCTATTCCAAATAACCTTACAATTTATCAGTAAGCCTGAAAGTAGAATACTTCCTTATTCTATGGCATTAGGAACGCGAAAGTTCATTGCTGCACTTACAAAAGTACACCACCTATCCCTGTCTTGAGTTAGCTCCATCCTCATTACTCCCTGTCTCTTTCAGGTCCATTCTCATGTTATCCTCCCATCTGCGTCTAGGTATTCCTAATGGTCTCTTCCCATTGGGTTTACCAGTCAATATCCTGAACATGGTTCTAGATTCTTCCATTCGCGCTGCATGTCCTGCCCACCCTAATCTACGAGATTTGATCATCCTAACAATGTCTTGTGATGAGTTTTTAACTAACTCCAAATACTAACCAAAATAAATATGTATGTATTAGAGTTGACAGTGCAATGTTTTATTGTTTAATATTTTCCCCTTGCCAGCCTGCGGAAGACCGCGTGACTTCAGATGATGTCATAGCCATGGAACTACTCGACATTAACGAAGGTAATGGACAAAGCTATGGTTTTGTCGTTTACAGGAAGACTGATTTAGATATTCCAGAGAACTCGATACTGAAGATTGAAGGCAAGGTTCATGATGTAGGAATTTTGTTGCTGGACAATGTACGTCAAACAGAACCTTTAACTGATCGAGAACAAACCAGGGGTTTTGGCTACTGGGAAACCAGGTTTGTAAAAAATTGGAACTTTTTTTAATCTGGGTATGCTTTGTGGCAAAAGTATGCTTACCAACTTGAGAAAGTTTTGTTTCATCAAATAAATATGTCAAAAATTATCAACCAATGAAAGTTTATTTTTCCATCGCGCCTTAGTACCGTTTGGGTTGTACACATACATTATTTATGCCGATGTAATATGGATGGAGAAGGTAAGATTTTAGAGCAAATGTGCCGGCAATTTTCATGAAGAGAGAGTGAGTAAACATTTAGGAAAATCACCTGACCAAGATTTTAATCTGAATTTCCCCATCACTGACATCCACTCTAATACGAGAGTAATATGTTAAGACCATGTTGGCCACCGATGAATGCCAAAATATTTTTTTAGCGCCTTCTTCTTGTTCAGGTTATATGTATCTAAATAAAATTAATTACAAATACTTTCAAAATTGATGTTTTTTTACAACTATATAAAATATATAACTCAATAAAGGTCGAATCTTTAATTTTCTCTCGAGTCTCGCATTAAAATTTGAGTACTAGAATTTTTTTTGAAATGTACAATTTTAGTGTAGTGAAAATATTTAAAATTGAGTTTTAAAATAAAAATTTAAAGGCTCAGTAATATCTTTTTGAGATTTGTGCTAATCTCGAATCTCTTGATTACCATGATATTCTAGGAATTCGGATATCCCATCTCTAGATATAGCTTTGACAATTTTTTTTGCTAAGATTGTAGAAAAAATTTAAATCCTTTTCTGGAGACCTAAACAGTAGTAATTTGAGAATAAAAACATTAGTGTTGGGTCATTTTCTTCACTTTAGTTGACAAGTTTCAATGACTGACAGAGCTATCCTGACATTCACATGCTTTACTTAAATGATCAGCTCTTGAAACACGAGTTTAAGGATTTTATTCTAATCCTGGTCAAGGCACAGTTTTCCAAATTGAGATTTTCACATCCTTTTTCCAGGCGAGCGCTAGTGCCTTTATCTAAATTTCATTTTCTTAAAAACTCCAAAGCACATAATGAGGAAATGAGACGTATAAAACACGCAAAAGAAAATGTGATGGTTCATGCAATATTGACTAACTTTATTTTTATGTAATGAAAATAAAAAAAATCTGCTAAAATGAACCCACTTCAGTGGTGACATGGTCTAAGGTGTCACTCTTGCAATATACTATAGACTGCAGATGACGAGGAGATGGTGCAATCGTGGTTAAGTGTACTGAGGGTGGTTTTTCCTAATGGTTTCCCACTTTTTCTCCATGAGAATGTGGATACTCTTCCTATAAATTCAACGCTCCTCATCTTTAACACATTAGCTTAACTAGTACATAGGCGTATAACCCGAACAAGTAGTAAGACTTGGTGCTAAAAAAAGCTAAAATTAGTAACTTTATTATGTTATTTTATTATGTTGTTTTTTGTGCAATACATCTTACTACCTGATTTGTTCACAACAACCAGAAGTTAAATCATAGATACCAGATTCTTTATTTGACTATAATTCCCAAAAACACAGGTTGCTATCAAAATATCACTGTACACTCCGTTCACCCTGAAAGGTATAAGTTTTACCTTGACGGATTACACTATGACCCTGTACCATAGTGGAATCACGCAAGTTAAGATTGCTACCTTTCGGGGTAAACGAAGGGTTCACAATATAATATTTCACCGTGATTCAAATGTACAGGTGTCTATACCTTTTTTCCAGTGATAATCAGTTCAGCTTGAAAAACGAGGCAGTCACAGGGACGTTAGACATCTTTGTAGAGAATTGGGGAAGAGTCAACTACGGTTCTTCTATAGACGTGTTCACCGAACAGAAGAAAGGTCTGTGGGAAGGATCTGTGTTGCTCAATGACAACACAATCACTGGCTGGGAAATTATAGCTCTTCAGTTCAACAGCACTTGGGTAAAGAGGTAAGACAATCAGGATTGTTTGAGATTATTTGTATATTGTTGGAATCTTTTCTCGAGGGGAGAAGTAGATAGCAGAAAGTGTGCAAATGAGAGGAAAAGAGTAGAAGTGATTAAAGAAGGAAGATGGATGCATTTCACTGACCTGACCCGGCCACAGGCTGGAAATAGTTAATGATGATGTTTGATGATGTTAAGTTGCTATAAATTTGGTCATCTTGGAACTTGATGTAGATTGAATGTAGCTCTTAGAATTAAGTTAGATCTCCATCAATAGCTTGTACGAGAAATCTAGATAAGTAATTCAGAAACCACATTTATACATCGCTGTACCGGAGGGAAGGGGGGGGGGCCTCGAACCCTTTCTGAAGTTATTACTAACCATGTAGTATTTGTTTTGTTTTCTTCTCTAATGCCTAAGGGTGTCTTCTAAAATTAATAGCAGCTACAGCTACAATTATGTTGTTTTTTTTTAAACTTTAGAGTGCGTTGCGTGTTTCACACTCCCTCCTGATGAGTTCTGATAAATGGAACTTATGGACAGTAATGATAGATTTTATTTAAGAGGCAGACATTACTTCTTTGTCAATTTGCAGTAATGTAAAATGTTGTGAACACTGTTATTTTTTGTTTTGTTTCGTTCCTAAGCCATATTGAGTTTGTTCCCTTTTATGTGTTTTCACCGCTCTTTTCTGCACCTTCTTCCATATAATATAGTAAAATGACTCCAATATTAAAAAAAAAAAAAAATGTGACATCTGTTGGAGTACTTCACTACATGTCACAGTGAGTGAAAACCCTGTCCTAGCCTCAAACTAAATTGTTGAGGAAAATTTATCCATTTAAATCTATACTGGAGAAGGGTCCAATCCACTATTTTACAAATCCGAATCTTGGAAAAAATTATGAGCAAAGGAGGAAAGTGAAATATGACAGAATAGTAGAGAATCTAAATAGTAATTATATATATTTTTTATATATAAATAAGGTTGTCGTGTTGAGGTTGTTTTCTTCTTCATGTTGTTGGTTAGTGCCACAGAAGGTGGCATTTGCTATACATAAAAAATGTTACAACTGTTTTGTATTCTTTTGACACTGTCCTGTTAAGTGTTAAACTAATGGTCTGGGGTATAGTTGTTAAGTTTATCCTATAATTATGCTGGGGCTGAATTACCTACACAAAGTAATAAGGCTTCAAAACAAATTCCAAATCATAATTTTGAAAAAAAAAAAAATATTTTAAAAAAATAATGGAATCTGATGTTTTATCTAATCTTGAATATCCTTAAGGGTTCTAGGATTCTAGGATTCTAGAGCCACATTATTAATTATTAATAATATACTGGTCGTTAAAATACATCCAAGAATTAAAGATGCTTGGCGAGACAACTTTTCTTTGCCAGTGTATAAATAAAATACTTTTATTGAATGTTCCAGTTTGAGTGGTTGGGGTGATGTTTCTACAACAGGCAGTGCCAACCCTACTCTATACAGAGCAACAATAGACATATCTGAGACCCCAAGTGACACATTCATAAACATGTCTGCCTGGGGAAAAGGGAATGTTTTCATCAACGGGTTTAATATTGGCAGATATTTTAGTGGTGGACCGACACAAACCCTCTACATTCCAGCTCCACTACTAGTCCAAGGAACAAATGAAGTGAGTATGAGGGTTTAGTTACAATTTAATGGGGGTGGGACACGCTTTAGTGGTTGAATGGTCTAAGGCGTCACTCTCGTGTTGAAGAGTGGTCTTCTAATTACAGGGAGATCGAGGTTTGAATCTCTGGTTTTTCCTAAATGGCTTCCCACTCTCCTTCCATGCAAATGCGGGTAGATTACCTCTATAATGCTTCCCATCCCATAAGAGTGATTTGCATTATATGCATATAACATGAACAGATAAAAAGACATGGCAATAAAAAAAATGAGGGTGTATAAAGTCACAATCTCAATTTAAAGTAAACTCAAATCTCAATTTGAATTCTTTTGGTTAGTTCTTTTAAGCTTGAAAAAAAAGTATGCATATATATATATATAAATAAATAACTTAATAGGCTAAAATAATTTAGAAAATGTTTTGTTGCACAAATGTCATTTTCCATTTGCTATCACAACTTGCAAATTAATTACTTCAGATGTTTTCATAAGAATATTAATTTGTAATTTACAGATCAGCTCATAATGGTAATAATAATTTTGGTTGTCAATATGTATTAGTGGAGCTTCATGATCATCAAAGTTGAATTTTTTCTAAGGAAAGTTAAAGCTGTTATTTTTGACTTCGAACACTCCTAGCAATTAATTTCATTACTATATATATTACCATATAGAGCAATAAAATTAATTGCTTTAACTTTCTGTATATATATACACGCCAGACCTAGCAATCCAGTAGTGGAAAATATATGGCTTGAATAAAAAACTGTCGCGTGTAATTTGACTGATTCGACCAATAATTTGTACACAAGTTTATTCTTCGTTAATTATTGTTTATGTCATTAAGTATACCATAGAGAAAGTTTATAAACTATATTTGTTGTATTTATTTCAGGTTCTAGTATTTGAACTGTACACGGCTGCACCTGAAATAGTCTTCTCTGATGTTCCATTACTGGGATGAAGTTTATTTTATTTTAAAATTCGTACTTTCACTCAAATAATTAATATATATATATATATATATATATATATATATATATATATATATATATATTATATATATATATATATATGTATATATCAAACAGCTTATATTTGTAAACTAAACTAAACAAATTTACAAGTTTAAATTCAAATTAAAAAATATTTTAATTTAAAATTCAAAGGCCTATAGAAACCAAACAAATACATTTATATATGACATTTTAAAGCAGATCACACACTACAAAACAAAAAAAATGACAAATAAACACACTATTAAAAAATGTACCTGTAATACTTACAAAACTGATTATTTAAATAAATGTGTACATTTATGTATGTATGTTTACACCAAATTGTTTTAAAGCACAAAAATTAGCCATGTACTCTACTTAGCTGGCAACTCAAAAACAAGAAAAATTTTAAATCAATAATACATTGGAGTCTTTTCAGTTTTAATTACATGCGAAATTTATGGAAAAATGTGTACATATTAAATTCACCCTGTCATCTTGCGAGGCATGCCTAAACCACCATATATGATGCCATATCTGGAGGGAGCTCTTAATGTGAAAAGAGAAATATATACAAAAAAATTACACACAATAGTAGCATTCAAAACTATAATATTAATATAACAAATAGAGGGCATTACATCGCATCAGAACAAACTAAGAGTGATCATTTATATCCCGAATCAGACCGACCCTACTATCTCAAATTTAATAAGGTTTGTGCTTAAAAATCTTCCAATTATTTCACAGCTTCGAGCCATTCCAAAGGGGTGTTTACATGAAACCGCAGATAATATCGAACACAATTTTATTCCATTCTTCTTGCACTACCAGCATCACTACTCTTACGATTTGGGGCCATTATTATGGTAAATCAGGGCTTTCTGAACACAAACACTGAGATAACGTGGCAACTAATTTGAACAGTGAGAACTCTAGAAGAAGAATGGAGGAAATTGGTTATGGGGACACAGGAATATGAGGCAAGGACATACTCGCTTGGCATGCAGTTTGAAACTTATGGGCGGCAGAAAATCATAGTTACGGAACCAGCGGATATGGGGGCACTACTATATTCTGCTTCACATTTAAAAAGTGGCCTTTGTACAATTCAATAACAAATAATGGACTCTTAATGTATAGGGAGTGTAAAAGTGTTACAAAATATATTATTTTCACAGATGTAAAAAAAGGGAATGGATACGTATACACCACCTTTATAAACAAGTCCTTGATCAAACCGATATATAGTCCTTTTCTAGCAGGAATAAAGAACAACAGTGAAGTTATATAAAAAAAAATTACAAACAAAACAATAATTTAAATACATTTTGAAGACTAACATCTGGAGACAGGAATCAAACCTGGGCCTCAATTAAAAGCCCACTCTTCTATCATTGAGCTATACAGATACAAATTTATACATCACTCAATATTTTGTTTAATAATAAACAAACTGTCCGACACCTTAGCTCAGTCGGTAGCATGTCTACCTACTGAGCTATGGGTCTCAGGTTCGATTCCTGGTATGGCTAAAATTTACCATTGATGGCCTGGGACTGGATGTTGTGCCTCTCCTAGTCTTAAGATATAAGGTATATGAAGCTACGCCAGGCCTACCCAGCCGGTAGTGGAAAATATATGGCTTGAATAAAAAACTTATTCAAACCATAGGCTGGAAACAGTAATGAATGTGAAAAAGCTAATCATAATTTATTGGAAGGACAAACTATTAAGTTATTTGAATTCTTACCATAGGAATTATTTTTAATTTTTATCGCAGTTCTATCTCTATGAATGCTTCATTTAATTGCCAAAATTAGACAACCTGTCATTACATTAAAAACCATTGGACACCAATGATAATGAAGTTACGAATGTACAAATTTTAATACAATTGAATTTGATTCACCCAAGATTCCATTAAATGGAAAAGAAAATAATGGTTTCTAATTATTAGGTGTAGATAACCATACATTTTGCTACAGTTTTACCATCAAATGTGTTTATTCGAGTTGTAACAAACGATGGTTCACGTTACCAAATTAGTTCAACCAATTAAATTAATAAAGCATCAAAAATTAATGAGAAACTTTGTTTTAAGTTAGAGATTCAATATTAATTATCACAATATTTTCCTTGATCTACTGCATATTTGTTAAAAAAATATTTCAAAAATATTATTATAACTAAACTGCACGACTCACATGACACTAGCAGGTGGTCTATCCAAGAATAGGTGCATCTGTGAAGACTAGGTGACTTGATGGTTTCATCAACTCAAACACTACAAACTGGACAAATCGAAAAATATATAAACAAAACATATTTGAGTAATATCAACCTCCCCAAATTCCCATGAATAATAGAAGTTGGCTTCAGGTTTAGATCGGTGTGTGGGAGTCTGCAAAGCTTTGATGATATTGATTCAAATTTTATAATATTTGATTCATTAACTGAATTAAAAACACTAGGAAAAAAAAATTCGATAAGAGTTTTAGGCCGTTTCAAATCCCGTAGTGCACATAAAATATGTCAATATACGTTGTAATATGAGGGAAATTAGATGCTTATTAGTTATTACATGTTGACTCAAAAATAAGCTGCATTTTTCCCTTAAAACCAAACTTTATAAAAACTTTGTATAGCCTAAAATCGCACCCTTGGATAATACTAACAAATGTGTTAACCTTGAGGACTGACATTATATATTGTAATATTTTATAATCCCAAAAGAGATGGTGCTCTTAACCACTGAACTATGATAAGATTAAATATTGTTCCATGAACATGTTAAAAGAACTTACAATTAATACATATATATAACAAATAAGTCTAGGGTACAAAACTAATGTTTTGTTTATGATGTGTGACTTTTTATTTAACATCATAATTTTAGCATATTTAACTAGGATATGATTTGATTCAAACTCAAAAAACTTGTGAAGATGTGAAACATGCATGCAACTTCCTAAAAGAAGAAACCAAAAACCATAAAAGAGAAAAAAAGGAAATTGGTAAAGAAAAATAGGATATGTAGCTAGGAACATGTAAAAGGAACAAAAGACATAAAAGGAATATATAATATATCTCTTGTAGGAAGTTGAGTTGCGTTTTTGACATTCACTCCTGATGAGTTCCGATAGAATGAAACCTAGGTCAGGAATTGGTCGGCCATTAGCTCTTTGTCCAGTGGCAGCAATGTTGAGTGTGAACTATGTTCTTCTTTTCATTGTGAAAGCCATATTGTGTTTGTTCCTTTTATATGTTTCTATCCACCTTTCCTGTGCCTTCTAACAAATACATATATGAAAGTAGATCTAGTAACTCTTCTAGCAATCAGATAAGACTATTCCTAATAAAATTGGACTCTAAATAAGGTTTAGAAACAATTAGGATTACCTCATTTGAGCCTTCCTTCAATAAAGGAGCTGGAACATATAAGGAATGAGTTGGCCCAGCATTGAAATATCGGCCCAGGTTGAAACCGTTGATGAAGACATTTCCTTTGCCCCATTCGACATATTCAAAAATGTGTCCATTGGGTCAAAAATGTTCAGTGTTGCTTTGAAAAGAGTCGGAATGTTGGAAGTGTTTTTTATATTGTGATCCCAACCAGAAAGACTGAAATGAAAAATAGAATTATTAATATTAATATTTTAGTTTAATAGTATGAATACAATACAAACATATTTGCAGTGTCATCAGTGCAACTATATCCTGATTTTCTTACAAATAAACACTAAGAGCACCTTTTAGAAAATACAAACATAATTTTGCGGTCTTCATTTTACTATACATATATTATTAGACGCGCCAGTCGTGTTGAGCCAGACCGCTGAGGACGGGGAGATCGAGGTTCGAATCTCGGTCGGGTGAACTGGGGGTGGTTTTTCCTAAATGGTTTTCCACTCTTCCTCCACGCAAATGCGGGTTCACTTCCTCTAAATTCAACCCTCCCAATTCCTAATCCATTAGCGTAATTAGTACTTAAGCGTATAACCCGAACGGGTAGTAAGACGCCAGTGCTAAATATTATTATTATATATTATTAGCGTTATTTAGGAGTAAGGTGTCAGACTTCTGTGCTGGGGGTCCGGGGTTCAATCCTCGGTCCCGGCACAGATTTATCTGATTGCCAAACCCTTCCTTCACCTCTGACAAGACGTGTATTAATCACAACTTGTGAATGTGTGGAATGCTAGGCCTCCACCGTGGTTCGAATCCCATGTTAAACTGTAGGTCCTCCATTTCATCTCACAATCACCCTACCATTACACATTAGCGTGTGTATAACCCGAACGGGTAGTAATACACGGTGCTAATATAAATATTAGTAATAATAATTAGCGTTATTTGATAGCTATTGATAATATCTATCAAAGTGACAGCTGCAGATAACATGACTTAACATATTAATACATGGGATTAGATCTAGTAACTTTTCCTAGCTGTTAGATATGTCCATTTGTAAGAAAATTGGGGTATACCAAAACCATTCTATGATCAGTATAAAGTCAATAGATGTCCATGTAATAATAGCACAAATAAACTGATATTTGATGGTTTATTATGAGTTTGGTTTTTAAATTGTTACAGACAATCATTTTGACAGTTGGATGGCAATTGTTTCAGGCAAATGCTATCAACAAAAATTCTATCAGACCAATCTTTTTATCATTTGGAATAGATCAGAATTCTTCAATAGATATGTATACATTTTAATTTTAAAAACATTTTAAATCAATATACAGATAGAATTTTTTGGAAATATTTAATTTATGAATTACTATGATCATGAAACTCAATTTACATAGCACTGGAGTATGAGAAGGGCAATGAAACAAATTATTTTTCAAAATAACTAGATTATTTAGTATTAGATCTATAATAGGCCTGGAAAACCATATCGACAAACATGGATGTTTGGTCGTGTTTATTCCAGCCTAATTTGCGGAAGAGAAATTTGTCTGTCCCACCTGTTGACCCATTTCCTCTTGAACTGCAAAGCGATTATCTCCCAGTCCTCCAGCTTGTTCCCGTCGAGCAGCACTGAACCTTCCCAAAGACCCTTCTTCTGATCAAAAGCGTCAAGAGAATTGTCAAAGTTCACTCGACCCCAGTTCTCCACCATTATGTCCAACGTTTTATTCGACCCGATGCATTTCTCTTTCAGCTTTAGTTCCTGATCACTAAAATAGAAGTTAAGTTTACATATTTTTCTTCACAAGTTTTATGAGTACATTAATACCAACTTTTCTTACTGTTAATTCTTTCTTCAATAATGTGAAATAGCGGCAGCATAATCTAAGGCGTCACTCTCACAACAGACTAAACTGCTGAAGACAGGAAGACTGGAGTTTGAATCCCACAATTTGGTGTACAGTGGGGTTTTTTCCTAAATGGTTTTCCACTTTCCTTCCACGCAAATGTGAGTACACTTCCTGTAAATTCAACCTTGCTCATCCTTATATTATTATCTTAACTAGTATGTATGCCTATAAACTGAACACAGAGTAAGATGTGGTACAAAAAAAAAGTGAAAATATGATACAATTTAAAATCAAATTTTTTTTGGTGTCTTACTACTCGTCTAAGCTATCTACAAATTTACACTAATGTGGTTAGGAAGAGGAAAGTAGTGAAATATACCCACAATTGCATGTAGAGAGTAGGGGAAAATACCACTTTCAGTATAGTGGTCGAGATTCAAATCCCAATCACCTCATCACAAGCAATCCAATCTATTGTGAGAATGACCTCTTAGACCATGTGATCACCAATTCAAACTAGAAATAAAAAAAGTTTATTAAAAGTAAAAACAAAACTATTTTTAGCTAACAAAATAACATGTGCATCCCTCACCTGGCTTCCCAAAAACCGAAGCTTTCCGTTTGCTCCAAATGTTTAAAGCTCTCCGTTGCTGTCAATCCATCCACCATTACAGTTCCCACATCGTGAACTCGCCCCTCGATTTTCAAAACAGAGTTTTTGGGGATATTCACACCCGATTTGCGGTACAAGACGAACCCGTAGCTTTGTCCGTTACCACCATTTATATCTAATAATTCCATAGCAGTTACATTTTTAGATTTCACACGATCTGCAGCATCCTGAAATATACATGCTTATTTATATATTTTCCATGGTAAAATTCAGGCATAAACAAAGGTATTGTGGGGGTTAGGAGAAAATTAAATTTTTGTTCCCTTCTTGCTCTTATTTTTACAATCCAAAAATATGTCCTTTTGAGTAAAAAATAAATTTTTACAGCATAGCCTAGATACAGTGTTGCCAACTGTACGATCTGGATACTACTTTTGATATAATTTCACCACCTGTACAATCCAATTTTAAGATATTTTCTAAAAGTAATATCCTGTGGCCCCGCTATCTAGTAACAAACTTTACCTTAATTTTTTTTTTTTTATGAAAATCGCAGGGAGTATCGATATAATGCCAGAAAGTAGTATCCTACTGGTCAAAATACAATCCATTTCAGGTCCATGTACTATCGCTAGAGACTATAGACTTGGCAACACTGCCTAGACATTGTACTTTTTTATATACTTTAGATTTAAAAGAAACTTATCCAATCTTAATTCCGAATGGTGAATCCTTCCTTGGAGAGAGGAGGAAATCATCAAGTTTGAAATACTTACTTTTCGCATCCAATGTCCTTTTCCTGCGTTTGTACTTTATGTTATACTTTTTACATGTTCCTATCCATGTGTCGTATCATTCTTTACAATTTTACATTTTCTCCCCTTTAGTGTTTTTTTTTGTTTCCTATTTTAGGAAATTTATTATTATTATTATTATTATTATATATTATTATTATTATTATTATTTATTATATTATTATTATTATTATTATTATTATTATTATTATTATATTATTATTATTATTATTATTATTATTATTATTATTATTATTATTATTATTATTATTATTATTATTATTATTATATTATTATTATTATTATTATTATTATTATTATTATTATTATTATTATTATTATTATTATTATTATTATTATTATTATTATTATTATTATTATTATTATTATTATTATTATTATTATTATTATTATTATTATTATTATTATTATTATTATTATTATTATTATTATTATTATTATTATTATTATTATTATTATTATTATTATTATTATTATTATTATTATTATTATTATTATTATTATTATTATTATTATTATTATTATTATTATTATTATTATTATTATTATTATTATTATTATTATTATTATTATTATTATTATTATTATTATTATTATTATTATTATTATTATTATTATTTTTATTATTATTATTATTATTATTATTATTATTATTATTATTATTATTATTATTATTATTATTATTATTATTATTATTATTATTATTATTATTATTATTATTATTATTATTATTATTATTATTATTATTATTATTATTATTATTATTATATTATTATTATTATTATTAGCACCGCGTCTTACTACCCGTTCGGGTTATACGCACTTACGCTAATGTGTAATGGTATGGTGATTGTGAGATGAAATGGAGGACCTACAGTTTAACGTGGAATCCGAACCACGGTGGAGGCCTGGCATTCCTCACATTCACAAGTTGTGATTAATACACGTCTTGTCAGAGGTGAAGGAAGGGTTTGGCAATCAGATAAATCTGTGCCGGGACCGTATTTTAGGAAGTTGCATTGCCCGTTTCCCACTCCTCCCTGATGAGTTAGATAGAATGAAACCTAGGTCGGGGGATTGGGCGGTAATGATCAATTTTCTTTACAAGGCAACCATTACCTCTTTGCCCAATGGCAGCAATGTAAAGTGTGAACTGTGTTCTTCTTTTCATTGTAAAAGCCATATTGTGTTCGTCCCTTTTTTATGTTTCTATCCACCTTTCCAATGCCTTCTTCCAATTATAGTATTATTAATAAATGGTATGAAAATAAACCCAAGTACCTGGTTCTTGAACCTGAAATAAGATTATATGTCTCGATGTCAATTACTTGAAACATAGGTGCAGAGTAAAATTGTAAAATTAATGAGCATATCAAGGAAGTGTGAGGAGTGGTCTCTAGGACATATTATGTTCCAATTTTGACATATGCAGTGAAAATATGGGTACAAACAAAAAAAAAGTGTAAACATAGTTTACTTGTTATTGTAAGTGGTGCCAGACGAACCACAGAGACAGAAACGCCCAGAAATGAGGCAAGCAAAAGTTCTATGCAATATAAAAAATAAGATAACTTACCACTTTTTGTATTATTTGTTCGAATTGTAATTGATACATGATTGATGTGTCTGGGTATTTCTTCTTGTGGCTTTCATTCGGTAGTTTCGGTGTTTTCGTCTTGACATGATTGTATCTGGCAATCAATTCTTTAGTTGCGTGGTATTTTTCGGTGTAATCGCCAGCTTCTGAGAGTGGGGCATCATAATCTAGGTCAAAATAGAAAATTATTTCACATACAATTAAGAAGTATCTAGTTTACAAAGGAAAAATGGCGCCAAATGGCTATATTAAATTAAATAATGAAAGTAGGATAGAAGGCTTTGCCCTTTTATCCTCCTTTTGAAGTAGCTAGTTTTTTTTTTCCTGCCGCTTTTCACCCAAATGTTCAAATTATACGCTTATTAACAAAGTATAATAATGTGTTAGGAATGAGGAACAATACATTTAGAGGAAATGTACTCACATTTGTGTGGAAAGAGAGTGGAAAATCATTTATGGAAAACTACCCTCAGTACACACTATCGGGATTGGAACCTTGATCTCATCATCAGCAGCCCAGCTTATTGCGAGAAATCTACCTTATACCATCCAATGACCGAAGCAAGTGTCTTGTTTATGTCCCCTCTGTTTATCCTGGAGGAGAGCAGATGCTACTTGCTTAAGCTAAGACTGTGTAAGAGTGTTTGATCATGGATACCTGCTAGCTTTCAAGTTAAACAAAACAATATCTAATGGATAAAATCAATTATTTTAAAGCATAAAAAATGATGATGTACTCTCTGTAGTATTGAAATATAGTGCTTATAATGTATCAACCAATAAATTAATAACCATAAACTTAATATAGAGGCAAGACTTAATAGCTTTGCTGTACACTACCTACCATTAAATTACTTTCATTCATATAAACATGGGTAGAATATGAGGAAAGTTCAATTTGATCGTTCACTAACTAACCACAACTGATTTTGGTTTTTATATATTAATTTCTCAATTCTTTTGGTGTAAGACAAAATAACTTTAGATTAGTATGTGTCTTATTATAAGTGAAACCAAAAACCAGAAATTGAATTAATAAAACCCAAACCAACCTATATTAGTAAAAACATTTCTAAAAAACCTTCTTTGAGAAATTATTGCCATTTCGAAAGACGAGATGGTAACGGTCAGTTTCCTCAACCATTGAATTTATCTTACTTTGTTTCCATATCTCTATACCTTATTTTAATATATTTACTACTTCCTGGTAGCAAAGAGAGGTGTGAAAATAATTTGACTCACCATAGCTACTGACATCGGGCTGATACGTGGATTTATTAGGCTGTACGTTGGCACCGTTGAGGAATCCGAAACTTGTTCCACCGTGGAACATATACAGGTTGACTGAAGAAGGGAACTTGAGGATTGATTCAAGAATTGATATATAGTCTGAGGAAAAATAAAACAAAATATCAAATCTTGGCTAGCTTGATTGAAAAACAAAAAGGATTTCAAAGTAAATTGCAAGTAAAATTTCAACCATAATTTGTTATTTTGTCATTTTAAATTGTACTAAGACTATTTTATAGATACAGCTGAATTGATATGGGATAGTTAAGTACCAAGAACAACAAAATTATTGATAAACAAAACATATAAGGTGCCAATTATAGCATATGCAGCTGAAAGTTGGGTAACAACCCCCAAGGAATGGAGTAAAATACAGGCTGAAGAGATGAAATTTCTACAAAGCATTATGGGAAAAGACCCTGAAGGATAGAATTAGAAGTGGCAACACAGAGAAAGTGTAACTTCCATGGTCTCAGCCCGCAATCGAACCATACCGACTGAGCGGCTGCCTTCTGTTGGCGGAGATAGTGCCAACTACTGCAGATAGAAGGTGTCATGTGGTCAGTACAATTAGCCCTCTGGCCATTAATCTCAGTTTTCTAGACCGAAGCCACCATCTTTATTTTTTAAACTGTATTGGTGCAAAGCACTATTTTAATGTTTCAATATGATCTTACTGAAATCTAACTCAGATCGCTCTACCCAAGAGCCCATTAATTTAGGCTGTAACCCTTCATAGAGTGTCACAATTTCAGAGTGTGGATGTGTTTAGAAATATTATTGCATCAAGTTGTGATCTTAATAAAATAGTGTTTGTAATATAGGGACTGGAAAAGTTGTAAATTGGCTCTGGAAAACCTGGAAAAGTCAGGGAATTTTAATATATGGTTTGGCTGGACACCCTGTTTTATCAACATGAACAGTTAATAATAGAATGCCCAACCTCAATTATGTAATATGAAGTCACAAGCAAAATGTCTTACCGTCAGTCGAGACTGTGTGATGATGTTCAAACCAATGGTCGAACCATCCGGACCAATATTCCATTACCATCAGAGGCTTGTTTGGTTGAAGAACCTTTAAAGTATTCAGTTGGTTATCCGGATCCGTATTGAAATTAGCAGTCATCAACACTGTTAGCACAAAGTAAAGTCTATATAAATTCTATCATCTTTTTATCTTAAATCTTTATTTATTTTTGGACACTTATGCAATGACCCAAGGAGCACACATTTAACATAGTACTAGGCTCACTCTACAAGTTTTGTCTATTCATCAGGACGTAAAAATCCAAGGCTATAATCAGACCATTCTGGTCCAAACAACCCAAACTTTTTTAAATCTCATTTGGTAAAAGCCACTTCGGTGGCCGCATGGTCTAAGGCGTCACTCTCACAATAGACTAAACTAGGGGTTGGCAACTGGTTGATCGCCGTCGATAGATTTTGTGGCAATTTTATATTGATCAAGTCAAAAAAATTACATCGTCATTAAAAGTTGATCTAGGAGTTTTCTAAACTTGCAAATATAGCAAATACTTTCAAATAATAATTGAGTGTGAGCAGAATAACCTTGCTCATTCATGATTGGTAATGTTATAAGAAAATGAAAGTTTCATATCATGAAAATTTACATTTTATTAATTTTATTTGTTTTATATTTAGGTGGGAATGTAAGTATTTGAGGAAAGATTGAATTTAAGGAATAGATATAAGATGTATAGACAAAAAAAGCAAAAGTAGCGTGGAGAAATAATGGGAGATCATAGGACCTATGATACATATTTAAGTCGATAGAGCCCCAAAAGGTTGCTGACCCCAAGATTAGACTGCCAAAGATAGGGAGGTTGAGTTTTGAGTTCTGATTGGGTGTGCTATAAGTTTTTTTTTTCATTTTTCCTCCACACAAACGGGGGTGAATTTACTCATACCTTAACTTTTTTCATCCCTAACACATAATTGTAGTTATTAAATGAGTGTATAGCCCAAATGGATAGTAAAATGGACACACTACTAAAAAAAAAGTAAAAATAAAAAACATTATTTAAAATCACAATAACTTTTTATTCTTACACTTCAATCTACAGTAAAACCTTGGATTGCGAGTAACTTGGTCTGCGAGTGTTTTGTAAGACGAGCAAAAATTTTCAATAAATTTTAACTTGATAAACAAGCGATATCTTGCAATACGAGTAGTACTACAGTTACGCTTTGTCTGCCGAGCAGTGTCATTGGATAGGTTCTTTGTTAAAGTTGCACAAAAAGAAAAATATTACAGTGAGTCAACAGATAGCAGTGATTCCGTTAGTGACAGTGAAAGTCGACCTAAACAATAACACACCTCCTCCTCTCATTTCTCTCGTCCACCTCACACCAGCCACTATTAAATTTAATAAATAAATTTGATTACAGTACAGATACATTTAAATAACGAAAATAAAAAGGTATTAATCATTTTTAGATTAAATATTTTTGGGTTGTGGGACGAATCACCTGAGTTTCCATTATTTCTTATGAGGGAAATTCACTTTAATATACAAGTGCTTTGTATTACGAACACGTTTACGAAACGAATTATGCTCACAATCCAAGGTTTTACTGTACAACCTTAGTAGGTAGTATTTGTAAATTTATTAAATTATACTATCCTCTTTGGAACAAATCACATAGTAAAAGTTTGTGGGCTCACCTCCGTCTAAAGCACCAGAAGTGAGAGCAATAGATGGGTAGTCAGCCGTGAAGTACAATGACTTATACAGTCCATGTTTGTCAAACAATTTCTTTATCGACAGAAGATACAGCTTATCAGGTCTTTTTACTTTATATGCTATTGAACCGTATTCATTTTCTATCTGGAATTAAAAAAAATATTTAAAAATAGCATAATCAAAATAAAGACACTTGAGAAAACAATATTGGAAATGCAAATAAAGTAAAAAAAAACTCTTTAGTCTGAAATTGCTGATAGTAAAACCATAATTTTTTTTAAATAAAAAAAAAATCAGTCAAATAAAATATATTTTATTGATAACAAACTCAAGTGAAAGTGAAATGTAACAGTGATAATAACAAAAAGTGCTTATATTTAACAAAAAAAAAATTACAGTCCTGTAAAAAGATATACTGTAAATGTAAAACTACAGTACATATTTCATGTTATACATCAAAACATGAATGTAAATTTGACAGATATGGGGGAATGTGCACAAACTGCCTTCCGTAATCTCCCGCTTAATCTAAACAAACTTCGGTCCCAGTTAGTTTGGATTAATGAGGCTCTAACGCAAAAACAAATGAATAAATAATTTATTGATTGACTATAAATAAATAGAGTATGGCAGGAACCATATTGCGCCTGTTTGGGGGAGGCTTAAAATGAAGATTAGAATTCAGTATTTGGATTCATAAAATAGTGTCTTTGATCCAACTCTAGTTTATTTACTATAAAACATGATTTTATTTAACTGCGATGTCGCTAAGTTGGCTGACCTGGAAAGCAAGGATTGGTCCACCTTCTGTGAACTGCAGTTTGGTGAACAAGGGCAGCAACTCATCAAAATATTTGGTAACACGAGTGATGTATCGAGATTCAGAAGTTCTTACTTTTAGGCTTGCGTCTCTGAGGAGCCAACTGGTTTAACAAAAGTTTTATCAATCAGTAGATTATAATTATGTTGCAGCAGATTTCACAATTTGTGACGTCACATGACCACAATAATGAGCTGCTATCTATGTACTTGCACTACAGTAAATGTGGGTATTAAAACAATATACAAAAGTACAACTTTTCCAGGTACAACCAAGGGTTTCAAAATTAAATGTTTTTTGACAAAGAAAGAGCGACATACAATCCAATTTTTATAGGATGGGTCTTTTAGAAAATACAAACATATTTTTTGCTGCCAACATTGATGAAATTAATATAGTACTAATATTATTTTTGAGGGATTGATAATAACTATCAAAGTCACAGCTGCAGAATACATAACTTGAAGTATTAATACATTAAAGTAGATCTAGTAGATTTTCTAGATGTTCTATGAAAATTGGACTAAAGGGTAGTTATAACCTCATTTATAATGAAAAAAACACTCAGTTGAGAGAAAGCATTTAATTAGAACACCTAAAAATCACATATATTGCATAACTACCTGAGTTTAAAAAATACTTTAATTATTAAATAATCACAAAGTTAATTAACAGACTTCACAGTTCACAGCAAGGACCGATATTACGAACCTCATTTGAATGGCAAAAGTTCACTCCCTGCTTGTTAATCTCATCTAAGAATGATTGTCACTCAAATGAGCTTTATAGTCTCGGCCATAAATGAGTTGAGCAGAATTGTGATGGTGATATTTTGTTCACCTTGGCATCCCTCCAAAGTCCCACTCCGCACAAATGTATGGGCCCGGCCGAACAATAACAAACAAGTCCTCTTCCTGGGCAACTTGGACAAACTTCACCACATCCAGAAACATTGACATATCGTTGTCTCCGTCTCCAAAATCATATTTGTCCTTTTCAGGCTCGTGTAGATTCCATGGCACATACCTTAAAAATTTAAAATATTTCAATTGTATACTTATATGCACATTAATGCTTTAGTTACTAAGATAATTAGAGGTGCATTAATACTATGTTACCAATTTTGGTTTCTTGTTTGTGTTCTGATAGTAACGTTGCTGCCTAATTACCTACTAATTAATACCCTTTAACAATTTTTTACTTTACAAAGACATGATCGAATTTAAACAAAACATGCTTAGTGTGCTTTAGATAGAATTATATTTTGGTGAAATGTTTAACAAATTAATGATTGATTGTTAATTAACCATATTTTTACCCATGTCAGTGAGCATGCATACTATCTATCAAACTCATCTAATATTGCTTGCCAGTGACAGGAAGGACAAGGCTTTGAAACCCAGCCAAGTGTACTCTGGAGGTGGTGTTTACAACTCTATTTACACGCAAATTCAGGTATATTTTTTCAAAATTTTACCTTACTCATCCCTACCCCATTTGTTTAATACAAACCAGTGCCAGAAAGAATGGATCAGATTAGATGTACACAAAATAATGCTTTACTTAGACTTAAAACTTGATTTAAATTTAATAGTGATTTTTTTAAACACCGCGTCTTACTACCCGTTCGGATTATGTGCCTATCTACTAATTACACTAATGGTTTGGGGGTTGTCAGGATTCACCTAAGGAAGCGCACCCGCATTTGCGAGGAGGGAAAGTGGAAAACCCCTCTTAGTGCACCCGACCAAGATTGAACCCCGATCTCCCTGTCTTCGGCAGTCTAGTCTAAGACGAGAGTAGCGCGTTGGACCACGCGGGTTTATATTTTATAATCAACCTACCTATTTTATCTAGTGGCCACAGTTCAATTTTCATAGGAATTGCCTTATCTGACCGGGATAAAACCTATTAAATCTACTTTCATGTATTCATGCGTCAAGTGATGTTCGATTTATAGTGATCACTTTTGATGAATTTTATCAATATCTATAAAATACCCTAACACTGATTTTATACTATCTAAAATATTTTCAATTTTGACAGTTTTTTATTATTATTTTCTAAATGGCCCTTTCTATGAAAATTGGACTGTGGTTTTTTTTATTCTTTTAGCACTGTCTTATTACTTGTTCGGGTTATACGCTTATGTAATAATTATGCAGATGGTTTTAGGGCTGAGGAAAGGTTATATTTTATAGGAAGTGTACTCATATTTTCATGGATGGAGAGTAGAAAACCATCTTGGAAAAACCATCCCTCTGTACACCCGACCAAGATTTGAATCTCAATCTCCTCGCCATCAGCAGTCTAGTCTACTGTGAAAGTAGCGCCTTAGATCATTGAGGCCACCGAAGCTGGGCAAACAAGTAGGTCCCTACTGATGCGGTGAAAAAAACCCCCCAAATAAACATAAATCTATACAAATCTTCAATCTCACATTATCTTTAAAACTTAATGTAATGGCTAATGATGATTTACTTTTTTTTTTTATCAACGCTACTTTATATCAACAATCTTCCATATTGGTGGGGGAGAAAGGTGGTAGACCACGTTGATCCTGAGGAACATCCCCTGTGTGAAAATATCTAAAAGCAAATCTCACGTTTCGACAGTATTGAAGCCAGCAGCTCTTAGTTTCCTTAGTCTGTCCCTCCAGTGTGCTGGGTGAACACGGAAGTAATGAATTGCTCCGCTGAAGATGATTATGTCCTTCTTGTTCAGCTTGAAACCATCAGGCGGCGTCTCCAGGCCTACCACCACCCCGCCTTGTGTGTAGTGCTCGTAAAGTGTTGGGAGCGACATAGCTGAAAGTGAAACACTATTTACAGTCCAATTTTTATACGAAGAACCTTATTTGAATGCTAGTGAAGTTAATAGATTTATTTTTACATATTCATATGTCAAGTCATGTGAACTTTAGCTGTCACTTTTGATAGATATTGTCAATACCTACAAAATAATGCTGGCTTCTAAATGTTTCTTCCTACTAAAATGATACTAGAATTAAAGGCTCTAGATACACTATGATAAACCATAAAAAGGTAGTATTTAAAGTAAAACCCTGTTAGTTCGAAATTCCGAAAACAAACGAGGTTGGGAGTAGCACAGTCAAATGAAATATATTTTAGTGATAACAAACTCAAAGCTTAAAGATAGCTAATCGTAAGAAACATTTATAATAAATACTAAATATTTACATGTTTTAGTCAACACAATGCTTTTTCCCGTGTATACAAATAATTACAGTACTGTATAAAGATATACCGTAAAAGTAAAACTAAATGTAAATATTACATGTTAAACATCAGTTAAATTAATGTAAAATTAGGTGACCTGGTGGTCTAGGGGTAAGGTGTCAGACTTCTGTGCTGGGGTTCCGGGGTTCAATCCTCGGTCCCGGCACAGATTTATCTGATTACCAAACCCTTCCTTCACCTCTGACAAGACGTGTATTAATCACAACTTGTGAATGTGAGGAATGCCAGGCCTCCACCGTGGTTCGGATCCCACGTTAAACTGTAGGTCCTCCATTTCATCTCGCAATCACCCTACCATTACACATTAGCGTAAGTGCGTATAACCCGAATGGGTAGTAAGACGCGGTGCTAATAATAATAATAATAATAATAATGTAAAATTTATAAAACTATTCAACTGTAATTTAAAATTTGTGAAAATATGCTTGTCATTCCTAAGGCCCTTTCGTATTCTCCCGCTTAAACTGTGTTTTCATTAATCTGAACAAGCTTTGATTCCAACTATCAGATTAACCAAGCTCTAATGTGTATATCTTAGGGATTTTAAATGTTGGCAATTACCTGAAAAAGTGTCAATCTCCCAATTTAAAAAGTGAAGCTCATTTAAATGTTGCGAACTAGAGATGCTGCAACCACCCAGGTACAGTCAGTATTTTTTTTTAAACTAAACTTGCTATGCATTTTCAAGCATACTATCAATTTGTGAATTTTCAAACTTAAAAAAACCCATTAAAATCAATTCAAAAACTTCAATTTCAAGTTTTAAAATGCCCCCTTCTTCTTTAATTGTCTTTGTTTTGCTTGACCATAACTGAGTGCCCTCGCCTGACTCTATCCAGCATTTGGAAGCATAGTGTATGGTTTTATTAATTAATGGTTTACAAATTTTCAAGGTGGAAATCTCCTAGACCCCCTCTTAAGGCAACCCTCTCTCATTTGGACTTGGTGTTTGTTTCGGAGACTTTGTCAGTCAAAAATAAATATGTTGATAGCGTGATGTTAAATTCTACATACACATACACACAATGAAGATTACTTTACAAATAAATAGAAATTATAAATGCTTTCAGTAATTCAAAACTTTATCAACATTTCTAAAAACAAATTAGTTCAGTAAACTAATAGTTTGTTGGTATCGATTAAGTGTTTTCAAAGCAACATGTTTTATTAGCTGTTTGGGCTGTACATAAATTACATTAACAAATCTATGGACAAAGGATGAGGAGATCAAGTTTTAAGGAAATGTGTTAGCCTGAAGCAACGATGGATAGCCATTAATAGAAACAAGCAGTGCTGCCAGTCAGGATTTAAGCCAAGCCTCTTGGGTTGGTCAGATAATCAAATCAAATAAAATCAAATCAAATCAAATCAAATCAAATCAATAAATCAATTGGACCTACTGAGTATCAGTATAAAAAATTGAATAAATGATCTTAATTATTTGAAATAAATTTACTATATGTTATTCTAAGTCATTGAGCACAAAACCCTTTTTGATGAATATTCTAAGGTACTAGTTTATAAAATAATCATAATGAAAAGTGATAAGAATTATGTAGGATAATCTATGATTATTTTAAGTTGGTCTAAGTTTCAAACGATACAATTATTTCACACTGGAGATAACCTAGCTTAGTTATATTACTTAAATATATAATCAATATTTTCTATCAAAACTAATACACCAAAATCAAGAACTTTCTTTACATTACCAAATGGAATTTTACCAACGAGACTTATGAAACTTGCTAATGGAATCTTATCAGTTGGCGTACATAGGGTGAGGTAAGATATTATTTACTGAAAACATGTTTGAACAAAGAGTTCTAAAGTACAAATGTTAGTAAACATGTCTATATAAAATCTAACTTGCAAAATAAAATATATATATATATATAATTATTTTATATATTAGTTTAAAGAGGAAAATTGTGTTGACGTGGTAGGGTTTAGATAAATAATCTCTGTGCTTAACTGAATCAGAGAAAATAATTATATAAATTGCAGTAAAAGATCCAATGTTTTCCACTAAAATTTTACCTTACATGAACAATTATGCTAAAAAATTGATTTAAAAGAGCCATTCTTACCTACCAATTATCAAGGGTTATTTTCCAAAATTTGGTTTCTTGTCCATTCTTCAGGCAATTAAGGGAGCATAATGAAATATTTTCAACCCACCTTAGCTATCTGAATGTAAATCAGATCAGGGCAAAAACATAATAACCCTAATTTTATGAAAAAAATGTATTTGCAGTTATTCTGGTAGTTTACCTCTTGAACTACAAGTTGTATTCATAGTTAGTTTAAAACCATGAGGATAGCTAATAATGATTATGTTTTATTTATTTTTTATAGCTAGATTTTATGATTTCATAGATGTTTAAATATATCCCATTTAACTTTATGTGGGTTATCATGATTTTGCCTTCACCACTTTAATTATGCTACTGTAATAGGAAAGGGATAAGGTAGGTAAAACTTAGAGGAAATGTATCAGCATTTATATGTTGAGAGAGTATGAAACCATTTGAAAAAACACTCTCGGTACACCTAGCCAAGGTTGAAACTCCAGCCTCTCTGTCACCGAAAACTATACTAGATGATCTTGACATTTGCTCCAAGTTCGTCGGTACTCAAAATTAACTTACTGGATGATTAATTCTTTGACCAGATACAATGGTGTATAGCGGGAGAAACACACAATGCTATAATCTAAATTTGTATTTTTGAAAAGCTTCAATCGGAACAAGCCACCCTATCCAAAGGGCTTCAATAATTGTTGTGACATTCTTATCAGAAGACATCAGCCTTTAACAGACGCAAGACCGACCTCATTGGAAGCAGAATGCACCTTATGTCTTTCAATCCCCCCCCGTCCTAGTTCCAGTGGTCACTCTCGCAATAGAATGGACTTTCAATGATGGGAAGATTGAGATTTGAATCCCAGTCGAGTGTAGTGAGAACACAGTTTTTCCTAAATGGTTTTCCACTCTCCCTCGCCACATAATGGAGGGTACACTGCCTTTAAAGTCCAGTGTTCTCATCCCTAACACATTAGTGTAATTAGTACATATGTAACCAAAATGGCTTGGCTAGTAAGAAGCGGTGCTAAGAAACTAATTTAGAATGTGTCAGTCTGCAATACAAAGGAGGCCTGGTCTTAAGCCAAGGAAAGTATAAAAACAAGTGACATGACCTCTTTAGTTGCCCGCAGGTGATCAAACAGCCAGCAAATGGAAACCCGAAGCTGATACCATCAGCCGCTAAATGTGTCACATGGACGGTATCCATCCTATGTCCCCCAATCTGACTCTGATGTTCTAACCAGGATTTAGCTGTTTCTATAGGTGTCCAGTCTACAAGTCCATTGCTCAGGGTGCTCATAAGTACCAAAGGTAAATGGTTAAAACTATGAAACTTCACCAATCAGATATCTTAGATACCACCTTTCCGTTGGAAGATGGGTTTTAGAAGTAGGTAGTGAGGTCTTTTATTTAGGCTATTCCTATCCTTATGGAAAAAGAGGGTGCTCAAGTTGACAGATTCACCACCTTAGCTCAGTCGGTTACTTGCATGTCTCTAGATAGATAAGAGTCCTAGGCTAGATTAACAGCAAAGGTGAAAGATTTGTCATTGATTTAGTCATAGTTTCAGCTTTCGCAGTGATTAATTAGCAGCACAGGGAGACTGGGTCTTTGTTTTTATTCCTAATGTTTTTAATTTGTAAGTAATGTGCTGATATAATCAATCAGTTCAGAAAGACTGTGTTAAATAAAATATCTAAAAAAAAAATCCAAGCCCTAAAGGCCACCTTTTTACTGCTGGCTCCTATTAAATTATTAAGCTGTGTCCAGACTAGTGAGCTGAACCTTGCCTCGAACGTCATTAACGTTGGATGGTTTGTCGAAAAGTTCGCAGCAACCCAGCGAGTGTCTGTATTTTGACAAAACATCGAGGGATGTTATGGGGCTCGGCTCAAAACTCATTGTATGGCGCTGTGAGCCGAGCCTCAAGCCGAATCACTTGCATCTTTAAATTATTGTTTATTTCTATTTAACCTTTTGTCACACGTGCTTGAAATATTAGCTGTGCAGTAACGTGTTATAAATTTTACAACACCTTGACATTTTGTTTGAAATTAAGTTTTTTGTAATTGACATATTAAATGTTAACTGAAAATTGGTTTTATAATAGGTCGAGGGAAATAAATAAAAGTTAATTAAATCATTAAAAATTAAAGAGAATATTAAAAACAATATTTACAGTTACATGAATACACACATGTTGTAAACTGTATAACAACAGTAGCTAAGCCTGAAACTTTTTCATAGAAAGTTTGTTGCACACTGAAAATAAGTTTAAAACGGCCTCTGCCTGTTTAAAAAAGCGGAGAAAGAGGTAAGCAAAGAATAGACTGTCATCCCAGGTAAATACGTCTCAACTCCCTTCAACAACGTAGTGGTCTAACGTGTCAATCTTGTGTTATACTAGCGTGCTAAAAACAGGGAGATAGGAGTTGGAATCCTGGTCGGGTCTAATGAGGCTGATTTTTCCTAAATGGTTTCCCACTATTATTCCATGTAAATGCAAGTAGATTATCTCTAAAATGCTTCCTTCCTAATTCCTACCCCATTAGATTTGTTATCATATAAGCGTATAACCTGTATATAACACGCAGCCATCGAAGCAGGTTAAACCATTGTTATTAATCACTTCATCTGAGGATAAGGGAGAAAGTGTTGAGGCTGTGCACCCACACTAACGTAAAAAGGGTATGGGGAAATCACCCCCTAGTGCAATGGTTCTCAAAGTGTGGGCCACAGTAGGGTGTCAATAACTATATGAAAATAAATATATGCTGCGGCAGCCAATTATAATTTGTCCCTGTTCATTGTGTGTCATCCACCGAAGAACATAACTTTATGAAGCAAAATATGGCTCGTACGAATGTTAAGGTTCGGCTTGCGATGTGGTTCGGCTCAATCCTAGGCTCGCTAGTCTGGACGCAGTTTTAGAACCAGTAATGGATTTCGGCTTGGGGCAAACTAGTTTTGGGGGAAGGGAAAAAATAGGGATTGGGATTTGGGCACTTGTGCTCTTTGACATTCAGCCCAAAATTATTTAAATATTTAATTCTAAGGTTTGACACTATAGATAACAATTTTTTCATGTACATAGGACCTAATTATATATATTTTTAAAAATATATTGCTTAGCTCTGCTTACTTTCAGAATTGTTATGATGTTTTTCTGCGCGATTCATCAAATCATAACGTTCATAATCTATATTTAGACTTTTTTTAAGTTGTGTTGACATCAAAAATAAATTAATAAATATTATAACAGCAACAACGACGAATAAGGCACACCAAAAATAACGGTTTCGTAAACGTTTAGACATCCCACCCTAGTTATAATTTATATTTATTTCACTTTGTGTAGTAGCAATATTGTTGAAAATGTTACCAAATAAAACAAACTACACATTTTTTTTATAGACGTGTGAGTTCAGACCAAAAAATCACTTTTTCAGACAATGTTGTTTGTAGTGTGACCACCACACGATATCAAAATATCTCTAAAACACGCCACGTCCCTATATCTTATAATTTGCACTAAGGTCACTAAAATGTCGCTAACTAATCCATCGTAAATCGCTAGAACTAATTATCAAAGATATTTTAAAATAATGTATTTAAGTGATTGACGACACATTTATAGTATTGCAATGGCCTTTAATAAAATTGAAAAGAGATTGCCATTCATTTTTGTTTGGATGTAGTTGATTGGGATTAAGGTTAGTATAGTAATACACTTGATATCATCCCTGAGGCGATTTGTATAATTATTAATATTTGGAAATACTGTTGTCATTTTCTCGTTTTTGAATGGTCATTCTCCACTCTAATTAATATAAGACCCTTCTTTATACCCCCAGCACACCACCATCCGTCATAACTGAGAGCGAGGAGATTTGGCAACAGTGCACTGAGAGAAAGCGAAGGGGCGAAGATAAAGCTTGTCTCCATAACACCTGCAATTCTCTCAGCAATGATATTGGGTGTAGCCTCCTAATCAACTTATTACAACATCTAAACAACATCGAATGACAATCACTTTAGTTACTAACGTTAGTACTAACCTTGGATTAGGACTACCTCAAGGGCGACCGCAGGATTTTTCTCAAGGTGGGACAAACGGGGGGCTCCTCCTACGGGAAAATTTATTAAATTGAAGCCTCAAAAGACGCTTTTTAAGGCAAGCCTTGTTTCCCGAAAATAAGATGCAGCATAATAAAAAAATCAATTTTATCCAAACCCATGGGTGGACACTTGACCTTGAAGATTTGATTGGTGAATGCTATTGGAATTGCTCGCGCATGCGCCCAACTACAGTAGCCCCATGGCTTCTTTGGTGCTGACTGACAGTTCACAGCTGACTTCTGACAGTCAACATTTAGGTATATACCTAAATTTTGACTGTCAAAAGTGACAGCTGCTAAACACATGTTTTTTGCAGATCATAGGGTTCGGCGTAGGGATACATAATTTGATCTGGTAGCTTTTCAAAGCCGTCAGCTATGAGCTGTGAGCTGTCAGTCAGCACCAAAGAAGCCATGGGGCTACTGTATCAACCCTAAAGTCATCAGGTGGCCTGGTGGCGGGCGTTACTAATTAGGGAGGGGGTAGTTACACAATGATGTGAACAAAATCAACTTGAAAATGTGTTTATTTTGATCAATACAATGAGTGAATTCAAACACGGTTAACAACAAACACAACTACATCAGTATTTAGATTACCCACCAAAGAAATATAAGTAAAATAAATAAGATAAGCTTTAAACACTAGGAATTTCCACTTCGGTGGCCACATGGTCTAAGGCGCTACTCTAGCAGTAGACCAGATTGCCGATGACGGGAAAAACAAGGTTCGAATCTCGGTCGGGTATATTGATGGTTTTTTTCAAAAATAGTTTTCCAATCTCACTCCACGCAAAGACGTGTACACTTCTTATAAATATAACCTTCCTAATCCCTAAAACCATTAGTGATATCAGTACATAAGCGTATAGCTCGAATGGGTAGTAAGGCGCTGTGCTAAAAAAACCATTAGGAATAACTAATACTATTATACATTTTATCAACAATGTTTTAATAGAATACTGTACTATTTATGCGATAATAAGGCCTATGAAAGCCGTTAAAAGTAAGAGAAAATTACATGTGATAGCATCCCGATTCCACCTGACCGAGGTTCGAGCCTTAACCTTTATTGTAGTTATATTATTCTCTTTACAAGCGAGTACGAGTGAATTTGTAATAAAAATCCATCCTCTCCATTTCTACCCCTCTGATTTAATTATGAGTTAGTAATTACCTTAATGTTAAAATATACGAGTTTTTTTTTTTGCAACGCGTAAAAACTCACTACACTCGTCCGGGATTCGAATTACAACTTCTTCGTAACCGGACAAGATGAGGTTTACGCTTTAGACCACGTATCCACCGATGCAGGTTATCATCACAAACAAATAAAGCTGTGTTGCTTCACTCTCGAAAAATAATAGACCGCCTAATACGGGGAGATCGCGGTTTGAATCCCGGTCGAGTCTACTGAGGTTTTTTTTTTACTAAATGGTTTTTCAATCTTCCTCCACGCATATTTGGGTACATTTCTTCGTCCCTTTCACATTAGCGTAGTTTAGTACATGTGCGTATAACCCAAACGGGTGGTGAGACGCGATCGCAACAATGAAATGACGTCGTTTGGACTAAGCAGCGATTTGTTTTTTATCATGCTGAAACTGTCTTACACCACCAAGAGAGATTACCACAAGTCTTTATTTGTGACGTACGTCCAGTAGTATGTCTATGAGAGGACATCAAGACGTGATAATAGGTCAGTACTTGTTCGATGTCCATCATAGAGTTGGGATCCAAGCAACAATTGAAACAAGACTGACGTCACACAACACTGAACAAAAGTCTGGTCAAGTTGAAAAGTGTAGCCAACTTGGAAACTGCTTCGAATTTCCGATCGTGAGTAACCTTTTCATTAAGTTGAAAAAGTTTTGACTTGATAGGGATATTTACCACAGTGGTCTGACATTGGCACAAATTGTTTATTTGGACTTTTACCACGTGATGGGATGTATTTATTCAATGGTGAGGCGTATTCAGCGTTACCACTGATAAAGATGAAGAACGAAGGAAGCTAACATATTTTTTTTAAACATGAGGTGGTAAATTTATAGAAGGGGAGTGTAGGCCCTTACTATGGACGCACACCTTTCATTCTCAGTGCCCTTTCACACGAGAGGTATCTGATCGCGCGATATTTTTTGTCACGCGAACTTTTATTCACGTGGTCAATTCTGACGTTGCTTTCAGACCAGAGGAAAAATCTCGCTTGTTTTACGTGTTCAATTAATTGTGCTTTTGGCATGATGTAGGATACAAGCGGCTGTTCTAAACCGGCGGTACGGGAATTTTACCGCGCGATTATTTCTCTCCCTGTGTGAACACTCCAATTTGAACCAATGTATCTCAGCGGATAACAAGCGTTTCCACAAACGAGCCAGGATACAAAACCTATTGGAAACTCCGGACTGGGCATGTGTGACACTTAATATTGAACATTAAGGCAATGTGTACACAGGCAACCAATTGTCTAAACACTTTTTTGACGTTACCTTTCTGGCTGGCAACTGCAAAGCAGCAGAGGAAAGACGAAACAGTCGCGTCGTTGGTGTGTTTGTTCACAGGGAACATATTTGTTGTCACGAAAAACAAGAGTTCCAGAAACTTATATTACGCCCAGTATCATCATAGACATAGTAGTAGGTGCTATTTTTGCTCTTCTAGTCTTCAATATAAAACGACGACGCGCAAACGTCAATTTTGAGTACGCCCCATTTACAGTGAAAGACTTTCATTTTTAAAGTTTAATACAAGTTTTGAGCATTATAGGAATAATTCCGATAAGTTTCTTCCCTACTATAGAATGAATGTTTCCAATTTTAATGAACTTTTGGCTCTAGTTGGACAATAAATTTCTCGGCAGGATACCAATTGGAGGAGCACGATCGAACGATATAATATAGGCATTGTATGCAGTATTTGTTCCAAAACTAGACTGAAGTCATGGGCTGGTCCAAGCACATTCTGGTGAGCAACGACAGAACTGTCGCTGGTGTACAGTGTACACAGTTCCATTTGTTTGCACCAGGTGAATCCAAGTCGTAAAACAAAGAAGTCGTCGCATTGTTGTGGCACTTCAAAACTCTTTTCAATTGCTGAAACACCGTTTTGTCGTGTCGTTGCCTGTGTACACACTTACATTAAAACTTAATGAACACATTGTAACGACGAAAAAGTGTTTATATAATTTGTCGACTGTGTACACAAAGCCTAATAGAGTGAGATTCGTACACGTACGACTGAGCTACCGACTACAACAAAGAAATTTCCTCCACGGGATTTTTTGTCTGGGAAGAGGGTAATTTTAAACACATTTCCTCTACAAGCTATCAATTACTTTATATATTTTTTTAATTCCTTGGTTGATAAACAGTACCCACTCTTTATTATGTTTTGGTTTGAATGAATCCTTGCCCCTTTTTAGATTTACAATTGAAAATAATACAGTTTTTTGGAAATAAAAACAAATGGTACGGTGCACCGCACAGAATCTTTCTTTCTTTTATCTTAAAATAGAGACATTTGCTAACAACTCGTAAGATTTGTGAGAGGAAATGATATACATTGTTGCATAAACACTCCCTAAAGAGCATAAATGAATTAATATGTTATAGTAACATCGAGAAAAGAGGAATATATCTGTCTACCAAAGAGCATAACAATCAATTTCACATTTCAGACCTGAATAAAAAATAATTATTATATACATTATAACTAAGAAACGATTGGTTTTATACAAATATAGTTCAAGTAAAAGATTTTTATATTTAAGAGTACTACAACTTTCCAATGATAAGATGTATCTTATCTCAAATTGTTGCGGAGATATGATCAAAATTGGAAATTTCCCCTAATGTAAGGAAACCTCAAAATAATTTTTTATGGTAAAATGAGAAATGCCATTTTGTTTGTAATGTTAAACAATGCTTATCTACACAATTTAATAAAAATCGTTAAGTGGATTATGAGAAAGTAGATTTTTTTTTATCTTTTTTCCTTTCAGTAAACTACCCTTAATTTTAGGGTTGGCTATATAATTCCAAAAATCCTAGGGGGATGGGGGGACTTAAGAAAACCCTAAATATCAAGTTTTATCCCAATCGTTATCGCGTAAATAACTTTTTCGGTTTCCTAGGATCATAGAAACGTCCACATATTTTATCAAGCTCTCGAGTTGAATTTTTTTATCACAATACTTCTTTCTCTGAGGGTTCGAGAGAAAGTAAAGATATGTGTGTGACAGTTTAAAAATTTGGATCTATGGGGTGCTTTACAGTGTACGTACCTTGTAACACTCTAGGGCAGGGGTCGGCAATGCTGTTCCCGCGGGTGCCATGGCGCCCTCTTGACAGATTTTACGCGTCCGCCTTATATTTTTTAGTTTTGTACATTTTTTTGTTAAATAGTTTTGTTTGATAAATAACAGGATTGTTGTCGAGTATTATTTGAAATTAAACTTCTTTGTTATATAGTCCTCATTAGTCTTCAATTTATTATTCCATTAATATCTTCATAAATAAGTATTTAACAATAAGCCTACTTTGTAAGATGCCTCAAAATTTGAGGGTCAAATATTTAAATCTGAAGAATGATAATATTATAGTTTATGTTTTGTTTATTAAATATAAAATATGTATGTTCTCAATTTGTCACAAATAACTACATGAATAAAAGTTGAAAATTCAAATATAAGAATCGACATTTTTCTTGGCGCCCCAGAGTAAAACATATTTTGGAAAATAGCTCATCATGCTCAAAAGGTTGCCGACCCCTGCTCTAGGGTAACGGCTCGGCACTGGATTCATGTCTGCGGGAATCCATGCGTGGGAACTTTTGAATGACGATACCCTCCTGGTTCCTACCCTGTTACTCGGGAACCCGTTTCTATCAGGAAAAGGTTCCGGGAATACGATTCCTAAATACCCAGGCTAGCGTCATTCACATTCGTAATGGAACTTTTATATGAAACAAATCAGGCGTTCTTAAGTATTTTTAAAATGTCTTTCAGGGTTTTTATAGTTGGTTCGGAATGGTTTATGATATTTACATTTTTTGGTGGTGTGCCATTTTTTTATCCTTTGATTAAACACTTTTTTCAATGTATATATATATATATACACACACGCACACACACACACGCCGAGTCTTACTCCCCGTTCGGATTACCCGCATATTTACACTATTGATGGAAAAGGTACATAGAGAAAATGTATCCACATTTTCGCTGAGACATAATGTGAAGACATTTAGGAAAAAAATACCTTCAGTACACACAACCTTAATTCTAGCATAAATCTCTCTTCCGTCTCCAGCAGTCCACGTGAGCACCGATGTGTTTTTTTATTTATAAAATAAATATTATTGGGGGATACCCTTAACATCTTCACCATTACAAAAACCATTAAAATGTAATTCTTGTTGTTTACTAAGGTTTTACTCATACATATTAAAACGTCAATAGCTATGGTAGTGTTTTTTTATGTAGCAACTAAAATATTAGAGAATTCTCCCAACACTCTTTATTTTAGGATTAAAATTTCCCAACAAAATAATATTATAATATAATGTTGTGAGAAATTAGTAAATGATGGTAAAAGAAAAATTTAACTAAGGCTTAGTGAGTTTGATTTATTGCTGAACAAGCAGTAAAAAAAACACACATGAATACATGAATATAACATTTTGGAAGTTATTAAAACATAAAATTTATATCAAATAACCAATATAAGTTAAAAATAGACACATTCAAATTTTAATAAGTTGTGATAAAAACATATTAAGTCATAAAGTAGGGTTTGTATTTTAACTCTAAAAACTCCATGGTGTGCGCCCGCAATCGAGCTATACCGACCGAGCGTCCGTATCCGTTAGCGATGATAGTGCCAACATTTATCGTCAGAGGCTGTCATGTGGTCAGCACAACGTAGCCTCCGGTCTATAATCTCAGTTTTCTAAACCGGAGCCGTTACTTCTTTATTCAAGGAGCTCATTTGTCCCCATGAGGCCGAATTTGACCCCGTTCCAGCCCCACTGCTTTACATAAATGTTTTGAAAGCACCTGGGAACGAACTAGGGACTTACGGATCTGTAGCCAGGAACTCTAACCACCACACAACAATAACTATTATAAATAAATATAGAATTGGTTATTATTATTATTATTATTATTATTATTATTATTATTATTATTAGCACCGTGTCTTACTACCCGTTCGGGTTATACGCACTTACGCTAATGTGCAATGGTAGGGTGATTGTGAGATGAAATGGAGGACCTACAGTTTAACGTGGAATCCGAACCACGGTGGAGGCCTGGCATTCCTCACATTCACAAGTTGTGATTAATACACATCTTGTCAGAGGTGAAGGAAGGGTTTTGGCAATCAGATAAATCTGTGCCGGGACCGAGGATTGAACCCCGAACCCCCAGCACAGAAGTCTGACTTCTTACCCCTAGACCACCAGGTCACCTAGAATTTGTTGGTTTTGTTTTAGTAAACGATTCTCTGAAAACCAATAATACCATTTTGAAAAGTGTTATAAAAGTTTAATAAAACTATTGATTCTCGAGGTGAAGAGCAGATGCTGTCCTACGTGGGCGAACAAAAGCGGGCGGCGCGGCGCGATGGTCTTGCGTGAACGAAGAATACAGGACACAAGCGACAAGAGCTCAGCTCAGTAACCACGACGTTGTCGTCAGGGAAACGTGAGCTCAGTCAACCACAATAGAGATAAACGGAAATATCTCGAGCAAATGCAATCTACTTGGAAAGGGAATATTACGTTGAATTTCACCACTTATATTAAGGAAAAACACATTAAACATTATAAAATTAAAAGGGAATATTATTATTTTTATTATTATTAGCACCACGTCTTACTACCCGTTCGGGTTATACGCACTTACGCTAATGTGTAATGGTAGGGTGATTGTGAGATGAAATGGAGGACCTACAGTTTAACGTGGGATCCGAACCACGGTGGAGGCCTGGCATTCCACACATTCACAAGTTGTGATTAATACACGTCTTGTCAGAGGTGAAGGAAGGGATTGGACAGTCAGATAAATCTGTGCCGGGACCGAGGATTGACCCCTGACTCTAAGCACAGAAGTCTGACACCTTACCTCTAGACCACCAGGTCACCCAAAGGGGAATATTAATTTCCGCTCTTCTATACTCCTCCATTGTTAGAATTTATAAATCTGTTAATGTTTTAAATTAAGATTTTCACTGTAGTGATAATGTATATATTAAAAAAAAGCTACTTCAGCACTTTCAGACAGCTTGGACCACTTTTTATCCCCGAACAATCGATTATGGTAGTTTTTATTTTTCATGTTACAAAGCACATGTCTACTTTTTAATTTAATTTATTTAGTGAATTTTAACATTTTAATCACCAAACTAAATGTAATATAACTCAATTAAAATATTTACAATAAACACTGCCGGTGGATTCTAGGGCAGAAGTTGTGATTTAAGAGTTTGTATACTAGTAAAATAAACTATATTTTGTGACACTTTATAGGATAATACACTAAATAAAATAGGTTACCTTTAAAATCTAGGTGGGTCAACGAATATATGTGTATGAATTTAATCGGGTCGTACGATAGTGAGGTTTGGGATCCACTGATTTAAAGAATCAAATCTTTTTTTTTTCAAAGTGTAACTTCTGTTATCATAATTTCATCATAAGTTATCTAAGAAACACATTTGCGGGAATCGAATGTTTGCTACACATTATTTTGATTCCAACAACTTTTATCACACCAAATATATTCTGAGCTGTGGTTCGTGAGTAAGGAACGCAAGAAAGGTATTTTTTTGCGATTTGGCCAAAATAAAATATTGTTCCAATACAAACACAGAGTTTAATTTTCTTCACATGTTGATATCAACCGTTGTTGAACATCTGTCATAAGAGACATTTTAAATTAAGAGAAAAGTTGTAAACAAAGTCCTGGACGCCCTTGGCATAATTCAACAACCTGTTGAGGTCACCATGTGAAGACATTTTTCTCAGCACCTTTTCTTACTAACCGTCCAGGCTATACACCTACGTACTAATTATACTAATGTATTGGGGATTAGAAAGGTTTAATTGAGAGAAAGTGCATCCGCGTTTTCTTGGAAGGAGAGTGGAAACCCATTTAGGGAAAACCATCCTCAGTGCAGACAGCTTCGATATTTCGATTTTCTAATGTTGATTTGAAAAAAAAAATCTGCAAACCTTTTCTTTCTCTCAATCTTTTTTTAATCGATCGACGAGGCGATCAACCAAACTAGAGGCCTTAGTCAACCGGTAGATCGTGATCGACTGTTTGGCCACCTCTGGTCTAGTCTATTACGAGAGTAGCGCCCTAGACCACGCGACCACCGAAGATGGTATGTTTGTACTGAAGCTATATTTGTTTTATTTTGACAAAAAAAAAGTTTTGATATAAAAACAGCAAAAAACAAACTGACCTTTTTTCGCGTCTCCTACGTCCTCAGCTTAAAGGTAGATTTTTATAAAGTTTATGAAAACACTGAAAAATATGAATTGGAATTATATCTATTGCGAGTACTTGAAGCCTAAACAGCCCTAAATGCTTGGGTTTCATTTTGGTGGACAGTTATTTTCAAACAGTCCAAATTCATTGCTTGTGTTTAGCTCGAGTTGCTACGTCACGTGAATCCTAATCACACATTAGTTTAAATTATTTCATGATGACATATTGTATATTTGAGGGATTTAAAAAATAAAATAATCCAAAATGAACTTAACTTATAAGTTTGTAGACTTGCAATTTGCCCTTATGTTTGCTAAAGGGAACGTACTCTTAGTGTGTTTATTTTACTGACCCTGATTTCCAACGGGATGTACCACCTCCCCTTCCCCCTTCCCATTGGCGTTTTATCAACAAAACTCCAGACAATGGCGCATTTACTTGAAGCTCATCTCACTTATCTTGTTTCTCAAGGTCACCTATAGAATTAGCACATGCATCTTTCATTTTTCCGCCGCATCTAAATCTACATTCGATATATACACACGAAATTACGTTATTAGAGTAGGGATGAGAAAGGTCGAATTTAGGAAACTGTACCCCCACTAGCGTAGAGGGATAGTAGTAAGGTGACCAATTTTTTTTTACAATGAAAAGGAGGACAAAAACATTTAAGAAAAGAGTACAACGTAAATAAATGAAACATTTTATTAATTCAAACAAAAATACACTAATTATGCTTACATCCCTTTTAATTATTTAATTAAACGAGTATTTACCCATTGAATGAATATTTTTTGTGAATATATCATTTTCTAACAATATATTGGAAATTTCGGAGCAAAAAATATCCTTCATATTGAATTTTACGGTAAGTGCTGCAGCTAGAGTATCAACATTCAATCTTGATTTCTCACTTGTCCAAAAATCATTACCAATTGAATAAACTCTTTCAACTGCTGCATTGGTTCTCTGAATACAGAGATTAACAGATTAGTTTTAAAATATCGAAAAGGAGGACAGATAGGAGGACACTTTTCGAGGAAGCACAGAACCTACAAAAGAAGGACTGTCCTCCCTAAAGGAGGACGATTGGTCACCTTAATAGTAGGAAACTATTTAGGGGTGAAAAGTGACAAACCGAAATAGACGATATTTACGTTTAATCCGCGTGCCCATCGATAAGCTGATTGAAATATCGCCTACTAATGATCCTTGTTAGAGTAGATTGTATCAGTGGGTATTAGTGAATGACCTGAGACAAGTTTCGGATGGTTTAGATATATTTAAACTTGATCCATGTTTGCACGCCATCTTATCGAGCTTTCAATATTCATTTCACTAATTTCATTCATTGCATTTTTTGTTATAAAAGGAAGAATTAGTTACCTCAAGAGCTTCGCTCATCAAGTTCAAACACTGCAATTGTTTGCAACTCTAATAAATAATATACTAATAGCTTATTTTAATACCTATATAATTTTTTCCCAGTCAAACAACATGACACAGTTTGACACAAATGACCTTTCGCCTTTAAAAACAACAAACCTGTATTAGTTATTACATTGTTGACGTTATTGAGGTGTTGTGTTGAGAGGAGCCAAGGAGGTGTTTTTGTTCTATATCCATCTTTGTAGTTCCAAGTCTCTCCGCTAGAAATTAACGAACCGCTCAGCTCAGCTTCAGTGTTGAGTCGCCCGCCGAGCGTGTTGTTACTGTTGCAATCGATATTGGATGAATCTTTTCAATAATGTGTTCGCTTTGCTAAAGTTTGTTTTGGCAAGTTCTGTGGAAGAGTTTCGCGCCTTTGCGAGAACGTAGCACGCATTTTAAATCAATCATAATTAGCTATGAGCAGCGCACTGTGTGATTCTTTCTTTACTGCAAGTGACTTTTCTTAAATGACGTCAAACATGTGAATGCGCACACACGCGCCAATGCTTGAAGGGATATTTGAATTTGTCAATAGACTATATAATTTTAGTTTTACACATAGTAACCTATTCAGTGATACAACTTTAGGAAAATCTGGAACACGTGACTAAAATGGGTGAGTAAATTAAACAAATTTAAAGCCTAATATTTGTTTATGAGAGATCAAACTAAAATAATGTTTCTAAAATTAAACTGGACCAAGCCCGCCCAAGTATTTTATGTAAAGCATGTCTGCTAAGTAAAGGAACGTTTGTTTGATCCTAACAGCCCACACAATAATAACATTACCCGCCTCGGTGGCGTAGTTAGTTAACTGCGCTAGTTTCGTGTTGAGCTATACTGCCGAGGTTGGGGAGATCGAGGTTCGAATCTTGGTCGGGTGAACTGGGGATTGTTTTCCCGAAAGGTTTTTCCAATCTCCCTCCGCGCAAATGTGGGTTCATTTCCTCCAAATTCAACCTTCCCAATTCCTAACCCATTAGCGCAATCAATACTTAAGCTGATAACCCGAACGGTTAGTAGGACGCGGTGCTAAATAAATAAATAAATAGATAAATAAAATAATATCAATGAGTTCACCAGTAGCTGGTACTGATGTTCTAACAAAATCACATATATAAATAATAATCATCAACTGAAGGTAACAAGTTTACCATGAATCTGTTAAAATTGGCACTACACTGAATATCATCTCTGAGGGAACTTTATTGGAGAAGAGCTTTACTTTCGCCGTCTCTCGGTTAATTGTTGCCAAATCTTTCACGTTTATCTATGCATGAAGGCAAGGGAACCAAAGACCAGTTTGCGAACATTGACATCAGACCCCCTTTCCAGGTCAAATAATAATTATTATTCACACCACGTCTTACTACCCGTTTGAGTTATACGCACTTACGCTAATGTGTAATGGTAGGGTGATTGTGAGATGAAATGGAGGACCTACAGTTTAACGTGGAATCCGAACCACGGTGTGGAGGCCTGGCATTCCTCACATTCACAAGTTGTGATTAATACACTTCTTGTCAGAGGTGAAGGAAGGGTTTGGCAACAGGTCAAATAAAATATAGGCCAAATGATAAAAATAAAATGTGGGTTTCTGAAAATAAGTATGTTTACAGAATATTACATGTTTAAAATTTGTTCTTCCGCGACTTTTTTTTTATTAAAGCCATATATTTTCCACTAGCGGCTGGCTAGGCCTGTCGTAGCTTCATATGCCTTATAATATAACTTGAGATTAGGATAGGCACAACATCCAATCCCGGCTGTTAATTTATCTATGTGGAAGGGTAAACCCATATTTTCATCGATGATAAATTTTCATCCATGCTGGGAATCAAACCCGGGACCCTTAGCTCAGTAGGCAGACACGCAACCGACTGGTCTACTGTGTTATTCCGCAACTTGTTAGAAGCAAAGTCGTCATTCAGGGCTGAGACTTCCATTTCCCCTTATGTGTCTGCTTATATGTTGAGGAGGGCTAGCTGTGACATGTGATCTTGTCCCATGGTGTTTCGTAGGTAGTTAATTCTTTATGATCTTCAACTTAGAAATTGTCCTCTCTTCTGTTGCTATCGAAACGGTAATTCTAAAAAAAAAAACAAAAAAAACGTTGAAAAGAAATGAGCAAACATCAGAATAACTGGAGCTCATGTCTGAAAACTTGATAAAAGCAAGTTCAGCGAGCTGTCGTATAGTCGTTTTTTCCCGATTTCTGCCTTCAAAGTTTTTATAAAGCTCAACAAATGAGAGATAGATTTTCTGAAAAGTCATTAAAATATTTCCGTCGTAGTTTGAGTGCATTTTTATTTACTTCTTCATCTGACAAGTTCAGCACTATTGTTGGTGTAAGAAGTAGAAACAAGTCACAAATGCGCATCACAGAAGCATTATCAATACTTTGTCGATTTTTTTTTTTCGGTCTGTTTATTGCCTCTTGCCTCTCCGTGGTATATTAGTGTCCGCAAGGGGCCGGGGCTCCTTTTGGCCTGGGGTCCGGATGCAGTTGCATTGCCGTAATTACGCCACTGTAATGGTGGTGTGCAGGGGTAAAGGAGCTACTGGCAACATTGACAAACCAGTGTTGCAAAATTGGTATTCTATTTAGTGGAAGATGACCACACTAAAACAAAAGAACGACAACTAGGTTTCCCAATAGTAGCCAGGGGCGCCCGCAGTAGGGGGGAGGGGGTGGTCCGGGGCATTTCCCCCCTTAGATTCTGAGGTTGTATTAATACTAGAAGTAGGCTAATCCCGCCCAACAGTGGTCTCAACTAGCGCTCAAACAATGCCCCCAGCCAACAAACAGAGAGTTATAGAATATAACTAATATACTAATTACTAGCGCCCGCCAGCAGTCCACCTGCTGACTTTAGGGGTGATAGTTTGACGCCTGCGCGAGCAATTCCAACCGCATTCAGTATTCACCAATCAAATCTTCAAGGTCAAGTGTCCACCCATGGATTTGGATAAATTTGAAACATTATTATTATGTTGTATCTTATTTTCAGGAGACAAGGGTTGCCTTAAAAGGCGTCTTTTGAGGCTTCAATTTAATACATTTTCTCGGGGAGGACCTTCGGACCCCCCGCCATACTGGGGGATATTCCCCAGACCCTCCCGGTTCGCCCCCCCCCCCCCTGGAAAAAATCCTGCGGGCGCCCTTGATAGTAGCTATAAGGATCCCTCAGAGATGATATTCAATGTATATGTACGTGATGGCTACAAAGCACATAATTTGACCTATAAATAAATTATATTAGATACAACTTTTTAATTAGTACTTTAAAGTATCTTATTATAATATGACTATTACTAGGTTGGCTTAAATATTTCTGGCTTTCAGACCATGACTGGTTTCAAAATCGCTAATCGTCTATTAAAAAAAATAGGCACATTTTCATTTGTATTTTTTTCAGCGAGTCACATCTTACTACCAGTCTGGGCTATCCGTATTATTGGAGTAGTAGGTACGAGAAAGGTAGATTTTAGGTGAAGTGTACTCTCATTTACAAAGAATGAGTGTGAGGAACTATTAAGTAAAATGCATATTATATTTGGATGCCGGTAGGAAGAAACTTTTAGGAAAGATAAACTTTCTTTTTCTTTCTTGTCAACATAGATAATATTTTAATATTAGTGTTATTCTAGAGTCATTAAAAAATCTATCAAAAGTGACAGATTCCGATCACATTACTTGCCGTATGACCATATGAAAGTAGAACTAATAAAGTTTTTAGCTCTAAGATAAAGTTCTTCCTATGAAAATTGAAAAAAAACCCAGTCCTACTAATATTATTAATTTATTCTTACATTCCCGACCGAGATTTGAACCTCGAACTCCCCATTATCGGCAGTCTAGTCTACTGCGAGAGTAGCGCGTTAGACCACATGACCACCGAAGCGGTCTATTTTCGTGTTCCTCGTCTTTATTGCCCATCCGGGGTATCAGAATATTAACATTTAATGTGAGTAGAGACGAGAAAGTCATAGATTAGAGGAAATGTGCCCGCACTAAAACAAATTACAATTAAAAAACTTGGATTTTTTTTTTCAATCTCGAATTCGATATTTTTTCCTCTAATCTCGGATATCTTTATTGATTTGAGGGTTATAGGACCCGAGGATCCCATTCCTAGCTATATTTCCTATGATTTAAGTTTCTTATTTAAATTGTTTGTAGTCTTTGGGGAGGATGCTCTCTTCCCTCCCTCCCTCAACTTTTGTGTGCGCCACTGCGCTGACCCTTGACGTCGGGCCGGTTCGAAAACCACAAAAGCTATATAAAGTCTGTTCACCGTAGGAATTGTTTTCTGAAAGGTCTTTTTCCCTACCAGAAAGCTATTATATAGTAGGATATTGGTAAGAAAAAAGACCTTTCAGAGAGTAATTCCTACCGTGAATGGCGTATAGTCGAGTTTTAGAGGACATCAACATGGATGTTTATTTTGTATGTGCGTGACCTTCTAATAAGTATTAGGCCAGATTGACGGGTTTAAACTAACACCATCCCGTGGTAGAGAGTGGCCAAACTTATGAGATAAAATAGGTTAAGGGCATATTCGTCGCTTGATTTATAGATTTTTCTCCAAACGTTGTATCATGGATTGGACATTCTGGCCACGAGAGATTAAATCGACCGGTTTGAATCGTACCTTCTTGAAATATTCAAACAAATATTTCCAAAGATGTAACAAAAAAAGTATGGTATACCGCACAGAATTTCTCCCGCTTTTATCTTCAAATATACATTTACTAAAAACTCGTAGGATTTGTGAAACAAAATAGGTCTCTACATTGTTGTGGAAACGATCATCATCATCATCATCATCAGGTCATCAAGTCATCAAACCTGCGATTGGTTTACTACAGTTCTCCAGTTTTGTTTATCATGGGCCTTTTTTTTTTACATCTTTGCACCTTCTTCTGCCAACATCGTCCATTATATGATTCATCTACTCCATTCTTGGTATTCCTCTTGAATTTCTCCCTTTCACATCTCCCCCTGTAATTACATTTCGTCAAACTATCATGTCTCAATAAATGTTAACTCTTCATTGTTTTATACCTTCACTAAGTTTCCTTTCTTCATTTTCTTTCCTTAGCATTTCTGTAATTCATACCATCTCTATCCACAATATATTCAACATTATTCTGTATCACCATATTTCAAATACTACTCTTTTCCTTTCATTTGCACCAATGGTCCATGTTTTACTCACTGGGCACTGACCCTCAAAAGTTATTTATTCATATAACTGTCTATGGAAGTTTAGACATATCATGCTTTTAGCGATAAATGCCCAGTGAGCTATCTTTGCCCCATAGGGCTATCGTTGCCAGCAGGGAGTTTCACTTGTCACAAACACTAAGATAGCCTTCCCATTGACTATGTTAGTTTTTGTGTAGTTGGTGTAAGTTCAGATAACAGCTGCACACCTCATCACGTCGTGTGTTGAGTGTCGACTAGACCTCATGGGGAGGCTCTGATGTCGAAAGAACTTTAGCATCGTTCTTTGTCGTATCAACCATAATGTTTGGCAGGTTGAAACTAGCCGTTTTTAATACCGCGTTTTACTACCCCTTGGTTTATACCCATACATTACATACTAGTTACGGTAATGTTACCAGCCTCGGTGGCGTAGTTAGCTAACGCGCTAGTCGTGTTGAGCTTGACTGCCAAGGACGGGGAGATCGGGGTTCGAATCTCGGTCGGGTGAACTGGGGTGGTCTTTCCTAATTTGTTTTCCACTCTCCCTCCACGCAAATGCGGGTTCACTTCTCCTATATTCAACCTTCCCAATTCCTAACCCACTAGCGTAATTAGTACTTAAGCGTACAACCCGAACGGGTAGTAAGACGTGGTGCTAAATAAAAACGCTAATGTTTTAAGGGTAAGTAAGGTTGAATTTAAAGGAATTGTACCCGAATTTGCTTGGAGGGAGAGTGAAAAACCATTTTGGAAAAAATCCACCCTTAGTACATCCGATCGGGATTCGAACTCCGACCTCTACGTCATCAGAAGTACAGTCTTTTGCGAAAGTGACGAATTTGACAAGTGTTTTCCAACCTTTTGTGGGATTTGACCCAAATTCTTGTCTTTTGAGATCCCTTGATAACCTATGAGCATTCATAAACTAGTATTTAAATTATTATTTTCACAGGATCTTACTACCCTTTCGGGCTACACGCATTTAATTACACTTGTAGGGTAGGTAGAATTCAGAGGAAGTGTACCTTTATTTGCTTAGCGGTAGAGGGGAGAAACATTTTAGGAAAAATCACCCCCAGTATCCTCGGTCGGGATTCGAATCCTTACCTTATCACCGACAAACCAAATGAGCGTGACGTTAAGTCCGTGTGCTTGATTTAATTACCATAAATCACTTATATTAATGATTGACTGCCTCTGTGGTCTAGCGGTCAGAGTTCCTGGCACCAGACCCAGAGGTACCGAGTTCGATTTCTGGCGCTTTTGGATTTTCTATGAAGCAGTGGGTCGGATCGGGATGAACTCAGCCTCGTGAGGACAAATGAGGAGTTACTTGTGGTTATCAATTATTATTTTTTGTTAATGGCACACAATTATTCTTGGTGGTGGGTGATTCCTCGCGTCACACTGAAAGTGCAGGTTTGGCAACACCAAGTGAGACTCGGGCATGTCCAGATATATTTGTCTCAGTGGAACAGAAAATGCGTGTGTTCCGACCATGAATTATGTAAGAAACGACAAAATTCTCATTAAATATTAAACTCTTTGAAAAAATAAGCCTCTGGAAAAATAAATATATTGAAAGCTTTTGAACATATTTCTCTTATTTATTAAAAAAAAATTCGTATTGAATGAAACTTTTTTTTACAAACAATAACATAACAATAACATAGCTTAGATAATTTTGCCACACACACTTTTTTAAAACCACTACAATGACCTGAACAGGTATAAAGACGTGGTACCAAAAAGAAAATTCAACAAGCATTGTGACCTTACCCCAACTTGAAAACCACTGAATTATACCGTTTTACCTTTTTGGTGATGGGGTGGGGAAAGAGACGTAACTACCACTGATTAGCTTATGTCCGTGTTTAAATTCTTGGCACGCACACAGGCTTAAAATTACAGCTCTTCAAAATGGATAGCGGCGAACAATCAGTTTAATATGAATATTTTATTCACACTCTTTACACAGCTCAATAAATGCCAACGGAATGTATGCAGTGGTGTCCAGCAACCTGGACAACGAGGAAAATTCATGGAAAAGTCAGGGAATTTGATCGAATTTCTGGAATTTTCACATATTCACTAAAATCGACATGCGATTCTAGTGTCGTCTTTCCACCCCACTACCCCGCGTCTTTAGCCAAAGTTGAATCAGAGTTTTGCGCATGCGCGTGAATTCAATTACATTATGGGAAAAAGAAACTTAAGAAAATCTGTGGTACACAATAATTTTAAACTGTACTGTTGTAAGGTGTTCTTTTAATGTCTCAATAAGTTATCGACCCGCTTCGGTGGCCGCATGGACTAATGCGCAACCCTCGCGTTAGACTATACTGCCGATGACGGGGTTGGGTGGTTTTTACAAAATTGTTTTCCACTCGCCTTCACGCAAATGGGAATACACTTCCAATAAACATAACCTCCCAATCCCTAAAACCATTAGCGTAATTATTACATACGCGTATAACCGAACGGTAGTAAGATTCGGTGCTAAAAAATAAAAATAAATAAGATCTCACTGAAATATAACTTAGATCGCACTTTCCAACAACCCATAACTTTAGGATAAATCCTTAGTTTCTTATAAAGTGACACGATTTCAAATTGTATCTGTGTCTAAATATTATTACAATATTATTATTAGCACCGCGTCTTACTACCCGTTCGGGTATACGTACTTACACTAATGTGTAATGGAAGGGTGATTGTGAGATGAAATGGAGGAATACAGTTTAACGTGGGATCCGAACCACGGTGGAGGCCTGGATTCCACACATTCACAAGTTTTGATTAATACATGTCTTGTCAGAGGTATTATTACAATAAGTTGCGATCTTAATAAAATAATAGTTGTAATATATAATGACTGGAAAAAAGTGGAAATTGTCTCTGGAAAAACCTGGAAAAGTCAGGGAATTTTAAAAGATAGCTTAGCTGGACACCAATGGTATGATACTCATCTCAACACATAAACACAAATAACAAATATAACAAATCTAGTTCAAACCTTTCAACCAGAGATCTTGTCGTTGACTTACCACTCAGGGCAGGGGTGGGCAATATAGTTTTCATTGTAGCCACAGGTAGGGCGAATGAGAAGTGAAACTCGCCATACCATGTAAAAATTGAAAAATTAGGTTGCTCATTCAAACATTTACAATAACCACAGAGCTTTAACAAGTGTATTTAAAACATATACACTTTGACTACCCAGTTATGAGTTACAACTACATCAGACGTAAATGATGAAAAGTGTTCAGATTTTAAAATGTAAGACAATTGAATACGAAATTGGACAATCCTTTTGTTAAAGGCAGAGAGGCAAGTAAGTGTTGTAAAGGGATTGGAGGGGCGTATGGATTGCAGTGTTGCATTAATGTCTCATCCAAAAAAGCGGGATTCTTCCATCGATATGCAGGAAATATCAAGTTAGTAGACGCCGTCAGAAAAAAAAAGTTTTATTTTACTGAGAGAGCTGGCAAAACTCATATTCGCCACAGTTTGTGGCCATCTCGCCACTTGTGGCAATTGGCGACAAGGTTACTGACATAGGGTATCAATGATAGCTCTTAGTAGCAATTATTTCCCCAAGTCTATTACAGACTCTGCCTTAAGCTATGGGTGAAGAATGACCTGAGTGAGGGACGATTCCTGGATAATTCAGTGATAGGCCATTGACGTGCTAAGCCAAGGGTTTGGGTTCGTTTCTCGTGTCCGTCATTTTTCAAATTGTACTGTAAATCCTGCATTAGGAATACAAGCTTGGGTTCAAGGACGTAGAAATATATAATTTTTTTTTACGGGAGAGAGATCTGTTAGAAAATTTAACCATACCTTCAGCCATTAAAAGTTGCCATACGTATAAGGAACAACCTTCGCGGGATGAGAAGAGCATCAAATTCGAAGGGGGAGGGGGGTGACCCGGTCACCACGGACCCGCCCCCCTTTCTACGGCTACGCGCTGAAAGCGCACGGAGCTGAATTTGTATACCTGCTTTGGATTACATCATAAACGCACAAGGGGAGCATCAAAAGCACACCATTATTTATAGTCTCTGAGACACAGGTGCAACATCGAAACAATTTTGTTTTCCCTCCAGAAATTACAATTATCGTTAATTTCATGAATTAGGCAGTTATCAACCTAACCTAACCTAACCCAACCACTAATTTTTTAGCACTGCATTTTACTACACGTTCGGGCTCTACGCTACTGGTTTTAGGGATCAGGAAGGCTATATTTAGAGTAAGTGTACCCTCATTTGCGTGAAGAGAGAAAGAGAGAGAAAGTGGAAAACCTATCTGGAAAACCACCATCAACACACTCGACAGAGATTCGAACCTCGATATCCCCGTCACCGGCAGTCTAGTCTACTGCGAGAGTAGCACGTTAGACCACGCTGCCACCGAAGCGGGTAGGTCCATATCTTCGTGCGTTTCCGATGTTCTCCGCTTTAATGACCGGCTACATGGAGCCGCACCGCATTTTCCCGGTGAAATGCTATCCATGTTTTTAAATGCAAGTGGCTACACGAGTCAACACCGCACCGGCGCGGACGAATCGTCGAGAGTGCAGTGCTCCGCACTTTTGCGGTGCGGACCTTGTAGCCACCTACCACCAGAAATAAATGTTCGGGAGCTTCCGAACTTTGTTTTCAAGGTAAAACCAGGCATTTCTTTCACAGCCGTTGCACGTGTGACGCTGTAGTAATTGTTTCCAACTTTACATACAAGATAAATAACATTATATACAACTTATTGAACAGCAAACATTCTTCTTAATTATTAGCTAACTTAAAACTTCATTCTTCATAATTAATAGCTAACTTAATTTTATTAAAATAGGTGAAAACCTATGCAAGTAAAAATAAAAATATAAAACTTATTTTGTAATAGAACTCAGTCTATAAAGAATATAAACATGGTTAGAAAATGTTGTGCGGTGCGTCTCGTAATAGCCACTTGCTAGATTGCGGTTGCGTGTGCGGTGGTCGTTATTGGGTTTTTTGCTGCTCAAGAGTAGTCTTAATTTAACTTCCGTTTACTCTCAAATCTAGCATTGTTACTTTGCTTGGTTCCACTAAAGCGGAGCTTAATATTGGATAATAATGTAATCAGTCAAGGTAAGATTGCTGGGTGGACTACCTTTACTTGGCAAGGAAGTACTTGCCAAGGTCAGTTGGCTTTTCTTACGCTTGAGTTCCCTTCATAATTATACAGGTCACCAAAAAAGGTGTCTGTGATTTGATAATTAAATACCTAGGGAAATAATTGAATAATTCATTATAATTTTATTTGAATGATGGATCTATTTTTTTTTTAGCATCGCTTCTTACTACTCGTTCGGGCTGTACGCTTATATACTAATAATGGTTTTAGGGATTAGGAAGTGTACTCGTATTTGCGTGGAGGGAGAGTGGAAAACTATTTTGGAAAAAAAACACCCTCAGTACACCCAACCGAGATTCGAATCTTGATCTCCCCGTCATCGGTAGTCTACTTCGAGAGTTGCGCGTTTGACCACCCAGCCACCGAAACGGTTAATGTCTATAATTAATACTAATATATATTAACAATATTAACTTATTAGTAGGCCTTTTATTAATATTATTATCATTAATATATTATCAAACATTATTAATACTATAAAGAGTTATTATTATCATCACCGCATCTTACTACCCGTTCGGGTTGTACGCACTTACGCTAATGTGTAATGGAAGGGTGATTGTGAGATGAAATAGAGGACCTACAGTTTAACGTGGGATCCGAACCACGGTGGAGGCCTAGCATTCCTCACATTCACAAGTTGTGATTAATACACGTCTTGTCAGAGGTGAAGGAAGGGTTTGGCAATCAGATAGATCTGTGCCTGGAACGAGTATTGAACCCCGGACCCCCAGCACAGAAGTCTGACACCTTACCCCTAGACCGCCAGGTCACCTTTCGGTTCGTATTATTGACGCTCATATGGTAGGGATGACGAAGGTATAATTCAGAGGAAATGTACACGCATTTTTGTAGAGGAAGCGTGGAAACCATTTCGGTCGGTATTGTAAAAGAGTGGAGGGAAAAATAATTGGAGAAATAACCGCCCTCATAATGCGCGGCCGAGATTTTGATCCTCACGACCTTCCCGTCAACCGACATTTAAACCGTGTGATCAGACTGATTGGCTTTTCAGAACATTAGACAAAGGAAGGGGTTGATTGATGTTTGGCTGCTGATCAGCGTGAGTCCAACATTGAAGGCTGTTAGAGGTAAAATAATAGTGTGTTCGTACTATGTGTTCAATAATAGGTCTACCCGCTTCGGCAGTAGAATAGTCTAAGGCAGTGTTTTTCAACCTTCTTGAATATGCGACCCCTTTACAAGTAAAAAAATTCTTGCGACCCCCTAGACATAATAAAATGATATCAGTGATTTCAAATAAGACGTATTTGGCGTTGTTAGGCGGGAAGGGGGAGTGCGCGCGCAGGTTGGTTGAAGGTCAACAGTCGTTTGTTAGTTGTCAGAGTAAAAAATAAACAGGCACAGCCTTCTCACTGAAACTATTGTGGTATCTTTAATGTAGTGTAGATAGAACTTATATTTAAAAATAAACTTTTCTCTTAAATAGTTATATTTTTATTGTAGTATAGGACCTACACTTGCTTTTTATTTTACCTGGCTTGAGACCGCGACCCCCAATAAAGCCCTTGCGGCCCCCCTGGGGGTCGCGACCCACAGGTTGAAAAACACTGGTCTAAGGCACAGGTTCTAAACTTTTCATAAGACAACATTATTATCAACCCCGACCAATAATGACTGAGTTTTTTTTTCATAACCGGCTGGGAATTTTTGGGAAGATTTAGATACAACGAGAAAAAAAAACATTTATCGCATCAAATGCATATAATTTATTTTAAATAATAAATTAATTTATATGAGGTATTTAACGTGCACTTTCTGAACCGAATGATTATATCAGCACACGAGAATTTCTTTGAGCGAGGGTGAAAGGGCCTAGCAATTTTGCCGGGAAAGGTATTTTCACATACCCTCCATGCCACAATCGACATGGATGGGACTGAAGCCTAGTACGCTCTAGGAAACATTTCCCCGGAAACATTGTTTGCCAAAATGCTGCCCTTGTTTCAGAGACAGTTGGCCAACTGTTAACCCAACTGTTGCCCAACAGTTGGTCAACATTTTTTCATGTTTCCTTTGTGTTTCCCAGCGGGGAAAACATGTTTCCCGTGATCCATTTCAAATGGGTTACAAGAAACAATGTTGGCCAACATTTCTGACAACAAGCTACGTGGGATAGTAGGTGAGATTGCTGATCTAAATCTTGTGTCTCTTGTTACCATCCTGGGACAAACCATTTGTAAAATAACTTCAAAATCTATAGGATACATGCGAGTGAAGTTCCTAAAACCGCTGCCGTCTTCGAGCTTCAGTTCTGTCAGAAGCTAATTAGCATAGTACGAACCATTTTGAAGCACTTTACGAACCCGCTGCCGTTTTCTTCTTCTCTGTCTTCTTGAACAGTTCATAACTACATACAAGCACAAGACATAGCAACATCCTCCTCAATAGACATCTTTCACTCAACTGAACTCTGTACGGAAAACAAATGTTTCATCTTTGGAGTTTGGACGCGAAACAATGTTTCTTTAATTATTATTATTAGCACCGCGTCTTACTACCCGTTCGGGTTATACGCACTTACGCTAATGTGTCATGGTAGGGTGATTGTGAGATGAAATGGAGGACCTACAGTTTAACGTGGAATCCGAACCACGGTGGAGGCCTGGCATTACTCACATTCACACGTTGTGATTAATACATGTCTTGTCAGAGGTGAAGGAAGGGTTCGGCAATCAGATAAATCTGTGCCGGGACCGAGGATTGAACCCCGGAGTTTCTTTAATGTTTGCCAACAAACTGTTTCCTATGTTGGCCAACAGTTGGGCAACAATTGGCCAACAATGTTTCCAAATGCGTACTGAGCTTGACGGCTTTACTTCACCTCAGAAGAAAGCTGGGCTACGAATTTTTATCGTTCGAGAAAAATCCTCTGACCTTGGTTGGGCTTGAACCCACGTACATTGGATCCTGAGGAGAGCATTTTACCCCAAAACCACCGAGGTTGACATTAATTAATCAAATGTTTATAATTTTCTATCTTTAAAATAGAGATAAAAATAAGAAAATTAAAAAGGTAATTTACGAACAATAATTGATAATAATTAGAAAGGTTATATTTAGAGGAAGTGTACCCACATTTGCGTGGAGGGAGAGTGGAAAACAACTTTGGAAAAACACCTCAGTGTACCCGACCGAGATTCGAACCTCGATCTCTCCGTCATCGGCAGTCTAGTCTATTGCAATACCATACCATTAGACGACGCGGCCACAGAAGCGGGTAATCCTTTCTTAATAGCGTTCGTACATTCACCGACTAATTTAAATTATATTTAGATATAGGTTTCGCTATTGAAATTTGTAAACGAAAAGAACAGGTGTTTAAAAGGTTTTCTCAAAGAGGGTCCCTATTCTACTCTTTCAGTCCAATCCCCCCCCTTTTGCTCCCTTCATTTTCGAAGAACTTCCGGAGTACGTGTTTTTACTTTTATTTTTTTAGTAAGCTATACCATACATACCAATTAACTCGGTCAAGGATCGAAGCCTGCCCTTGAAAGAAGGAGTACGCCAATATATCTTTAAGCGGCTAACCTTCACATTCACTTCAAAAACGAATGGAGTAATACACAGATCGTAAGGTAGATGTGCGATTCCTTCAAGGTCGAACGAAATCATAAAAAAAAAAAAAGTGGATTAACCGGAAATTTTCAAGTTCCTCAAAAGCATCTCTCATTTTGTAGGCAAGTCCAGGCGGCTTGTTTTCACAAAACGAGAAGTCTCGTTAAGTTACAAGTTACTGGTAGTAACTACGACACGCGAATAGTATATTTACATTTTGTCCTTGATGATTTGAATGTAAATACAGTACAACTTATCATGTTTAATATCTGAAAAAACTAACAGCATTTTTGTATTATGTATTATTTTCAGTAGCCGAACTGCCAAATTAATGTTTTACGTCAGTAAATCCTTTATTTGTTTGTTAAAATTATACAAATCTTGAAAAAAAAAGAGTCAAAAGAAAATTTCATAAATTTTTTTAAGAAAAAAAATATAAATTTAGTTTTGTGGTGTATTTAACTTTCTTATATTGAATAACCATTTATTTAAATACTGTATGTAGGTCCTACACATAAACAAAATATACTTTTTTGTGACTATGTAAGTTATGTTGTGTAATTTATAATTTTTTTACCTTTTAGCGCTTCAGAGGGGTATTAATTTCATATCCGGAAATTTGCTTATCCGAAACGGGTTAATCGCCCTTTATTTTGATTGGAAGATGTCTTATTATATACATTAAAAAAAGTTTGTGCTTGAACTGAGCACGCCTTTTCATTATTGGGTTTTAGAGCTGATTGAGTTCTAGGATTTATTCATTTAGACTTTTTTTTATAGTTTTAATATTACAGTGCTTTTATTTCAGTTGTAGGTCTGTTTAAAAAAAACTCCCTTGGACATAGGCGAGCCGCTCTTGGACCCAGAACACACGAATGATCTATTCTTAGCTTGCAAAGAAAGACTGCATGCAAATATCGAAACAATCCGTGCTTATACCGGGGCGATTAGCTTCTCTAGAACAGCGATTCTTAACCCCGGGGGGGGGGGGGGGGGAGGGGGGGGAGGAGGCCGCAAAAGGTTTTTTTTTGGGGGGGGGAGGCTCGTAAAAGTAATTTAAAATGTGATTTGCTCATTACTGAAGTCAATTATCTTAAATATTTACGTTTTGGAGGAAAGAATTCGATGATCGTAAGCATATAAGTACAGTAGACTTTCGATTTTCCAGGATAATGGAGGTAAGGGTAAGCACGGATAATATAAATCACGGACAGTACAAATAATCCCCATCTATTTACCATCCCCGTTCAAAATTTGCTGCCCTTTATTTCTTACTTATCTATGTGAAAAGGGATTTTCCACAATGGTAAACCACTGCTATAGAAAACATGTCTTGGCGTGAACACCCCCGCTTCCCCCCACCCATTCTCCCCACCTAAAACTCTTTTAAAACTTGTATTAAGAATTTACGCATTTAATATATGTGATTAAATTTTTTTTAGCACTGCGTCTTACTACCCGTTCTGTTATAACGCTTATGCACTAATTACACTAATGAGTTAGGGTTTAGGAAGGTTAATTGAAAGAAAGTGCACCCGCATTTGCTTGAGGAAGAGTTGAAAACCATTTAGGGAAAACCATCCTCAGTGCACCCGACCGGGATCGAGCCCTGATCTCCCCGTATTCGAAAGTCCAGTGTAACACGATAGTAGCGCGTTAGACCACAAATCCCCCGCTTCTCTGGTCGAATGGTTCTAGCGCGTCACTCTCGATTTAGACTGGACTGTCGATGATGGGGAGGTCGTGGTTCGAAACCTGGCCGGGGTACTGAGGTTTATTTCCCAAAATTGTTCTCCACTTTTCCTACCACGTGAATGCCGGTACACTTCCTATACATATGGCCTTTATAATCCCTAAACCTATTAGTGTAATTAGCACAATAACCCGACCGGGTAGTAAGACACGTGCTATGAATAATAAAATTCTAACACTTGCTTTGTCAATTTTCCCTATTTTATTATATACTAGCAGAAGTACCCAACGTTGCCCGGGGTAACCACGCAACGTTTTTTTTTGCTTCAACAGACCGAAAAAAATCCCTTAATTTTAGTTCTTCTGACCCAGTTTTTAATTAATTAAAAAATCAAATACACATTTTAAAATTTCGTTTTCCAAGTGCACATGGTCGTACAAAGAGGCTACTAATTTTTAATATTTCACACCTCAGCGTGCGATGGATATCACGCAAGCCCATGATAGGCAGACGGACAGGCAAAATCTTCATTTTATTAATATAGATGGTATCGTATAATTTCATGAAATATTGGAAACGACACGTTATTATGTTGTACAAGTTTATTATAACTGGAATTTATAATAATTTCCGTCATGTGTCACAATCTCCAGAGATGTATAAGTTAGTTGTGTCTCAACTTGCCAATTCAACATTCATCGCGTCAAACCACGACATTTTAACGCGTTCTTCCTTTGGAATGAACCTCGTTACTGTCATTGTTCTAAGTTATGACACCGACACACAAAGACAATGCACTCGTGTGTTCGTAATTCCGGGAACTGGGAGATGTGAGGTCGCTAGTTTGTTTCTCTACTGTTATTTAACTTGTGTTTCAATTCCATCTAATGATTAACTTATTGTTCATTCACAACCTATGTAAGCCGCTTTTTTACCATGAAAGGTAGCAAGTTACCTTAACAGGCCAAAGTGTAATCAATAAGGCCCGGGGTTTTGGATGACCTATAAAATTACCTAAAGATTTAAATAATTACTTTATATTTTTTCAAAAAAAAGAACTAAAACTATTAACAAAGAGGTTGTAATAAATGAACGCGACTAAAAACAAAACGTATAAATGGTGAGTTGCGGCCCGGCTTTTTTTAAACACGTACGAATTGCGGCCCACTCACTTAAAGAGAGAGAGAGAGTAGGATGAGTTGCGTCCTAATAGCAGTGTGATTTCCTATCATGCTGTCTTAAATAATTCCATCGTCTTATTCGACATCCTCATAATATAAAACTTCCTCAGTTCTTGTCGTTCAAAGTTTTGGCAATGAATTTTGATATGTTGTTGCTGGATTAGGTTAGGCTAGGTTAGGTTAGTAGGTCAACAGGCCGCAATTCGTACGTGGCTCTAAAAATGTGGGCCTTCAATTCAACTGTCTTTTAGAGGTAGACAACTCGTGCGGCCGCAACTCACCTTGCAGCCAAATCAAACACATGCTTTACATAGGCTAAAATATAAAGCAAATGAAAAGCTTTTAACAACTAACTCTCGCGTCTTCAATATGATATTTATTACAAATACAGTTTCCGACGTAATAGCTACCCCCTCCCATACAACCCTCTCACTTAGTATATATTATTAGCAGCTTACTACCGTTCGGTTATCTTACTATTAATGATGATTATGATGAAATAGGACTACATTAACGTGGATCCGAACAGTAGCCTCATTCCTCCATTCACAAGTTGTGATTAATACACGTCTTGTCAGAGTAGAGGTTTGGCAATCAGATAAACGTCGACCGGGATGAACCCCACCCCACACAGAAGTCTGCCCTTACCCTAACCACCACAGTCACCCCCAGCTTGTTACAGAGTCTTGCCAGAATATGTATTTGACAAATAAACAAGAAAAGAAAAACACAGAGTTCATTGCTTACAACATCTTCTCAGTCTGACAACTGTGTGTTGAAAAGAAAAAGTATGTTGAGTATTTATGCATTCATAAAACATCGTTGGTAGGTATTTAAATTATACTTTTCAACATAATGCCTTAAAATGATTAAAATTTCATAAAAACTCCTAAAAATGACTGTAAAAGGACCAAACCAAGAAAATATGGCCTAAATTCCAAATGAGAAAAATAAAAAGACCTATAAAATATACACTGTTACACCCATGGTATCATGAATTCCAATACTGGGTAAAGTAGAATATTGTCTTACCAAGCGATAAAAAGACTCAATTGAGTGTTAAAATACTATCATGACGTATTAAGTCAAGGTAAGACTTATCTTTCAGGGTGAATGTCGTGTACCATGTCTTACCTTGACGGATCACACTGTGGCCCTAATTTATAAGCCTCGCCAAAGTGGAACCATGCAAAGTAAGGCCATAGTGTAATCCATCAAAGTAAGACGGGGTCCACTCCGTCTACCCTGAAAGTTAACAGGCTTACCTTGACTGAATACACTATGGCCTGAACCTATAAACTATACCATAAGGGACTGAAGCAAGGTAAGCTTGATATATTTCAGGGTGAACAGGATTTACTTTAATTCAAGGCAGCAAATGATATCAGACTAAAAAATAAATGATATCAGGTTCATAACATACGAATAATGATATTATTAGTTTTTCTTACAAATTTTAGATTGTCCTTGTCAATCTGAATCAACTTATTTACTATTTAATTATTTGGCATACATCATTAACTATTTCTTCCCCAGAGAGCTTTCAATAAAGTTATTTAAAAAAAGAGCCATTTAATATATTTTAATTATTTTTAAAACTGAGCAATTTTTTTTTTTTTGTAAACGATTTGTATGAGATATTTGTGTTGTCATGATCTTGACATTGTTCAGTGGTGAAAATGGTTTTTGTAATAAACCACTCACTTTCTGAAATTAGAAATGTAAGCATAAATAAATAGTTGTGTGTTTTCCGTTATCCTCCATTAATGTAAATATATACATCTGTTAAGAGATATTGTTCGATAGAGTTTATTCTTTGTAGTTTAGTGGTCGAAACATTCTTTTTCACCGTGATATTGAACCTTCCAAAGTCTCTATCAACAAAAACTTTACACGCTCGGTGGCCTAACGCGCTACGCTCGTGTTAGACTAGGCTGCCGAAGACGGGGATATCGGGGTTCGACCCCGGTCGGTTGCACTGAAGGTTTTTTCTAAAGGGTTTTTCACTTTCCCTCCATGCAAATGCGGTTGCACTTCATTTCAATCAAACTTTCCTAATCATTAACCCATTAGTGTAATTAGTACATAGGCGTAAAACCCAAACGAGTAGTAAAAAGCGGTGCAAAAAACACAAAAAAAGTGACCTGGTGGTCTAGGGGTAAGGTGTCAGACTTCTGTGCTGGGGGTCCGGGGTTCAATCCTCGGTCCCGGCACAGATTTATCTGATTGCCAAACCCTTCCTTCACCTCTGACAAGACGTGTATTAATCACAACTTGTGAATGTGAGGAATGCCAGGCCTCCACCGTGGTTCGGATTCCACGTTAAACTGTAGGTCCTCCATTTCATCTCACGATAACCCTACCATTACACATTAGCGTAAGTGTGTATAGCCCGAACGGGTAGTAAGACGTGGTGATGATGATGATGATGATAATAATAATATTAATAATAATATAATAACAACAAACAAACGGCTTTGATCGGCTCTTTCTTGTAAACGCCTCTAGCATCTGACTTTTCTGATAAGATAATGAGAATAAAGTAGGAGAAGGTTCACCCGCTACGGTGGCCGTATGGTCTAACGCGCTACTCTCGCAATAGACTCGACTACCGATGACGGGGAAGAACGAGTTTCGAATCTCGGTCGGGTGTATTGAGGGAGGTTTTTCCAAGATGGTTTTCCGTTCTCCCGCCACGTAAATGCGGGTACACTTCCTCTAAATATAATTTTCCTAATCCCTAAAACTATAAGCGTAGTTAGTATGTAAGCGTATAAACCCGAACGGTTAGTAAGACACGGTGCCAAAAAAAAAAAAAACTGAGGAGGTTTAAAGGGAAAGTTGTTGTCATTTTGATATACACCCTGATTTTGGTTGGAAGAGCAGTTGAGAAAATTCAAACTTTTTTTGCGGCCAATCTTGATAAAAAAATTTTACTGTATTATTTGTGTTGTTTTATAGGTATTGATTGATAGTATCGATCAAAAGTGACAGCTGCAGATAACATGACTTGCTGTATGAATATAACCTATTAACATTGTTTAAGTAAGTTCTACTGTTCTTCCTACCAAAATTATACATTACGTGCATTTAGTTATATAATTCGTTATTTTTGATATGAATCACAGTGAGTCAACATGCTACGAGTATTTTTTAACTTGGAGTTCAGCCAGTAATTCAAGGGAAATTACAATTTTTAATGCGCACTTTTCAGGTAGATAACACACTCCCGCGTCGGACGTAACGTAGTTTACGTTATCACAGCACGTTTCAGAGGAGAGCTGAAAACTTCGACGAGCATGGAGTTTTGCAATTCAGTTATTAAGGCGCGTTTATAAATGTTATCAAACATCCTCACTGGATCCTAAATGGAGTACAATTTTCATTTTTAGAAAATACAATTTTTTGGGGGTCAAAATTGATTTTACATTATCAAATTAGACTTTATGGCTGAAATAATTTGTATAGTTTATAGACTTTATCAAATTTTACACTGTCAAATTAGACTTTATGGCTGAAATAATTTGTATAGTTTATAGACTTTATCAAATTTTACACTGTCAAATTAGACTTTATGGCTGAAATAATTAGTATAGTTTTGAAATTTAGTACACATACTCTTGATTACTGTAGAATCGAATTTACGTTGAGTTTCCCCTTCCCCAATGGGGGTTTCATCCCTTAAAATTGAAACCCTCCCTCCCCCCAAATGGCTAACTTGTGGGATTTTTTCAACTATCTCTTAAACGGTGCATTGCCTGAAATTTTTTTTTTTTAAATTAAAATTGATGGACATAAATTTATGAACCAAAATTATGCTACACAGTTTTCTGTAAAAGCTATAGTTCGCGCAGTATATAAGCCTGCATTAGGAGGGTGGATTTTTGCGAGTAGGACACAGTTTGTTTCTCGCGCTCTTGTTTTGTAAATAACTAGCAAACGGATTGCTTTAAGTTATAAATACTCATAACTGAAGTTGTAAAAAGAGAAGTTAAATATTATTCTAGCTAAAAAAGTTTTTTTCAGAAATAATTTTTTGAGTCTTCTCGGATGATTGTGTTAATAAGAGAATGCATGATATTATAGTAGGCCTACTCAAGAATATGTGTACCAAATTTCAAAACTATATAAATTATTTCTGTCAAAATGTCTCATTTTATGCTAATATGATTGGACTATTATTATTATGTTTATCTTATAGGCATTAATTTTCTTCTTTTTAAGTCAACAACCCGAAGTAAAGGTCGGTTTAACATCATTTTAGAAAACATTCTAAATGAATCTTTCCTAAGGAGTAAATGAATTAAATATGTTAAGACTTAGATATTGTCATTTAAAATTGCAAAGATATGTGTTCAAATGATTTAATCTATTAAATTGAATATTGAAGATAAATTCCACTATAATTAAAACCCTATACAAGTTGTTTATAAGGCCTACTCTAGACATATCTGTTTTTTTTCTTTTATAACACACTTTGTATATTTAAAATATTTACCTTGACTCAATATTTGTTCATTGTACGAGTCAAATTGGTTAAACTAACATTTACAACACACTAGACAATCAATAGTCAGACTATTTTAAACAAGAATAAGAAATAAAAACTTATTAAAACAAGTTAAAAGTATAAAAGATCGTAAACATATCTGTTCAAAGGTTTTTATGACTCTGTTTGCAGTATATAAAAAAAGTTACCACCCGTTCGGTTTATACGCTTATGATTTTAGGCATAAGGAAGGTTTTATTCAGAGGACGTGTACCCGAATTTGCGTGGAGGAAGAGTGGAAAACAGTTTTGGAAAAACCACCCGCAGTAGACCCGACCGAGATTCGAACTTCTATCTCCCTGTCATCGGCAGTCTAGTCTACTCAGAGAGTAGCGCGTTTGACCACGCAGCCACCGAAGCGGGTAGGTACAATAAATTAAGCCCCGAGCTTTCAAAGAGTCCAGACTTCAACTGCGGCGAACTCACGAGCATCCCTTTGATGTTTCCAAAACTATTATATACGAGCAGCTCTTGAGCTATTTTCTAGTCACTATCCAAATACAACTATTGAGCTCTTTTCGAGTCATAGTCCAAATACAGCTCTTGGGCTCTTTTCGAGTCATTGTCCAAAAACAGCTCTTGAACTCTTTTCGAGGCACTTTCTAAATACAACTCTCAAGATCTTTTCTAGTCCCTATCTAAATACAGCTCTTGAAATCTTTTCAACTCATTTTCCAAATACAGCTCTTGAGCTCTTTTCGTGTCACTGTCCAAGTACAACTCGTGGACTCTTTTTGACCCACGAATAACAAACAGTTCAGGTCGAATATGGGACTGGATGATGTCCAAATTTTGACTATATCCTGTATACGGCCCTAGATGAGACATTTTTATCTTCAATTCATGGTCAGTAAATATGCGCCATAAACAATTCATCGGCCTCGAGCCGGCGGCTGTTATTTCAACGTGATGGACCGTGGGCACACAACTCATACATTGTTGTCAACAATTATAGTAAGAGAAGGTCGGTAATCAATGGAGTTGGGACCCAAGGACAAATACACGATATTCAGAGCTAACGGCGTTAGATTATTTTGCCTGTTCGAGTGAGTATTGAGCTTTTTTTTTAAAGACATAGGGCCTATTGTTGTTGGTGAAATCATTTGTAGTCTCTTGATTCACACAAACTTTTGTTCTAATATAAACATTGTTTATATACCTTTTATAATATTTCCCATGCTATAAATAATAATAATAATAATAATAATAATAATAATAATAATAATAATAATAATAACAACAACAACAACAACACCGCTTCGGTAGTCGAATGGTTCAAGCAAGGCGTCACACTATGCATTATACTGGACAGCCAATGACGGAAAGATTGGGGTTCGAATCCCCGTCGGATGTACTTGAAGTGGTTTTCCCTAAATGGTATCTCACTCTACCTTCACGCAAATGTGGGTAAACTTTATCTAAATTCTACCTCCCTCTTTACTTATTCACTATGCAGATAGTCCAAACAGGTAGTAAGACGCGGTGTATTCAAATAGATCTCTTTATGGAAATGTAGGGGATATACGTAATGAATTGCACTTCTGTGGATTCACACGCTCGCAGAAAAAATTAGAGCAGAGCAGAAACGTGGTCACGTGATTTCAGCAAAATCCGCGCTGTCCGCTAGGTGTGAATTAAAATAGTTTCAGCTCTCTCGGCTCTGCGCAACCACATCTTCTCGGGAGTCGCAAACAAATTTCAGAACCAACGGACTCATTCAGAGCGCATGCGCCAATAAAGCAAACTAACCTTGATTTTATTACGAATATACATTTGGGGCACCTTTTAGAGAGTACAAACATATTTTTGGTGGTCAACATTGATAACATTTTACAGAAGTATTATTTTATAGGTTTTTGATATATTCTAAGTGAAAGCTGCAAATCACAATACTTGACGTATAAATACGCGAAGGTAGATCTTGTCACTTTTTTCTAGCTGTCAGACATCCATTTATAAGAAAATTAGGGTCCATACAAGCAGACAGCTGCGTTTACTGCTGTTGTGAGGAGATAGCCCGTAAAATGAGAAGTGTGTGTGTGTCGTTCCATGTTTTGTTTTGATCGTTATACGACACATATTTCATTACCAACGGTCTGAAGTTTGCGTAGTAAAGCATCATGGGCAGTGTTGCTAAACTGGCTTTTCTAACCATTTAGATCTAGCTTTTTTTCAGAGTGAGTCTGCCATAATCAAATAGTGGTTAACTGCCCTTTCTTAAATCTTATTAGTGCGTTTTTGTAGTGAGGAAAAATACTTTGAATGTTTGTCAAATTGTTTTCTTTGTTTTAAGTAATATAAAGGTGAGGTAGGCAAATGAAAACTATCAATTTTGATTTCGGGATTGTGGCACAAAGTATTTGATGAAGTTTAAAGTATCTTTTTTTAATTGATACAACAATAATTTATCTTGCTTCAAGGATTCTGGCAATATATTTAGAGCATGTTTTGACTTTATTAATTTAAAGCAGATTAAACTTTTGCATTATTTGCCAAGATGCCTTACATTTACGTTTTAAAAAAATGCTCAGAAAATTTTGCTTTATTTGGTTCAAATTTAGTGAGAAATTAGAACATTTTGATCGCTTCTGGTGGTATTTTGGTAATATGAGTTGGCAACTGATGCTGGATGTTGATTGATAACTTAACTTACATTTCTGCCAAGTGTAGCGTGTAAAATGCTTCGCTATTCCATTCAAATTTCAAAACAGATTTTGATGTTGGTTTTCAGCCAACGTGTGAATCCAGATCGCTTGTAGCTTTTTTTTTTTGTACTGCGTCTTACTACCTGTTCAGGTGCTTGTACTTCCAACCTCCAATGCATGACAAGGGGTCGCGTGGTTCAGTAGCCCTGTTACAAATGAAAATGTCACTGAAGTGAGTTATGGTAAATAATAAATGATGGCGTGACCAAGTATCGTGATGCCCTTAATGTTAGAGTAGGGAAAGAAGGCCGAACGCACTTTTATTTTACTTACTAAAATTATTATTAGTCCACGCCGGGCCCAGCGAAAAATGCTCCTAACAAGAAGCGCGGTGTACAGTGGACACCCAAATCTGGAATTTTCGCAACGATGCGCTCATTAATAGGATTTAATAAAGTTTTTTTTTCTGTGCACCGCGTCTTGCTAACCTTCCGGAAGGCAATCTGCACTCCGCATAGGGCTATGCGTTGGTGGTCGGTGTTCTCGCGAGTTGGTCAAGCAGCTTTGAATGTGGGATTCTGGGTAAAAATGTTCCAAGGCATGTTTTTATCCTCGGGCTTTAAATTCTTTGTTTAAATAATTTTAGTGGCATAAAAAATATTTAAATATCATGTTAAATACATACATTTATGCTTAATTAAAATAAATATGGCACAGAGAATGACATATTAAAAAACACTTTTGACTAATTCTGGACATTCGACTGACTTGTTGGCATAAAACTGATAATGCAAATGCACCAACATTGACCGAGAACACCCGGTTGATCTCTGACTATTCCATTCTTTCATTGGATGAAATACTCTGCAGAAGTGGGAGGCAGTTCAAATTTTGCTTAATTTGCCTCAGGACATGCAGGCGCCCAGGGGCATAGCTAGGGGGAGACAGGTGGGGCACGTGTCCTGGGCACAAACTTTAATAATTTAACCTAATATTAGCAACCATATAAGTTTAATTTTCTTAACAATAAAAGTGTATTTGGTTTTTATTATTTTGTAAACAGTTTTTTAACAGGTAACCACCTTGAGTACCAATAAAATTATTTATCCAAATTTTTAAAGCATAGTTTTCAAGGCGGAACAATTTTTTGTTTGCCTTGGTTGCCAAACTTTCCCCCCACACCTCCCCATAAACCTAGCCACGCCTCTACATGTGCATTAGGCCTACCTTCCTTCCCTCCTTTCATCCCACATGCCATTTGAATGCTTTAGAAGCAAGTTTGAGTCGGCTTCTAGTAGGTCCTCGTGGCGGGGACAGACCCAGTCACGATTGACAAATAATAGGCTCAAAGATGCTGCCAACATTTATAAAATATATTAGGTTTGCTATTTAAAATATATTTGTACACATAATATAAGGTTTTATTTAGATTAAAATAGGCAAACAGTTCTTTCAATGATTACATGGGTCTAGGTACTAAATTATTTTATGTCATCCACTATTTCATTAGAACACTAGAACAAACCAATTTGTTATTTAAATAATATTTTCAATCAATACATTTTATTTTCATTAAGATTTTGGCAGACTAGAGCTCTCGGTGCCACTTCTTACTGTCCCTTTATGATTTTTTTTAAATCTTTTATGTAGTTAGTTCGCTCACTTTGGTGGGCTCACAGATGAAGGTGATAAGTCTCGTTAGGTCTGGTTTACTGGTAACAGGGATTGAATACAGTCTAGGTGTTTTAAGGGTAGTTTTCCCTTCATGTGTTTCTCGCTCGCCCTCCACCGTAAATGGTTTATCTTTCAACTGATGCAGTACGTAGCATCATTTATTTTGTCTTATTATTTTTTTTTGTGTGGAAAAAAAAACAACATAATGAAACTTATTTTCAGGGGCCATCGACTTTTATAAACTTGAAAAATTAACGTCTTTATTTTCTCAAAGAGTAGATACGGTAACTACACTGAAAATATTTTTTTCCAAAATGTGTAAAATACTTATAAAATATATAAATGTAAATTTATATAATCAAATAAATTTAGCAGGCTTACAATATTTTTCCTTTTTTATTCAATTTTGAACTAGTAGTTCAGCTCACACTCCAATCTTCACTTTCTTTCTACCTTTCTCCTTCGGTGAAAAGTTCTTGATTCAATACCGCCTTTGACCCTGCTCTAGGTATGCAAATTGACATAACCATTAACTAACTTTATTTGTGTAATTTGGGTACCGAACTTAATGCATTTTTAAGTTTTCAAGATTGTCCATCCAATCTATCTTGATGATCTTTCTAAAATAATAATAAGAATCACATTATGGCAAAGTTGGCCAAACCATGACTCATTTTAAACTTTGTGTGTCTTTATATCGTAATAAAACAAATTAAATAAAGATTAGACAAATATTTATGATAAGATCGGCAAAAAATGTAAGGCTTAGTACAAACATCACATTATTTACTCTGCAACAAGATTGAAGGATGGGGCTTCAAGATGTAACAACTTTTAATGAGAATGATTTCTTAGCAGCCAAATACTTGATCAAAATAAAGATTATAAATTAAAGTGATGGGAAATTGAGCCTCAAATAGAGAGGATTTCGACTGTTAAATAATTATACACTTTGAAAATGATTCTCAATTCATATTCATAGCCTTTAGAAATGATTAGGTAAATATTGATTTTTTTTTTTTACGATTTTTGTTTCAGCTTTCACTCAAAGGCTACCGAGCTCCCTAAGAAACAGTTATCTCTCCTAAGAGGGTTCTATTCTACACACCACAACAATAATCTGATTTGTGACTTTCATTTGAGATATTATCAAAGATGGGTCTAGTCCACTACGTACATTTTGTATTGTTGTTCTTGGTGTATGTTGCAAAATGTGATCACGAGTATGAGTGCTCGGACTGGCTCCCTCAATTTGACGTGAGTCATTTTTATTTAACAGTGGTTTGTGACTGAGATCTTCTGTGATAAGTATCAAAATATTACCCCAGAATGATTTCAGTTTTTTACTGTACTTTACTCTAAAGATTTCACAATATTAGGAAACTAAATTACCAATAACTGGTAGTGAAAGTTAGTCTTGGTTCCGAGACGAACCAGGATGGCCAGTGATAAAGTATTGGCACGCAAAACCAAAGGTCCCGGGTTCGATTCCCGCAACCAGGTTGTAATTTTTCACTTAATTGAATATTTACAACATATTTTCAGGAGATGAAAAATAAATGTTATTATTCGTTTATTCAGTAAACTGGGCCTTCTGGTAGTTGAACCACTGTCCTCACGGTAGCTCTTGAGGTCAGGTTGTGAACATAAATGAGTTAAGGAAGGAGAAGATTGAACCTGACACCTTAAATATATTCTTCTATTAATATACTTTACCTTTGCCTGAAGTGGGCAGTTTAATTTAAAATAATTTAAATATTAATTTCAATGGTGTGCGAGAAGGCCCTTCTGAGCCGAGTTTGAATGGAAATATTGGGTTTTATTTGAGTTCAATTAATATAGAACAATGTTTGTATTACTCTAAATATTTAAAGTTAAATTTCTGTAAAAGTTCCAAAGGCCAACCATAAACACAAATACAATTTTTTTAGGTTGATAAATTTTTGCAAAAAAAAAATTATGATCGTACAAACTTTGATTTCTAACTAAATATAAAATGGCTGCATAGTTATATTTTTTTAATCAGATAAAAGGAAACACTGAGGCACTGTTCTCTATGAACCAATTGACCAAAACTGTATTCTAATTAATTAAAACTAAATTTTTTTATGGCTAAAATTGATAATTTTAAGTACTCATATTTTTCAAGTTTGGAAAGTTTTCAAGATAGACTCGAACTTGAATTTTTGAGTTCTTTCACACCCCTAGTTATTTCATATTTCAGTGCACTCCTAATAATATGTTTTTTTTTCTTCAGAAACCTGATGAACCAGACTGCTACATGCCAAAAGAAGGTATTACTACTGTAATTGCTCATTATACTGGATTTAAAATTGTAATTAAGTATCCAATCATTTTGAAAGTTTTATTATGGTTTTAATTCAGTGGATACGATGTAAAATTTTCTGATTCATACTTACTAAAAGTGTGTTTATTAGTGGGACGTACAAAGGTAACTTGTTTTAGATGCCTTGTGAAGTAAAAGAGAATACATGAAATATGCGAAGTAAAGCCAAAGTTTAAATTAATGTTTTTGCTGTCACATAACATTACTTTTTAATTTCTAAATTTTCCTTTACTTACTCTATGGCACTAGGAACTTGAAAGTTCATTGCCACACTCAAAAAAGTAACCCACCTATCCTTATCTCAAGCTAATTCTAGCTAGCCAGTCTATCTCATTACACCCTATCTCTCTCAGGTCTTCTGATCCATTAAGTGCATATAATTAAATAGAAAGTTTTAGGGGGGGGGGAGAAACAAAACAAAGCACATTATATTATTTTATGCTGACATATCTGAAGTTATCAATGCTTATTTATGTCATTTGAACACTAGTAATTGTTAAAATACGGTTTGGTACCTGTTCTAAAAATGAATTTTATATTAATTGAAATATGTCACATTTAGTGAGATGTGTCAAATTTTTAATAATATAATTATCAACATTTTCTTCTACCTTCGAATTGTGGGCTATTGATTTTCCCATCTTGCAAAAAAGCATAAAGAAACTTAAATATACGTTTAAAGGAAGGCATATATTTCTAAGAACTATAGTTTAAAAAATTAGTTAAGCAGATGGCAACTATAATATTATTTTCTTAATGGTTTTTATATTAAAAACAATTTAATTTATAATGAATAACTTTTTCTTTATTCCACTCAATCTGTAAAAATCTAAATGTATTATTAAGATATTATTCATAGCTACCCCTTACTTCCCTCTATCGATGTACTACCAAAAATATCAAATTTTGCCATTATTATCTCCCTTTTTTAATTTAGTTTATGGCGTGCGTTGGTTTTAGGGGGGAACAGAATTAGATGAAAAATTAGCTATTTAAAGACTATACATTAATAAAGACCAGGAATGTGTGAGTAGGTATTTTTCACTTCAAGTCGAGATTGAGTCGAGTTTGCATGAAAATGAGTTTTGTTCGAGTAGTACGATGCAATATTTGTACAGAAAATATTTCAATTTTAATTTCTTTAATATATTTATGGATAAATCATAAATAAGTAGGCTCTACAGAGATTATTTTTTTCAGAATTTATACATTTTTTGTAAAAAAAAATAGTATCACACAAATTGGAATTTTTAAATAAATTAAATATAAATTGTAAATTTTTTTTTAGTTAGATAAAATTAAATATTGAAGGATTTTATTTGCTATTAAATTATATCATAAAAATTTAATAAAATTAATCAAACTAGGAATTATCAAGAAAAAGATCGAAAATTCCTGGTATGCAAATCTTTCGAGTTAAAAAAAAATCTTCATGTATCAACTAAAATTCGACTCGAACTTGAATTTTCGAATACTCGCACATCCCTAATAAAGCCTTCACAAAGAAAAAAAAAAATTGTAAACAAATCCAATCTTGTATAGCAAAAAGTAATAAATGAATTTGTTTATTTTAAAAATTGTTCATACGTTAATTCATATTACTAAAAAAGAGCTACCAATGCCCACACATTCACACTAAAAAATAGTCAAATTAATGTAGATGCCCATTCTGTACAGTTAGTAGGCGTGTGCAAAGCTTCGATTCGGCTTCGAAACTTCGAAACAAATGTTCAGCTTTGACTTTGCTTCAAAAATAATTCCAGCTTCGAAGCTTCATCAATAAAATATTACCCACCTCAGTGGCGTAGTTGGCTAACGCGCTAGTCGTGTTGAGCTCGACCGCCGAGGACCGGGAGATCGAGGTTCGAATCTCGGTCGGGTGAATAAGGAGTGGTTTTTCCTAAATGGTTTTCCACTCTCCCTCCAAGCAAATGCGGGTTCACTTCCTCTAAATTCAACCTTCCCAATTCCTAATCTATTAGCGTAATTAGTACTTAAGCGTATAATCCGAACGGGTAGTAAGACGCGGTGCTAAAATATTATATTAATAAAATATTGACAGCTAAAATACTAGATTTATGGTCAATTATTGCCATTTATAAAATTAAAACAATATTTATTTGGAAAAAATCCTAAGCAATTTAATTGTAAGTTGTAATATAACTTGATTTATTAGATTAAAAATGAAATATTAGTAACAATAAGTACAATAAAAAAATTTCTAAGTAATTTCAATACATCAAGTTTTTAATAAATAATAATAATAATTATAATAATATTTTTTCTAGTGTAAAAAAAGTAGCAAAAAAATATTCGAACTTCGATTCGGCTTCGATAATATTTCAAATATTTGATTCGAGTTTGCTTTGAATTGAAAAAGTGGACTTTACACACACCTAACAGTTAGTATAATATACTAAATAATTCCATATCAAAATATACAATTAATCAATTACAAATCAGCTATCTGAATGATAAATTATGTTTTATTTTTTTCTTGAACCAGGGAATGATAAACTTCTCACCTTAGCACCAAGCAGTCCTTATCCGGTTTCCTGGGTGGTAAATAACAGTGACCTGGGTGAGATTGATGTGGAGTTTGCAATTCTGTCTAACTATACTGACTATATCATCAGTCTTGCGGTCAGTAACGTTTCTGAACACACCTGTGCTGGTCCCCATCTCTTCAAAAAACATTCCACCCGAAACTACATAATTGCTCACTTCAACGACAGTGAAAATGACAACTTTTTGTGTGAAAGGGTAAGTCAAAGACATGCGCCTTAGTAAATATTTTCAGTTTGTTGATTGATTTTTACCTTATAAGTTATTTTTAATTATACTGTTAGCAAGGCCTGACTAACCATCAGGCTGATTAGGCTGCAGCCTAGGGCGCGAGTTTTTTTTTTTGGGGGGGGGGCACATATTTTGGGCCATAAGTTTTTTTATTGGGGTGTGAGACATGTTGAATGAAGAAAAAACTTTAAATTAATTCTATAATATAAGGTAAAATTTGTTTTCCAAAGTAAAAATGAAAACTGCAATATGATTATAAGGCATTAGGATTCTTATTTTAATGTAAAGCTACTTGAATTTCTAATGTAAAGGCTAAGACAAATTAATCATTCCCGGGCTGCTGGGCTGGCGCTGTGCTTGTTGCTGCTAATATTTTCATTGATTATTTGAAATGAAAAACAATTCAGTGTTATATTTAAGTTCATTTTTTTATGTTTACCTGATGCGTGTCAATATCAATACAATAACAACCTACTAATGGTGGGTTTGTGTGATACATTTATTAATTTATTACATGATTTAGTTATGAAATTTATCTTTATGATTATTTATTCCAAGCATGCATAGTATTAATTAATAATATAGTCAATATTAAATTAAAAATGTATAAACACATTTCGACACATAGTATTTATTGGTTGTATCTACTTTTAGCATTATGGTTGGGGTTGGTGAGTGGGATTGTGGGGGTGTGGGGGACCGGGGGTTACAAGCATATTAGTCTAGGGTGGCCACAACCCTTAATCAGGCCCTGACTGTAGTAGGAATGGAGAGGGTATTTTCAGAGTAAGTTCACCTGTACTCACATTGAAAGTGAACATAAACCACGATGATGAATAATATTTTTTGTAAACAACACCCTCTGCACCTTGCCAATAACCGAACCTAGCTCTTCTGTCACTGGCGACTCAGTCTAGTGTGAGGCTGACTCCTTAGACCGCATTACCATGGTTGCAGGTCATTATTGAAATGATAAAATCCCTTCTGTAAATCATCACCATCATCAACTGTTTCCAGCTTGTCGCCTGGTCGGTTTAGTAAAATGTCTCGATCCTTCCTGTTTCTTTTCACCATTCTTCTCCTCTCACTTGCACACTTGCTTGACTCCTGTATCTAGGTGTTAATTTTTAATTTATTGAATATTTCTAAGCTTAAGTTAATTCCTCCATATATTAATATTAATATCTGCTGGTATAACACACACAGTCATGTTTTAAGTTTTTAATCAGTTTTGACTACATTGGGATTTCTTATACATTGTCGCATCTAGCTACCTGTTGAGGTTATATGTGTATATGATAGCTATACAATTATTATAATAGGCTAGGGATGAGGAAAGAATAATTTTTAAGCAAAATATACCCAAATTTTCATGAAAGAGAGTAGGAAACCTTTAAGAAAAAACCACCCTCAGTAGACCTGACTGGAATTCAAACCCCAATCTCCCTATCATCAGCAGGCCAGTCTAACACAATAGTGACATCACAGATCATTCGGCCACCAAAGCATGTTTGAGATTTCTTAATGTTAGCGTTTTACTCTAAAAAAAATATTTAAACATTGATTACTAATATAAAAATTTGTTTATCCACAGACTGGTCATTTGATATTTCAGTACGTGTACACTGGGTGCTATAGAATAGAGATCGAGGCAAGCTCCCCCAACAGATTTGAGGGATCTTATAAATCTTTTACACGTTTCATAAAAACAAACTATGTAAAGATTGGATTAACGAACTCTCCTATTTTTAATCACAACTTCTACAACTCTATGTGAGTATTCTACATAATATTCAATATATAGTACTTTTTAAAATTCACTTGAGGTGATTGGCGCCTGACACTTATGGCACTTTGGGTTTTATTTAAATTTATAAGGTTTTTGAGAACTCTGATAATAGGGCCAAACATTCAAAAAGGCCAAAAGGACACATTGATAATAATTCAAAGGAAAAAAGATCTTGACACTTTACAATACCTTTGCTGTATGTATAGCAATGATTTTAATTTTTGGTAGTCATTTTTCTTGATTAAATTCTTTGAGTGCCACAAGTTGATCTGAATGGCTAAATACCTTCTACTCTTAAATGTGCCACTAGCTTCAACCGTTAAATGTGCCACTAGCTGAGCTGATTGGCTCTCTCTTCTACCGTTAAATGTTTCACTAGCTAATCTGATTGGCTCTGCCATTATACCGTTAAATTTGCCACCAGCTGATCTGATTGGCTCTGATTGGCACTATTTTCTACCATTAATTGTGTGATGAGCCGATCTGATTGGCTTTCAAGATTTGCGCTAGTTCTGGCATTACCCACTAGATAGGTAGGAATTTATTAGGTCACTAGAACAATAATATTCCCCTCTATTCAAGAAAAGTATATGTTGACAGAACAATCTGAAAAATGGTTTAATAAATAATCGTTTGGCGATTTTTCTTGTACAACCTTACAAAAAGGATCAAATAGCTGTGGCACTCATAGCAGGTGAACCTCTTATGGATGTGGCAATAATAAAGGGTAAAAAAAAAGAGTTAGTGACAATTTTATTAAAATCTAATAAATGATTGTGTTATCTTTTATTGAAAAAGTGGACGTGCACCCAAATTGAGCTAATATCAGGAAGGTTTTTTTTTTAACAGGATGCTACGATTAATATTCAGTTTTGACCGTGATGTTGGAGGCCATCAGCTGAGATCAAACTAAGTGATGAGATCAACTTTGATCTAAAAGATGTTTGTCAAGATTCAGGTAGTGAAGTAATGTGCTGCTCATATATGGTAAGTTTAGTTTATATTTGCAAGGATTTTTGTGTTTTCATTTAGCTATTCTTGTTTTGAAATAGCCGCTAAACATCTACTTACATATTTAAGATTTGTTCCTAAGTGTCATATTGCCTTAATGCTGTTACAAGGGAGGGAACTGTATATTACTTAACAATAAAGCTATTTGATTAATTTTGAATTGTTTTAATACAACCGGGTTTATGTTTTTAGCCCGAGGAGGAAACAAAATGCAGATCTCGCGCTTCAAAATATGCCACGGAGTGTATTTTGGTAAGGATTTAAATCTGCTACTAAACAGGAATTTTAAGGTAGTTTTATTACAAAAGTGACTGGTTTCATGAAACCTGACATGTGGCATAAGATCATTTTTAACTTGTTTACAAAAAAATTTCCAATTGGCGTGAAGGTTATTCGGAACACTATTTGGTGGTCTTTGTTTTTGAAAATTTTTGTTTTCTCAATTCTAGTAAAAGCATCACGATACTGGTGTTTGTTTAACTGTTGCGATTTACATTTTATTTTATTCACAAGCTTTACTGTAAGCCTCATGGAAGAACTTATAATTAAAACACTGTAATCTTAGTGTTTATAACAGTCAGGAATCTTGAAGAGCTTCGCTGACTTGAGAGGGCTGACTTGAGAGGCTTTGTAAGAATTCCTTTCCTTTTAGCTTTCAGTTCTAGAAGTCTGGTGGTTTTATTAACTTCCCTAACCGTGTTCACGACAGCCGAGGGGTTTTCCTGAATAGAAGCAACCAAACTCGGCATGCACTAATTCCCATCGATAGAAATTATCAAGTTTTTACCTTTGTTCATGGTGGCTACAGACAGAAAAAACCTGGAAAAGTCAGGGAATTTTTGGATGACAAGGAAAACGGGAAATGTCAGGGAATTTAACAAAAAATAAGGAAAAGTTAGGGAATTAAAAAATATATCTAAAATATTTCATTAGTTTCGCAACCCAACACTAAAACTAAAGTTAATAATACCTAAATAAAATAACATTTTAATTTGTAAAATAACTGATAAAACTGTTTATGTTTAGTAGATACAAACTTTTTTAATGTGTGATCAATAATAAATAAAACAAAAATCATCATCCACCATTAAAACAGGAAAAAAGCAGTCAGAGAAAATTGAAAAATGTTGCCTGGAAAACCTGGAAAAGTCAGGGAATTTTGTAAAATATATTTGTAGCCACCCTGTTGTTCCAATATTCTTCTTTGCTATAGTTTAAAAAACTGTTAGTAGAGCTGTGATGCCCTCTATAAAACTTCAAACCAACTGTACTGATTCGAAAAAATAAAAATTTACACTATTTTCAACTTATAATTTGCAAGAATAGACCAACTCATGATTTAACGGAATGAGTGAAACAGTGACTATACAAATAAAACTGGCCATTCTAGTTTGATTGGCCACAACAGAAGCCCAGATTTATAGTTTAAAAGAAGCTATATAGAGTTTGTTTTAATTTGAGTTCAGAGCGTCCTTCTCCCACCAAATAATTATTTCTTACACATATGCCTGCATAATTAAAAACAACATTTGAAGAGACATTAAAACGGGTCATGGCCTAACTGCTCCCCACCCCCTCCTCTCATCTTCCACAGGCACGACTCTGATCTTCTCTGAGTAAATAACTTTTATTACAGTGTGCTCAGACATATGAACAAGCTTGTCCAAGGTGGCCCTCAATTAAGAAAATAGAAATTTACCTTCCTTGAAAGCTATAAATCTAGTGTTGATATCCAGTCAAGGTTGAAATAAATATTCAAAGTATAAAAAGCCGGGACAGAGTAGGCTGAATATAAAATAGGTAAATAAAAGCGCAACTGATTTTGATTGAGATAAGGGTCCCGAGTTTGATTCCTGGCATAGCCAAGAAACGTATAATTGGTGAAATGTGGGTTTCCCCTTTCATAGTGATGAATTAACGGCCGGATATTGTCTCTGTTCTAGATTAAAAGATTAAAGTTAGTTTATAAGTCACTGGCTGCTATAATCATTCGATTCAGAAAGTGCATGTAAATTACCTCAAATAAAAAAATAAAAAAAATTGCTTGAACTTTGTGCACACCGGATCACTTTTAATACACTTTTTTATTCAAAGTACTCGATAGAAATGAAACTACTTGATGAAAATCTGAATATAATTACAGTCAAATTAACAAAGATTTTTTTTTTATGCAATCCAATTTTCATAGGAGGAATCTTATCTGACAGTTTGGAAAGTTATTAGTACTTTCATGTATTCATACGTCAGGTCCTGTGATCTGCAGCCGTCATATTTGGTTGATATTATTAATACCTGGTACCTATAAAATAAAACAGTACAGTAAAATATTATCAATAAAAAATTTGTATTAGTATTTTTACTAAAGGTCCTTTCTACTAAAATCCTGCTATAGTTTTCACTTTTATTTTTTACTTTTCTATTGTTGACGAAACATCAAAATATTTTTCTTGTCTGAAATTATTAAAAAATTAATGAGAAAAAAATAATTTTATTAATTTGGTGTGCAAAAATCACTGCAACAGGTTGAAAGCTATATGTTTACCATGAAACCGGTCGTTCCTCTCAAAGAACTGCCTAAGATAGTCCCTGACTACATACTAAAGTGTGAAGTCTGTCAGTAGATGACAGACCCGACTAGTTTGTTGAATATTTCCTTTTTATATAAAAAATAAAATACCTTGAAAAGTAGTAATATTGTGGTTTATTTAAAAAGTCAGTGCATTATTTCTTCGAAAGGAGGGAGAGTATATTTCCAAGAATTGCAAAACTCTGTATAGCATTATTTTAATACATGAGACATATACTGTTCTATTACTAAGCTACATTTCATTTATTTAATTCCATCTGTATCTTAAAAACTTGAGGTTTATTTTTAACAAAAATACTTTGTTTCCTAATCACAGAATGCAGACCTGTACACATTGACCTGTGATGTGCAAAATGTCACTGCTGGAAACTATTGTATAACTGTGAGTATTTTTTTCAAGCTGTGTTTTATTTTTTTAAGTTATTTAGTTGATTGACATGCACTACCAATACTCATATTCTTTATTCTCAAATATTGATACCTCAGTGCAAAATGTCTACATTTTAAAATCACTGGATTTTCAGTATTATGTATGAAATAAAGTGCATTGATAAAAAAAATTGTAATAAATAAAATGATAGAACAGTACGATTGGGATTGGGCGGTGACGATCGATTTTCTTTAATAGGCAACCATTACCTTTTGTCCATGGCAGCAATGTAAAGTGTGAACTGTGTTCTTCTTTTCATTGTAAAAGCCATATTGTGTTCGTCCCTCCTATATGTTTCTATCCACCTTTCCTGTACCTTATTCCAAATATAATAGGATAGCATGAAAATAATAGAGCACAAATAAAAGTAAAAACACTAACACATATTTATTTACACACACTTCAATATTTTGATGCTATAATAGCACTAAAATTTGTTTACAGACACTTAAATATTTCAATGCTCATATAGCATTTTCCTCAAGAAGTAGTAGACCTGAGGAAGATGCTATAATAGCGTCAAAATATAAAAATATAAAAATTACCCTTTTAGAATAGGAACACTGTTGAAATGTATTAATATTCACTTTCCAGTATATTTGGTTCCTCTTCACTAAGATATAGGTTTTTTTGGCCTCCATTACTAAGCTGTCAGAAATTACAAACTTAAGAAGAACTTTGATATATTTTGCCAAGTTAAAAATGATTTGAAAATTCCTGCTTATCGTAATAATTGTTTTCTCATAGTTAACTTTAAAATTAATAGTAAACCTATGGTAAATTCCCAACACCATGTCAATTTAAGAAAAATAAATGTTATAAAATCACTATTGGTTTTACATGTTTAGGTTATAAATAGGGATGGGACCTCAAATCCTTGAATCCCTCGAATCCTTAAGGATATTTTGGATTCGAGATTCAAATTATTACTTTTTTTTTAGGGAAATTTGTTTTATATTTCTAATACTACTTATTGATATTTTGGAATTATAGGATGAATTAACAACCAGGCCCCAAACCAGTAATTTAACACTTTAACTGAATGTTATAATGAATGGATTATAAGAAAGAATGTTAACATTTGTTACTCTTTGGATTTCCTATTATTCTATTATATTTATATTTTCTATTATGTTCATATTTTTTTCCAAAATTCAGATTCGGAATTTGGGATTTGAAGGTAAATTGGAGATTCAGATTCATAAAATAGTAGATTCGACTCATCTCTAGTTATAAATAAAATTTAAGACATAGTTTTTCACATGTTATGTACAATAACTACAGTAAATTTAAATTCCGATTACTGTAAGGTATGAATCATTTTGGAGTATCTTTTGTGAAACATGTCGTTGCTAAGCTGTTTTGCATAAAATGACACTTTATAGCTTAACCAGTAGTAAGTCGACATAATTATCCTAGTCCTGCCTTCAATTCCCAGAGAGGGCCTGAAATGAGCGGTTTGAGTTTGAATCTGTTCTTTTTCACTAAGCGCTAAATTAACCATCTTATGTATTTACTTCAGTGGACGCATGGTCTAACGCACTACTCTTTCAGTAGACTAGACTGACAATGACAGAGAGATCGAGATTTGAATTTTGCTCCGGTGTACTGAGGGAGGTTTTCCAAAATGGTTTTCCACTCTACCATCATGAAAATGCAGGAACAATTCCTCTAAATATAACCTTCATGATCCTTAAAACCATTAGTGCAATTAATACATTAGTAGCGTATAACCTGAATAGTAATAAGACAAGGTGCTAAAAACCCTGTTAAAACCTCATATACAGTCTCAATTAGCTCCATAGGGAGATGCAATGAAAAAATAAATAAATGCAAATAAGGAGTATTTAGGCAAAGCTTTATGCACCAGATTAAGCCATTAAATGCATCCAAATAATAGGAATAAAACTAATATTAAAAAAAAAAAAAAATGTTTCAGGTGGATGTAGAAGATGACAGGTGCGATGTCAACAGTGTATGGATAACACCACCCAACTATTGCAGGCGAACTCTTGTTCTCAGTAAGTGAAACACTAAATGAGGGCTTGATCACAATATAATAGACAAACTCTCAAGTTTTATAAACATGAGGAGTATAAAGCAAAGAGGAAATACACTGCATTAGTGCAGATAGAGAATTGAAAAATTACACGATAAAAAACCCATCTCTAATGCAAACACCGACCAAGATTCAAACCTCCACCTTCTTTTTCGATGTCGAACAAGTTTGATGTGATTATAATCCCTTAGATCCCTCGGACCAATACTGTTCTTTTTTTTTTGGTTGAGTCTTTTCTTGGTAACTTTAAAAAGTACTTTCTTGTTCAGACTTTAGACAAATCTACACAGCATTCAAATAATATAATTCACAGATTAATCATGGAACACTTTCACGTCTTCGGCTGACCATTGTTAAGATTATGATGGCGCGATGGTACAACGAATGGGTTTGGGCGTTTGCTCTTGTCTTCTTCTCCAAGATCGCAAATACTTAAAAGATTTAAATTTAAGAAGTGTAACTAAAATAAAGAGAAGGAGGTGAGAAACCTTTTGGTATTGGAAGGCTGAATGTCACTTTTTGGGTCCCACATAAGGTTGTACACTTCATGAACATTAATTTTTGCCCAAATATGACGGTGTTTCAACCATAGATAAATAGATCGATAAGATAGGCGTAACTTTATAAACTAAGCTTTAAAAACAATTATTTTATTTTATTCTAAGCAAATGAAATATATACCGTTTGAGGATGTTTAATTTACAAACGATGAAAATACATAATTGACAAAATATGCGAAAAGGCTGTACTGAACATCTCAAAAGGCCATAAGTTCCCTATCCCTGATATAAGTATTGAATAATAAATATGTGTCAACATTTTTAAGACTAGACATGCAACTTGATATTCAAAAAGTATACACATTGAAAGTTCTCCAAAAATTTCCATTTGGAAAAAAGTACAGAAATAATAGCTTCAATACACGGTATTTGCCTCCCTTTATCCATAAGGTAAATTTCTTGGTTCACAGCTTTGACCGAGTCATAATCAGGGCTAGGATTTTGATGACCTAAAAATGATCTAGAAAAATGCATACGACTAACTCCACTATTAATTTTATAAATGTAAAATGCAATGAAAATTCTTCAGATAAACTCTTGCATTCTACTAAATATAACATTGATTTTAATTATCTTCTTCAGAAGTAATAGTTACCCACTTCCGATGCAACCTTTTCATATTTTGCAATGCCTCACCAGGAATGTGTATTTACCAACCATACACACAATAAGGATTCAAATTCATTGCCAACATTATCGTTTCGTTCAGACAACTGTGAGACGTAAACTGTGAGATAATTTTGTGGAGCGTTTATGCATTTATAGATTATCGATGGTATTGGAAAATATATTTATTCAATGAATGCCTTTAAATGACTCAAATGTTCCTAAAAAATCTCACAAAGACCTTAAATGACTAAAAAATAACTCATTCAAATAAATATGACTTTAAACTCCAAAATTAAAAAAAAAAAAGACCTATACAATATACATTTATGCAACATGAGGATCATGAACAAAGTTAATGTACTTATGAGCATTGTTTGGGACATACAAAAAAAAAAATCAACTATCATCAAAATTCTGGGCCCTGGTTATAATAATAAAGGCATACTAAAAATATAATTTTCTCTCTGTGTTTGCTTGCCTACATATTTTGTATTCATCTCTTTATTTTGTCCCTAGATCTAAACGAATCTTTACCAAGCTACGACTTGACAGAACTTTTTTCCGAGGATAGTCACAACATTATCCTTTCTGTATGTTGTCGATCTTGGTACTGGCACTTGTGCTTGTTGCGATTTGCTACTTCAAGACCATGGCGTACCCGAATCAAGTTTCACGACAAAGAAGGGATGATTCTTAAGGAAGCCAAGTTTTATCCCCTTGGTCGGGGAGGTAAAGATAACCCGGTGGTGGTGGATTGTTGTAGCTACTGTAACGCTTGCGAGACCAAACAAATGAATAGTAATCAAAATGTACATATGCTTGGCTAGTAATTGTTTCTATTTTGACCCGACATGATATTATCCATGGTGGCTACAGACAGGGAAATTTTTAATGTCAATGAAAACTGAAATGTCGGGGAATTTAATCCAAAACAAGGAAAAGTCAGAGAATTTAAATATTTGATTAATCATGGTGGCTACATACAAGGAAAACGAGTAAAAGTCATGGAATTTTTTAAGTCAGGGAAAACAGAGAAAGTCAGGGAATTTAAAAAATGTTTGATTAACTCTGCAGCTAAACATTTAAACAAAAGTGAGAGTGTTTCTCGATGTTAACAAAGTGCATTGCCTAGATATTTTATTCTAACATGAGATGGTTGTATAGGGTTTATTTTATAACATTTACACAGGGACAAGAATAATACCTAATTAAATAATAAAGAATTAACAAGAACTTATAAGAATGTTGATATTTGATAGCCTAGGATTTTTTGAAAATATGTGATCAATATAATAAACGAAAAAAATTCCCATTCAGCAAGAAAAACTGTAAAAAGGTTAGGTCTGGAATTTTTTTAATGTTGTCTGAAAAACCTAGAAAAGTCAGGGAATTCTATAATAAAAATTTGTAGCCCTCCTGTTATTAGAGATGGGATATTCGAATCCTTGACTCCTATGGGATTGTGAGAGATTAATAATAATCTCAAAAAAGTATCTATAATACATTTATGAAGATTTGCAGTTCAAATAGTAATTTTAAGCAGTTGGTTAAAGGAATTATATATACTTGTGTATTTAGGAGAGTACCCAACAAAATCACTAAAAAGGACAAAAATTTATTAAAATAATTAAATTACTAATCAAAAGGACTTTCACTGTCATTTATGATGTAATAGACATGACAAACAGAATAACATTTGCTAGTGGCACCAAGCCCTTAGCAACTTTTGTTTTTTATATTCTTTTTAAATATTTTCTCTTTAAATAAAATTGAACATGTTTAAAGATTCGAGGATTCGATTTTGGACTCGAGATTTGAAAGAAAATTTCAAGATTCGGATTTGAGAAATACAGATTATTTAAAGACTGTTTAAATTTCCCTATCAAACTCATATCATTTTCTTATAAACACTAATGGCAAGACCATAGTCACTTTTATGAAAAGTGAATTTTTATTTCTTAATACTATTCTTTAAAGTGACTTGAAATTGGATACACCCCTAAAAAACGCAGGGAATTTTGTATTATCAAATTAGTTGGCAACACCGAATTAACAAGTGTTTGGGCCAGATTCATTGTCAGACCTGGTGCACCTCAAGTGTGGCTCGAAACCAAATAAAAGACGAGACCCAAAAAAGAATGGGCGAGTTTCAAATGGGAAACTGCCCCATTCCATTCCAGTTTAGTAGATGTTATTTGTGTTTGGTTTTGAGACGCACCAAGTCTGACTGAATCTGGCCCTATGTCCTCAATGGTAGTTTGTATCGTAGTGAAGTGCCTTTTCATGAAATAGAATAGCTTTAATAAAGTTGATTATTATTATATATATATATATATTTATATAGTACAAATATTAGTAGTGATGTAAAGTAATTCAAATGTTCCTATATTTACCTGTGTAAATAGTCATTATTTATAGAGGTAAAGTTACTAATTTTATAACTTTTGTTAATGGATATTTGTGTATGTTAAAAATGAAAGGTTTTCTATGCCACTCATGGGTAATGAAGTTAACACATTCCAAATCAAGTAATTCTTTCTATCTTTGTGAAATCATAAATGCCAAACTCTTCTGTGCTTGTCTTCCTTCTTGTGAACTTATTGGATGTCAATTGTTATGCTAAATTAGTAACTAGATTGTTTTTATCTATTAAAGCTTGCTTATGTTTTACTATGCTATTATCTTATATCTTATTTTGTTGGGAAACGGGACTAAAAACGGTTTTATACAAGTGTTTTAATTTTGGTTTTTGTGTGAAATTGTTGTATTATATTTTATTTTGTTGATTGTTTTATTTTCTTCTTTTTTGTGAACTGTACTTTTATGTGTTGCTTGTTATTTATTGCTATAAACAATTTTGTAAACATAAAAGAAATATTATATTGAAGATAAGCTATACATATTTTTGCGTTCTTTCTTTCCTACCTCTTTTTTATCTTTTAAAGAAATGGTGGTTTTGGGCATGCTTTAAACATTTTCTTATTAACATCGTTTTTAACGACAAACCTGCTTGCTCTTATAATAAATCTTTTTGGAATTAATAAAAACACAGCATCAGAGGTTATTAGATTCTATTTCACAAGTAGCCTATATGTTAGTACCTTTTTTTTTTCAAGACAAGAATAAACCCTTTTTGACATCAATTTGAATGTGTTTTTATACTATGGTTTTTTTTTAATAAATATCAGTGGCTTAGTATCAGGGTAGACTATGAGATTAAGTCTCCCCAAACCTTCTATTGGACAGTTTGGATTTGACCCTCAAATCCAAAATTTTCTCGAATTCTTGATTCTCGAATATCCTTAAGGATTTGAGGGATTTTAAGGATTCACGAGTCCCATAGATTAAGTTACATTTGGCTCACAAATAAGGCACAAATAAATCAACAAGTCCTTGTGAACCCACTTCTCCACACTTTGGGCATAAAACCATTACATTCCTCGAGATTCGACAGTCCTTAGTTCTCAAGATCCAATCAACATTTTTATTTCATGAGGGTGAACAATTTTCAAACTTTGCACGTCACTATTTTTTGTTGTTTGCTTTTTCTTAGTATTAATACTATCTGCTAGTAAATATCTTTTCTAAGTTTCTTTTCTTGCTTTGCTGATTATTAATGTGTAACATATATAGTTGTAACTAAAAAGTAAAAACTAAACATCAAGTCATATGATTAATGGCAGTTATAACACTTTTAGTAGAAAATATCAATGTTGACTGCATAAAAAAATATGTTTGTATTTTCTAAACCATCCTTCCCACCATTTTATTAGTAGGAACCTATGCAAATCATCTTTAATTTTTTTTTTAATTATTTACTTTATAAGTACAACTAAGATGATAGATTAGCATTTATTTGTTTAAAAATCTAGCTATAGGCCTAGTGGTTAAATGTATATATATATATATATATATAATCATTTAGGGCTCTGCCATCTAAAGTGGACTTTGCCCACTATAATCCTCCAGAGCCTGCATTTGACTAATGTCTCCGACGGATTATCACTCTAGAGTTCTTAAAGGTCTTCGTCCACTGGGTCCACCCATCACCTTCAAGATCTGCCCACTGGGCGTGATCTTTCCATAATGGCCTCAAAACCTTTCCTATCTCCTTTATTAATATTTATTCTGAGCATATGTCCAAGCCATAGTATTTTCCTTCCCTTCGCTTCACTGATAACCGACTGGTCTTGGTATAATTCTCTGTTTCTCCTGACTCTCCATTCACCATTTTCCTTCACTGGACCATGTATATTTTTTTATAAGGATTTAGTTTTCAAATATATAATATTATTAATCTAAACATCACCACCTTCCTACACAGTACAGTAAATTTTCAAAACAATGTTTAATCGCAGTGATTTATTCACTAATAAAAATAATTCATACTGCATAAACTTCCTTGCTCCTTTATCTAAAAATGGTGACATTTGCTTAGAACTCTTAAGAAATTTGAAACAAATTAAGAGACTTTGTTGGAGATTCTACCAACTTTGAGAAAAGAACAACATCTTGTTCTGCCAAACATCAAAACAATCAATTTACTATTTCGAAGAGCACAAAAAAAATATCGCTTATAGGTTAGAAACTATTGGTTCAATACAATTATATGTCAGATAAACGATTTCTATTTTTAAAAGTCTTACATTTTTTGACATAATAAGTAGTTTGGTATCTCAAATAGTTGTGGGGATGCGATCAAAATTGGAAATTTCTGTGTTTTTTAAAGTACTTTCAAAGTTATTTTCATGGAAAAATGAGAATAGCAATTTTATTTGTAATGTTAAACAATGCCAAGATACAAATTTTGTTCAGAATCGTTTGAGCCGATTTTGAAAAAGAGTTTTATGCAATAAGTTCTCAAATAAAAAAGTATTAATTAAATAATTATTTGATATATTTTAAACTCATTTAGGTGTATAGAGTCTTTCTACCTCGTCAGGATATTTACACTAATGGTAAGAAAAGAGAAAGGAGAATTTAGAGGAAATATAGCCACATTTGCATGAAGGGAGAGAATGAATTCATTTAGTAAAGCCATCTTCAGTACACTCGACCAGAATTAAAACCTCATTCTCCTCAACGTCGGCAATCCAGCCAATTGCAAGATCGATGCTTTAGACCAAGCAACCACTGAAGCGAGTTTTGAATGGATTTATTATTTTTAATGACTGCAGATAATATTATATTTGTACTAATTAGTACCTTAAAGACCAAGGCTATTATTAAGTTTCGGTATGTTAATGCAATTTTGCGATATCATTTCTCTACTTCAGCATTTTACTATTCAAAATCCTTCACCATTTGCTGAATGTTACATAATTTTATAGTTTCGTCTTTGAACTAAGCGATAACATAAATACTAACAATCATCCGATTTAATTAATCTCTGCCATATTCTATAGAGCAAAAATGTTAAGTCACTCTCTAATATTTATTACTACAGTAAACATTGTCAAACGACTATCATGTTAAAAGTAAGATTCTTCCTCTCTAGAATATAGCAGAAACTAATTAAACTATATTATTATTTTGTTGCCTTAGTACAAAAATATGTATTTCGCTCTTCCTTCAGACACTGTGAAGTTTTTTAATTTTAATATTACAATTTAATAGTATTTACAGTGTTGTGCCTTACTGTTCGGCCCTTGCGCCTTTTCTCCGCACTTGCACCACCGACCGCGCCAACCACCCTCTCTACTGCCTGGGCCACTTCACACTTCATGCTCTCAGAGCTGTCTGTGACAAGTTCCCCACTATACTCAATGCCCATGAGAACTCCTCTTTCTATTGGCTAGCTTGGTGGCCATTGTCTCTCACGTTCTCACACGCCAATGGGAAGCTCCCTTTTCTCCCATTGGACAAGGTCAGGCAGAAGTGGAGGGTATATAATGCGGTGATTCCTGGAGCAGGTCACTCGGAGAGTGGCCACCAAACCCTGGTGTGCCAGTATTTAAAAGAGCTAATAAATTGTCTTATGTTACAAAGGAGCAATATTGTTTTAACCTTCTCTCTTCCCACCATCACCCTACCTCCTACTGTGACTTATGTTGCCGGGACTAGCACTCTACCTCCCCACCTCGGGACTTCCTCCTGTTCCACCGTGACTCACGTTGCTGGGAAATCCTCCTGTTCCACCGTGACTCACGTTGCTGGGAAATCCTCATGTTCCACCGCGACTCACGTAGCTGGGACTTCCTCATGTTTCACCGTGACTCACGTAGCTGGGACTTCCTTCTGTTCCACCGTGACTCACGTAGCTGGGACTTCCTCATGTTTCACCGTGACTCACGTTGCCGGGACTTTCTTCCGTTCCACCGTGACTCACGTTGCCGGGACTTCCTTCTGTTCCACCGTGACTCACGTTGCCGGGACTTCCTTCTGTTCCACCGTGACTCACGTTGCCGGGACTTCCTTCCGTTCCACCGTGACTCACGTTGCCGGGACTTTCTTCCGTTCCACCGTGACTCACGTTGCCGGGACTTCCTTCTGTTCCACCGTGACTCACGTAGCTGGGACATCCTTCCGTTCCACCGTGACTCACGTTGCCGGGACTTCCTCATGTTTCACCGTGACTCACGTAGCTAGGACATCCTTCCGTTCCACCGTGACTCACGTTGCCGGGACTTTCTTCCGTTCCACCGTGACTCACGTTGCCGGGACTTCCTTCTGTTCCACCGTGACTCACGTAGCTGGGACTTCCTCATGTTCCACCGCGACTCATGTTGCTGGGACGTCCTTCTGTTCCACCGCGACTCACGTTGCTGGGAAATCTTCATGTTCCACCGCGACTAACATTGCCAGGACATGCTCGCCGACATTTTTCCTACCCCTACCTACACGTGTCTGAACACAATGTCACCCCGAAACGACACTTTGCTGAGACATCAACCAGTCCCCCCCCCCTCCCGAAGCCACCAACTAGGGATAACATTATCAGACACCCACCAAAATAAATAGATCCACGTATGTTTTTGAATTATGAGTAGGTGCTAGCCGCATTCATCGGTAATACAATATACATTTTTAATAACATCTTCCATAATAACAGGGACATATCCTCCAGTTTCACTATTTCTATCATAGTTCTAGTTCATTCACTATGTGATAAATTTTTCATTCAATTTCGCAATTAGTTTTCTCTCACCATTCCCTAATATCCTAATCCCTAATTATAAGTTTAGTAAAAAAAAAACAAAAAAACCCACCTCGGTGGAATAGTTAGCCAACGCGCTGGTTTCGTGTTGAGCTAGACTGCCAAGGATGGGGAGATGGAGGTTTGAATCTTGGTCGGGTGGACTGGTATTTTTTTCCCCTAAATAGTTTTCCACTCTCCCTTGATGCAAATGCGGGTTCACTTCCTCTAAATTCAACCTTTCCTATTCCTAACCCATTAGCATAATTAGTACTTAAGCGTATAACCGGAACGTATGGTAAAACGCGGTGCTGGATAAAAAAAAATTAAGTGCAGTAAATGAGAAACATATGGGTTGAGTTTCTTGAAATTACTAAATGACCTAAATTAATGGATAAATTTCTTATTTTTCTTTCTACAAGAAATGTATGATGAAATATGTATTTTCATCTATAATTCAAATATTCATAGCATTGGTTGTCTAGAACCAAAGCCTGTGAAGGATAAAGTTATTGAACACACTTGTGCAAACATCTTGTTAGTGCTTAATACACTTTAGAAAAAATAATGTAAACCTCCTTCAGACAAATTTTCGTAGAAAGAGCTATAAAAGCTACTAGATCTACTTTCATATATTCATATGTCAGGTCATGTAATCTGCAGCTGTCACTTTTGATAAATACTCTCAATATCAATAAAAACACACTAATAAAATATTAAAATGCTATCAATTTTGACCGCAAAACAATATTTTTGTATATTCTTAATGGCCCTTGCCAAGAAAATTTGACCTTATCCACTCTACCAGAATCATTCTATAGAAGGATATGTTTATTTAAATAATTGGTGTCCTTGTTTGTTTGAAGTACATTGTTGGTCAACTTTTTAAATTTGATATAATACTATAGTATAGTAAAGCTTACAATTGTTGATGAAGCTGAAATATCTGATTCCGACACTGAAAGAACATTATCTAACCACAAAACTAAAAAACTATTGATAAGCTTGCCTTGGCTCTAGCAGTGTTCTAAGCTTTAAAACAATTATTAGCTTTGACTTTCCCTGAAAAAAAAATTCCTGTTTCTACAATTACGAGTTTCAGAATAAAAAATACTAATAGCTAAAATACTCAATTTATGGTCAATTAATGCCACTCTGAGCTGTCGTCGTCGTTGTCACTGCCACCATTGTGCGAGAAGCCATTGATTTATGTATATATGCATATTATATATATATATGTTTGTTTTATATAAACATGCACATATATATATATATATATATATATATAATAATATTATATAATAGTACTGACAATAACTAAGCTACCCACTTCAGTGGTTAAATAGTCTAATGTATCACTTTCGTAATAGATTGGATTGTCGATGACAAAGAGATCCTTATTTGAATTCCATTTAAGTATGGTGAAGACTTTTATTTCCTGAATGGTTCCCCACCCTATCCCTGTACAAATGTGACTACATTTTATCTAAATCCTACCTTTATCATTCCTAATTCATTAGTAAGATGCAATGGAAAAGTAACCAACTTAACTCTTGTAACCTTTGTGTTCAAGCCCCTTTATAACCCCTTGGTAGTAATTTTATATCATTACAATTCACTCTCAACAACAATGCCTATTAAAAGAGTTAGATTACAAATTAGGGATGTGCGAAAATCACTTTTTCATTTCGAGATGTTATCGAGATGAGAAAATGAAAAAATATCGAGATGCGAGAACGAGACAAGAAAATATTTTTAAAACAAAATTTTTCTTAATAACGCATCTAATTAAACACTTTCATTTTTAACAAACTCAGGTTATGGCTTGCCACGTTCGACTCCTTTATGGGAAAAAAATATGAACTCCCAATTAAACCTTATATTTACTATCAAATAATGTTAAAAGTAATAAGTTTTCACTTGGCTTGGTTAGGAAATTTATTAGGGCAGTTATTTGCATATTAATATTATTTTATTTTAAATTCTTGAATTTTTGAGAAACATTTTATACGTTCGAGACGAGATCGAGATTTTTTTTCCTTGTCGATCTCGAATTTTCGAGTCTCTCACATCCCTATTTACTATTTTTTTTTGTTATCTTTCAGATAAGGAGTCTGATGATGTAATGAGTCCCACAGAGAGAATATTATTACTATATGCATATGATTGTGAACCTTTCATGGAGCTAATGGCTACTTTTAGAAAGCTATTGAATAGTTCTGGCTTTGAGGTAAGGTTATGGTCTAAAAAGTGTAAAGGTTGGAATTTTTGAATGTTGTTTTTCTCAGATTACTTCATTCAATTAGTCCAAAATTAAGGTTATTACTAGAGATGAGATGCTCAAATACTAGGATATTCAAAAGACTCAATCTTCGTAAGAATCTAAAAAAAAAATAAAAAAAAATTCTTCAAGTACAATTGACGTCACATAACAATTTTAAACAGTAAGTAAAAGGAATCATATAGACTTATGAAGTTGGGAGGGTAACAAAATCACAAAAAAGACTAAATTGTATTTATATAATTAATTTACTAAAAAAAAGTGTTCTATTTGTTGTTTATGACTCAATAGATGTGACAAACAAAATATCATTGGTCAATGGCAACTAGTATTAAACAAATTTTCTAATTAATTTTTAAATATATTCACTAAAAAATTAAACATTTAAAGGGTTTGAGGATCTGATTTTGGATTCAAGATTCGAAAAAAAAAAATCGATATTCGAATTTAATTGCGATTAAAGGCATATAAATATATGCAATGGGTAAAGTTTGAACTTGGATAAGTTGATATTATCCAGATAATGTTGACATTATCTAAAATACATGGATAATGTTAAATAATATTTTTCAAAGTTTATCCGGTTAATATTGACATTATTCATCCACACTTGAATAATGTCAAAATCTTAGGGTTGAGGTTAGTTTAGTTAGGCTAGGTTAGGCTAGGATAGGTTATATTAAGTAATTTTAGGCTATGTTTGTTTAGGTTAGTTGAAAAGAATCAAAATTAGGCATTTAGAATCTTTGTTTTTAGTTTAGGTTAGGTTAGGTGAAAAGAAAGAATCAAAATGAGGCATTTCAATGTTAGTGCATTGCTATAATTTAATTTCAGTGATCAAAATAACGTTTCAAAATATAATTCATATTCAAACATGCTTAGTTTTACAAATAGTATTCAACATTATTCAAGTCTTGCTGGCTAGTGTCGAGATTATCGGATAAAGTCGAAAATAAGATAAATTAGTTTCTAATTCTGACTTTATCCGTTTCACTTGGATAATGTCGACATCTCCTGGCTAATCTCGACATTGTCCAGATTTAGCACATTGCCCTGTAACATACACATAATAAAATCTGATCATAATTATCGAGAGATAATCAACCACACCACAAATTAAGATAACGCTTTTCTTTCATATAAATAAACATATTATATTTATTAGCATTTTAGAACATGTATATGCTTATTCAAAGCTATTAAAGGATATGTTATATATTTTGAATGTTCAAATTTAATTTTTCACTCCAGGTTCTTGACTGTTTTGATGATCACAACTACAACGACATTAGTGTCCATCCGACACAATGGATTCTTGACTTATTGTCAAACAATAAGGTGAAAGTAGTAATTGCATCTAGTAAGTGTGCTAGAAAGCAACAACGGTTTCGCAACAGAGTGAGTTACATAAAGGACAGATGTTTCAGTCCCTTGTTTCTTTATGGACTGGATTATATAACCAAAAACAACAGTGCTGATATGTTTGAAAGGTGTTTTCATGTCAGGTATGTGAAGAGTCTTTAGTATAAACTATTTTTTTATCCCTATATCAGAGGTCACAAACTCAAAGGCCTATGGGGTGAGGCAGATAACATAAATGTGGGAAAGGTGCTGATTGTGAGACAAATCAACATGCAAAATACATTTAATAAAACTGAACTATGGTGTAAGCATAGAACATACCTATTACATTTACAGATTATATTTTAAATTCAACCAACCCACTTCGATGTTTGATTGGTCTAATGTTCACTTTCTCAATAAGCTGAACTGCTGATTACGAGGAGCTCAGAATTTGATTCCTGGTTGGGTGTACTTAGGGTTGTTTCTCCTAAATGGTTTTCCACTCTTTGCCCATGCAAATGTGGGTACACTTCCATTAAATACAGCCTTCCTCATCCTTAACATGTTTGTGTGACTAATCCATATGCGTGTAGTCTGAACGGGTAGTAAGATGCGGTGCTAAAAAAAAATTAAAATTGAAAAAGCACAAATTAAACAAATGTAAGTAGTAAATTATTGGAGGTTTCTTTTGTAATTCATTAAGCCTTTGATTTGTAACCTGTTATCTTTTCATCTACCCTTTTATTTTTTGGTAATTTTTTTTTTTAGAAAGAACAGAAATTCGGATTATGTTGAATTTTCTGATTTTTAAATGTTGGATGTAAACAAAATAATGCTTTTTAATATAAGCATTTGGAGACAAGTGGTGTCAATAGACCATGTAAACTTGTGCATTTCAGCTTTAAAATAAATATGGTTTATGGTTGAATACAATAATTATTGTAAACACTTTGAAAATAAAATGTGATCAATGAAATTACATCAATCCTAAGCAGTTCCGATAATTTTTTACTATTCTATTACAATTCTAAACTTAAAACAACACACAAAAAATGCATAAATATATTTTGAGCAATTTTTCTCTTTTATAACCTGTAAGTTTTATAAATGTAAAAAATTAATCTTAAAAATACATTTACACAGTTATTCTTTACATGTTAGTTTGTGTTATTGTGTTTGCCTCCTTATAGAAATCAACAGGTTAATAAACAACAAAATTAAATATTGTTACTATTTTTTTTTGTAAGTACTTAACACAAGGGGTACTCTTAGCATCTCATACCACATTTTTGGTGAGCTCAAGATTATTCTTAACTTTCACGCCACTTTAATAATAAATCTTTGACTCCACCACTATATGAACTGTCTCTCAAGCATACCATGCATCATGTGAAGACATAACACTATAGACCAGTATTTCTCAAACTCTCTCCAGTCATGTACCCTTTTGGGACCGTGTGCTAACCAACGTACCCCCTTTATTGCTTCATAATGAAAGAAATAATTAAACAATACTACGATTTTGTAAACTGTTTTATAAATGGCGCACATGCACATGCAGCACCCACAAACACACTACACACACACACACACACACACACACACACACCACACACACACACACACACACACACACACACACACACACACCACACACACACACACACACACACACACACACACACAACTTTTGAGATAAATTAAACAAACCATAAAAGAAGGAAAGAAAGGCTTATAAAAGTCCATAACATCATGTCAAAATAAACACTAATTTGTTTAGCAGACCCACTATTATTAAGACTATTAGGTATGAATCACACTCCGTTGTGTATTGCGTACCCCCTAAAATCTTTCCCGTACCACTAGGGGTATGTTTACTAGAGTTTGAGAAACACTGCTCTAGACCAGTGCTTGTTTCCACTTTATTCGTTAATTTGTTTTGGAAGCTGTAAGATAAATTAGAACTTATTCAAAGCTAAACACAATGATGAGGAGACTTATTTTGTTAGTTTTTAGAAATTTTATTTTCAACCAACTCATATTGTTTCTTAAAACATTAGTACCAGGTAAACACAAATCATGAGCAAAAAATAAAGAAAAAAAAGCCCAATTATTCTATTTTATTTGTAATTTGAGAAATAATCAACTTTTATTTTTAAGTTCAATGGTTTTACAAATGAAGAATATATGTTAGCTATGCTGTTCTATTTTTAAATATGAGAAATAATCAACTTTTATTTTTATTTTTAGGTTTGATGGTTTTACAGCTGAAGAAGATATGTTAGCTCATGTTACTACTAGTAGAATTTATACACTTCCAATCCATATTAATGAACTTATCTCACATTTGGGGAAACTGTAAGTTTACACAATGTATTTAACTACTCTCATAGCTACAAGTTTGTTTCAAGTCTATTTTAAGTTATAATTGTATTACATTATTCATGTTAATATATTTGGAAGAAGGTACAGGAAAGGTGGGTAGAAACATATAAAAGGCACGAACACAATATAGCTTTTATAACGAAAAGAAGAACACAGTTCACACTTTACACTGCTGCCACTAGACAAAAAAGTAATGGCTGACTATTGAAGAAAATTGATTATCACCGCCCGATTCCCTGACCTTTGTTTTATTCTATCAGAACACACGAGGGAGTGTGAAACGCACAACACAACTTCCTAAATGTTATATGTTTCTATCCACCATTCCTGTATCTTCTTCCAAATATAGTACATTATCTCATAAAGCGAAAAGAGATTTTCCTTATAGAGATGATTCATGTTAAGCTAACTCAAAGATAGTGTGTAGAAGATCTCTCCAACCAAATTATCAATGCAATATCTATTACATGGTCCTACCTGTGACCAGGATGTTGTAAGTGAAATCTTGTTACAAATGAGGGTGGCTAAACTATGAGATTACTGCCTGGCGACAGATTTATGATCACAAAAGTGAGTGACTTTTATTCACCCATACAAACAACGTTTCTTAATGTTCTGGAATCTTGGCCACGGTGATATTTATCGCAACTATTATTTCAGGGTATTCCTGATTATAGTTACACTATGAACAACTCTAACCAAAGATTTTACGATGAAAGACTACATCTTGAGCGAAAAATGTCCTTTCAAATCCAAAACAATATCAATATGAAAATACATATACATGTGCATATTCAGGACTCAAAACTAGATGAGTCGTTTCAATGGTTGATAATTCCAAGGCGTCATTGTCCTGTTAGACTGCCTGCTGATACATGGAGAAGATTTGGGGCTTAAGACTATGAGGGTTTTTCTAAGTTCCTTACTGAGGGTGGGTTTTCCCTAATTGTGTTTCCTCAACTTCTTGTCCTTCCCATGAAAATGTCAAGTAATTACCTCTAATATGAACCCTTTGCTTCCTTACCATTCTTACCTACCCAAATTATGAGTAATAATCATATATATGTATAATCTGAACTGGTTAGTAAGACACACTGATAAAAAAACTAGACACAATTGAAACCATCCACTTAAAATCCTAAATTATAATAATTTGTTATTTTCTTTCAGACCACGTGAAAAAGATGAGAATATACAATTCCATGATAACAAATCGAAACTTTGTGGCATTTATCTGATCTTATTAAATATAAGAAGAACAATGATTTTTACATGAATCATTTCCTAGATTTGAGCTGATGGATTTATTTTCACAAAAGTCCAGGAAAATAATCTTGTTTTGTTTTATTAACTGCCAAGAAGGATGATTCATATTTGGACATCATGGTTACAATAAGTACCTAAAACCAGTGCAAGTATAAAACTCTGTGAGTTGATGAGTCACTGCTTTTCTAATTTGCTCATTCTAATGTAAAGATTGGACTATGCATAGATATATTTCATCTGAGACAATAACTTGAGAATTTATTTATTTCAGCTTGATCTGTATTGTTTGAAAAGACAGCGCTCTTCAACAAATTTGGGTGTTAAATAAAATAAATTATAGTAGTAGTTATTTATTATTAAGACTAAGGTTGCTATTTAATCCTCAAATGTATGACACACATCTTTCAGTTAGTGAAATTGATAAACAATGAATGTGAAAAAAAAAAAAGACAAACAGAAATTTGCGATTCATAAAATAAGTTGTGTCTGTAGAGGATTTCATACCAGATTAATCATTTATTACTCTATCCTTATAGTTAAAAGAAATAGTAATTTGTCAAAAAAAGTTATTAATTATTTATTTCTTTTGAAACCTTTGTTGCAAACATTAAATTGGTATTTTGAAACCATATGCTTTGTTACGGCCTTATCCAGGAAACTTTTTTTTTTGGGGCGGGGGGGGGGGGGTTGAGTGAGGGAGGTCATGCCTTTAAAAGAAAATTATCTTGGTGGCTGGACAGGGTTTAGTGGAGCAGACCTCCGGACACACTGGTTTTGAGTGTAGCACAGTGATCTGGATGATTATCAGCTTGTTTGTCTTTAAATACGGATGCTTGAAACTTGTCTTTTCAATTAATAGTAAATTGAAATTTAATTAAATTAATGATAGTTACACTAGATAGATGACCCTTTGAACCATAACGAAACACAGATGCGAGCAAGAGAAATCCAAATCTCCCCCCCCCCCCCTTTCCAATTCCCCCAACCAAACACCACTAATGAAGAAATGAAGATGTCCGGTACTGATATATTTGGTACTACACCCCTGCGGCCGTAAGAGGAAGTGAAATAATTAAAAATAATAAAGTATTTACATTATTCAAAGCTTTCAAAGAGTGTGCTATAATCGAAACAACAAGGCTATTATATTTTTACAGTACAAATGACAACAATCCTCAAAAAATTATTGTTATCAGATGTTACTTAAAATACTTATATCACTAACTGAATGGATATGCATCTAATTTAACTCTTATCTTATGCTAATTGATATAGTTATATTTTATTTGTCATTTCATGAATTTTGAACACTACCTCTGCCCTTTCCTGTGCCCTTGGATAAGGTCATATATTTTTTGTTAGAAACTATTATTTTATAATTAGGGTCCGGATTTTGATGACCTAAAAATGATCGAAAATTTACCTTTAAAATGACCTTAAAATTCTACAAAATTACTTCTTATTTCCAAAAAAATTACCTAAAAATGTGAACAAAAACTTGTAATAAATTCACAAAACTAAATCAAACATGAACTTTACAAATGTAAAATGCAATGAAAAGCCTTAAACAACATAAATTCTTACATTCTGCTAAATATAACATTAATTTACAAATATCTGCTCAGAAGTAATAGTGCAACCTTCTCCATCTTAGTTGCAGTCTCTTAGCAGAAATTAGTATTTTACAACCAAACAACCAAATAAGATACAAAGTTCATTGGCTACATTAGCTTCTTATTCCAGCAATTGTGCGTTGAAAAAAATGTATGTGTTAGCCTTTATAAAATATCAATATTATTTAAAAATATACTTATTTGACATAAATGTCTTAAAATGACTAAAAAATGTATTAAAAATCTCTAAAATACCTTAAAATGCTTAACAAATTAAACAAAAATGTCCTATTAAATATATATATTTCTACAATAAGGGGATACCCGCTTCGGTGGCCACGTGGTCCAACGCGCTACTCTCGTGTTAGACCAGACTGCGGAAGATGGAGATCGGGGTTCGATTTCGGTTGGGTACACTAAGGGTGGTTGTCCCTTAAATGTTCTTCCACACAAATGCAGGTGCACTTCCTCTCATTAAAACCTTTCTAATTCCTAAACCATCAGTTTAATTAGTGCATAGGCATACAACCCGAACGGGTAGTAAGATGCGGTGCTAATAAATAACTAACAGGGGGATCATGAGCAGGGTTCATATACTTGACTTAATGAACTAGAAAAAAGGTGACATGTCATCACAATCCGGGCCCTGTTAATAATACATGCATAGCCACAGTGAGTTTTTTTAAATATCTCAATGATTGAAACAATATTTTCATTTCATTTTTGGATCAGCTGAGTTGTGAGAATGTTTCACTCAGCCCAGGACACATCTTTTTATTGTTAAAAGGAATTGCTGGACATTAAAAGAGAATGAAATAGGTTTGTGATAGTTCAGCCATCTTTCAAGATTGTTGTAAAACAGATTTCGCTTTAAATTTGTGAATGTCTTTATTTCTTAAAAATATCAAATCAATACTGTTATTGTTTGAATATAATTTCAACCTTTCATAATCACATTGTGAAGTGAAATAATAGAATTATAGATACTGGTAGGTCTAAACTTGTTCTCTAGTTATAATAAGATAAAACATAGTGTAAACTTTAATATAAATTCAAATTAAACTTAGAAATTATGCACTTTATGTTAATGCTGTTTAAGATATTATTCTTAAAATAATTTAGTGAGCTGTGTGAAAATGTTTATGAGATTTTAATGTTAGGAGCATGGTTACTAATAATATTGTACATATTTTTATATCTTTATATTTATGATTATTGAATTGCTGATACCAAGGTAATCTTTATGGGATTAGGCCTAGGATCTACTTGTTTTCAAGAAACTGAAATTTTTGATTTTATATCAATTGGAAATCGTTTTTTCAAAATGGATATACCACAGATCATGAAATAACAAAAACACTAGTACAAAACAACATATTTATTATAATGATAAACACATTTTATAATTAATTTAAATTCAATAAAATACCTCCATTTTAAATTATTATTTATATATTTGAGGTATTTAATGTGCTCTTTCTGAACTGAATGATTTTATCAACACACGAGAATTTCTATGAGCAAGAGTGAAAGGGCATACCAATTTCGCCGGGAAAGGTATTTTCATATACCTTCCAGTGTTCTTTTACATGCCACAATCAACATGGGACGGCTTTACTCCCCCCCTCCCCCCTCGAAGGAACTTGTGTTACAGGTTTTTATCGCTCAAGAAAAATCCGTCAACCTCGGCTGGTTTTGAAACCACAAACATCGGTTCCTGAGGCGAGTTCTGTAACCCAAGACCACCAAGTTTGACCATTCTCAACATATTCTGATTGATAAGAAGTTTAAAATCAATATAAAATGGCTGTGAGTGTTGTAAAATGCATAACCATCTCCAACAAATAATAAAATAAAACTGTTCACAGTTAATTTCGTTAGTTTCTATGAAAACAAAAAAGGTAAATCAAGTAAAAATTATCAGAATAAAGAGTCAACAAATCCTTTTTATTATTTTAAATTATATTGAGTGTTTATATTTGAATCAAAAACCTCTGGAGTTGTAATGTGCATTCTCTATTAAGTGTGTTTGATCAAATATGTGTGTCTTTGACAGATTTCAAATGCTATGTATTGACATCTATGAGGAGGAATCATATGCGCCTTTGTATTTTAGTCCAATCAAATATTGGTTAGTGCCAATAATGGTTTCTCTTACTGCGAATATCCCGTACACCAAAATATCTCGGTAACTTTTCATTTTGCAATGTTCATACATACCATAGTTAGTAGTGATAATATTATATGAAATAAAATTTTAGAAAAATATAAATTAAATCAAGAAAACAAAAAAGAGGAAAAATATAGAGAATAAGTGTCGATATTGTGAATTAAAAATTTAGAAAATAGTTAAATTAATTAAGGAAACAGAAAGAAGGAAATTAGTAGAGATAAATGTGTTAATGTTGTGAACTAAATGTTACTTGTGTAGATTATCAGTAAAATATATTCATTGAACCTTATTTAATATTTTAAATAAGATGTGCCTCAAGAGACAATGGGTAGATCTTACAATGTCACTTTATTTATTCGTTAGGCTTAACATAAGGTTAGTGATAACAACCATACTTTTGATTTACAATATTCCGTTAGCTCAATGTCCAGGTAAAAGTGCTTGTTAAGTTAACGAGAGGTCTTCCTTCTGGTTAGTAGTCATAACATCCATATTAACAACGTTAAACATTCCACCATACTGTTTCAAGGGATTGTGATTATTAAGTGAGATTACATTTATTTATCTTGAAAGGAATGATTTATTGTATGACGTGATAACTCCAAATTACTACATTGGTTGGTTTATTTTCAACAGTTTGTTTGTATTTTATATAATTCTTATAGAAACATTTGTCTTATTTGCTAAAATTTACTTTCGTTCACTTATTATTTTCTACAGACATTCTAACAAATAAATAAATAAAATAAATGGCATCAGATAACCTTTCAAGACTTGACGTGATAGATTGAACCAACTGGGGTTTGCCTTGATTTGTTTTCATTACAGCTCCATATATGTTGTACTAACTTGTTTATATTCTCTATGGTCAAATTAAGCCAATCAAAAACCTTGAGACAAATCTTGTGCTCTGATAAGGTTTACGATAAGAACTAATGGAAGACACCTTTCGTAATTGATGCGCACTAAACTAGTATTGTAAACACACGCTAAGTTTAATCAACGGTTAGATTTCATGATTAGTTAAGTTGTGAGGACTTTGTTGAGACATTGTAATATTGGTCTTAACGTCTTAATCTTTGGTTGTTTGCTATGAACTGATCTTGTGACATTGTTAAGAATTTGATTTTCATAGGAACTCATGGAAACTCATTTTGACACAATGGCATGAATAAAAAATATTACAATTTTATTTATAATCTTAGTCCATCTAATTACTGATGTAAAGATAAAACATAAAGTAATTGATAAGGAAGTATTATTGAAAGCTTTCGATAACTTTTTAATTAATAAATTAAATAAAACATATTCCTAGAATGCCAAATTTTAGTGACTTTCAATAAATGTTGATTGAAAATGGGCTTCCTCTGAAAATCAATGCTTAGCTCATATCTTAATTGAATATCAGTATCTTTGTTGGAAGCTATCTGTGATATTAGGCTAGCATGTATATAAAGCCACGTATATACTAGGTGAACGAGGGTAAACAAATTAGTTTGTTTAATGTGTACGTAGAAACAAACACCACCGAATGCATTTGTTCGCCTTCGCCAAGGTTAACTCGCTTGTCGGTACATCAAGGGATGATCACTAGCAGGCTGTGTCTAGTGTGTACTCAGTAGGGACCATCGACAGCAAACTGAATAGAAAATTATTTTTATGTGTGGCTATGGCGTGGAGTAATACTCTTGTATTACAACTCATTGATTTATACCACGAACATGAGTGTCCTTGGAATTTGACACGCAGTGATTATAAGAGTAGAAAACTAGACACCTGGAATGAAATAAGTGAACCATTCAAGTGTGATCAAAAGGAAGTGAAAAATAAAGTTGAATCCTTATTGAGTTCATTTTGACGTGAACGTCAAAAACAAGGATGTAAAACTGATTGGTGGTTATGATGCTGATGAAGCCTATAAGCCTACTTGGTTTGCTTTTAAAAACATGCTCTTTTTGGTGGACAAATTTTCGGTCAGGAAAACTACAAATACCGAGGGAACAAATATTCAAAATCAGAGCAGTTCACTCTGTAGAGATTTTGAAAAAGTCCATATTCCATCTTGAGTCTAAGATCACGCATTAAATATGTCCCACCATATACAGTTCTTTACTTTTAAAAAGTGAAGTCATCCACCAACGCCCTTCTTCTTTTTCTTCTCTTAAGCTGAACAGCTTCAACTAGACAACCAGTGAAAGTGAGCGAACATCAGTGAAAACATTCGGTTTGCTTAACGTGAACTGCAAGGTGAATTTTGAACCAAACGCAGAACAAAGTTTACTGAATGCATTCACTACCATTTGTTTGCCTAGTATACACGCTGCTTAAAACATAGACTATTTTGCTCAGATTTTATAATGGTATAACTGTACAGTCAAAATATGCATGTAAACTGCTTCGTTGACAGCAAGGTCTAACACGCTAATCTCACAGTAGACTAGACTGCAGTTTACATGGAGGTCGAGGTCCGAATCTAGGTTGGGTGAGATTTTTTTTTTCCAAAATGATTTTTCACTCCCAAGTTTTAAATGTGCTTGAATAAAATAAAATGTTGATTTTGTAAGAACATTTTGTATATGATGTATAACTATCAAAAACAGCTTGTCAAGGGGTTTAGTTTTAATTTACAGAAGGGAGTTATGTGAGAGAAAAAAGTAAAACATACTTTGGAAATTCACCATGTATAAGAATGAATGGCATGTTATTGACAGAGACAAAAAAGTTTTTTTTTATTGTCGACCTTAGCAGTGTTTTGATTGATGAGAAGTTCATTGATGATTTGAGTAAAAATTAAAAAATATTTATAAGTGTACCAAACAGATTTTTTTTTAACAGGACTAAAGGTTGATACTCGAATTGACAGGTGTCAATGTGAGAATTGTCACTTTTTTTAAAAGTTTGGTGTTATTAGTTCAAATATGCTAGAGATGAATTTTGGTTTGGTTTAAATTTTATTTGATTGATGACATTCTACACCCATTTGTACTCATGCTTACATGCTTGTTAAGATTATCATACTTTCATTATTGTTTTAGTTAAGGCCAATAAATAAGATTTAAGTTTTCTACTACCACCTTCTCCCTAGTGGTATAGCCCAGAATGAAGTGTAGAAGTTGGGATGGGAGGGGTTTGGGAGGGGGCAATAGAAGAATCATATTTTCAAGTGTAACTTTGATATATATTTACTCACTGTTGGTGGAACCTTTTTTGTTCAGAAGGGGGCAGTTAGTAAATACATTTTTAAAATAAGGTTTCCTAAGACAAAGAGAAGTCTGTTGGCCACCCCCAATATTCTATTTTGAAAATTGAAAGCATCTAGAAACTATCTTGAGCTTGTTTTTAATATTAATTGCAGTTCACTGTGTCCTTTCTCCAAAATCAATCCATTAAGTTTTTCTTAATTTTATGTGTGGGCTCTCTGCAACTAATTATATTTTAAGGAATCAGAAAGTGTATGGTTTTAAACATACTTGAATAATGCTTGTAAATCATTTGCTTAAGGCAACTCAATTTATTGTACCATAGCCAGTGATGTAGCCAGGATTTTATATGGAAAAGGGGGTTATGGGGAATCCCAGATGTAGGTGTATAGGGATTTTGTATTACTTTTGGTTCAAACAAGCTATATGTACAGTTTGGGCAGTGAATTTTCAAACACCTGCATATATACACTACATACACCACTGATACACACAGAGCTTATCAAATAGTGGCTCAGTGGTAGTGATGCTAAGTTATGCTCGCATACTTTTTTCTTTACTCAAACTAGGTTAGCATGAACATAGTCATTTTGCCTCCTCCCGCACGGTCAAAAAACTTTCCGGCGTCCCTGAGATGGACGGACAACTGGTGCATCGGGGTTGAACAGAACAACAAACAAATTTTTTATCAGAGAAATGCTCGAAAAACTGTCCACACTGTTTGTGAACATAGTTCAGTCTGTTGTTTTCTTCTAGTCTGGACACAGCTGTAGATGTTTTTTACTATCATAAATCTCAATTATTTACTAAAATGTATATAATAGAGTGAAAGTGATATTAAAAAAAAACTATTTTTATGTGTAAAATAAGTATAGTAGATATTAAGAATGTTTGTAATCAATACCCTTGTTTGTCTAATCTTTTTTTTCCTGCAGATTTTCTTTCTTTGTCATGTTTTATTATTATGATTGTGATGCAATTTTAATATGTATTTTTGAATATTTGTAAATGTTAATGTTTTAATGGTGTTTGGAATTTATAGTTGTTTTTAAAACCATGACAAATAAAATCTTTTTTCTAAAATAAACTACCATCATATTTTTTTTACTAACATCTTAATACACCTTTATACAAAAGAGTCGTGATTATCTGGCCTGATTCTCGATGTTAACAAGTGCGTTTTAAAATAAACAAATCAATACATATCCACTAGTAAATAATTAAAAAAGCAATTGCAAACACCTTACCACTGTTATATTGAAGAAACCAAAGCATAGCTACTATGTATGTGGTTGGCATACAATACAGTACTATTCCAGTAGCATATGTTTGGTCAGTGTAGATAGCAGCACTGTTTTTATTTGACTGGAAACAGAAAATGTGTCAAGGGAGGTGTGCACGAGGCGTAGCTACATGAGGCAAACCCATACTGAAATCTATTTACACTTGGATTCTGTACTATCCAGCCCAGAATGTTGCCACTTTAGGCTGGATAGTTGCGATTCTAGTATATTTATATTCTCTCTTTACCCAGAAAGGGCTAGAAGATAGGGTCATACTGTAACCAGTAGAGGTAAGACTGCTCGCTACCTTTCAGAATAAATGGGGTGCAGATGTAACCTTTGGTGACACATTTAACGCCTGTTAGTCTGTTACGTCCACCTTCTCTTCTGGGTCCATCAACTGTCTTTTGATTATACCTATCTCCGACCGAGTGACCTCCATCTGTTGGTGAAGACGGGGCCAACTTCTGCAGATACAGTATGTCATGTGGCCAACACAGTGAGCCCTCCGGCTGTTTAACTAAATTTTTTAGACTGAAGCCTCTACTTTTTCATTCAAGTAAACCTAAGGGTTAGGTGTATTTATCGCCTTGTGAAACGCACAAATTATAAATTTGAAAGGTCGCTAAAAACCCAGAAGCTATAAAATCTAAGAAAGTAGTGCATATTTAACTTTATGATATAGCTCACTTTACAAGTTTAGATTTAACTCATGTGTTTGGGTTTGTTCATTTTACCATCTGATTGAACTATCTGCATACTTTACACTTAACGAGGTAGGGATAAGGACGGTATCATTTAAATAAAGTGTACCTTCGTCTGCGTGAAAGGAGATTGGGTAATGGTTTAAAAAAAATTTGGCCCCAATACTGACTGGGGTTTGAACCTCGATTTCCACATCACCGCCAATCAAGAGTGATGGCAATAAGTATTTGTGCTTATTTTAATATGGTTTGTAATATATTATATAGATATTATGTTAGTATTTTAAAATAATGTATTTTCCATTCAAAATTGTTATTTTGGGCTTCTGGTAACAACAACAAAAATTTCAATTTCCTTTCAATATGATAATTAGTTTTTATGTAATAAAATGATTCAACTATACATAGCATGCAAATCTTTTTTCAAGCACCACGTCTTACTACCCGTTTGGGCTATACGCCGATGTAGGCCTAATTACACTAAGGGATTAGGAAGGTTCGATTTAGAGGAAGTGTACCCGCATTTGCGGGGAGGGAGAGTGGAAAACCATTTAGGAAAACCACCCTCAGTACATCCGACCAGGATATAACCCCGATCTCCCTGTTATCAGCAGTATAGTCTATTGCGAAAGTAGCACCTTAGACCATGTGGACACTGAAGCGGGTCTGTTCTATTTGTTTGGGAATACTTTTGGCCAAAAACTAACCAGAGATTTATAAAAATCCCACTTGTGGCTCTCCCTAATATCATCAAGCTAAAGAATTAATTCATGTACAATTCTAGCAGAGGAGAATATAATATTCTAGACTGTCAAACCAAGTTATACTCCTAAATTGAAAGGATATAATTTCACTTAACGTTTTATTTGTTTGCATTTTATTTGACTATGTAACTATCTGGAATTGATTCATTTGTTGGTAAGTATCCTATAATACATACACGAACAAATTAAAAAAATATTGTTTATTCTACAATGGTGAGATTTAAATTTCGCGGTTGCTTGCAACACCACGCCACTAGATACCACCACTTATTCTTCGAAATTCGAAAGTTAGTCTCTGTTGTCAATAAAGAGCTCTTTGTTATTGGTACTGTACACGGTATTTAATTGTTATTACTCCGTCCATTATTAGTATTATTCGATATTTGTTACTATTGTAAAGCTCTCCGATATTAGTACTATATGATATCCGCAAAATAAAAAGGTTACCGTGCGTTTTTCTTGTAACCTTTTGGATATTCCGTGGGCAACACCTGTGTTTGAATGACTCGACGCAATTCTCTCTAGACACCAGTGCACTTTTAGTATACTCTTGATGATTAATACGCCCTTATAAATGTTTTGTTAAAATAGTGAACTTATATCAAGAAAGAAGACGTTCGCCTTCATCTCATTAACCTAACGTGTTCAATCCACAGCTCAGGATAACTACTTTCAACATCATCAAAAGGTAGGACATTATGATCCATTTAAATGAACACAAATTCGTCAACTTTAATTTGTAGAATATTATAATCTATTTTCTCTTACACTAGGGATAAACATCGAAACATCTATGTTGAAGGTTTAATATTTTCTTCATCGTTTGTTAAATGGCAGACGATGTTCTTTTCTCATCAATGTTACAACTACCCAAAGGAACATTGATGTAAATCATTGAGGTTATTCGATCGATGTCCTCCTTTTTTCACACTAGGTGGTGCCTGCCATTTTCTGTTAATCGGTAAGAAGGGGGAGGACATATTATTCGCGTCTTTTGACCGTTTCACGAAAACAACAACTGAGCATCGCAATTCGCAAGTAACAGCAAAACATGTTAAATGTTTTTTATAGTGACTTTTCTAACCGGGATGAACTAGGCCAGTTTGATTTTGGATGCCGCAAATAAGAATTTAACTTTTGACTAAAATAAAGTTTTCCATTCAATTCTTAATGATTGTTTTTATTAAATTTGTGTAAAACGGTTCCATTGAGTAGATCCGAGGGTGTGAAAATACAAGATAACACTGAATTTAAAACCGTCCCGCGTTGTTGTTTATTTGTCTTTGTATTGTTTATAAAAAAAAATCGTCAACTAAACGTAAGATCATTGGTTTAGTGAATACTATCAGTTTTTAAATTTTTAATCTACACAATTAGCGGACGAAGGATAATTTTACAAAATGAAATATTTTCAAAAACTGACTCCCAGCTAATTAGCTACAATTTAGAATAATTTCTGCCCATGTCAATTATTGAAAGTAGAAGCTGATTCTTTAAGTGGACTGAATAGTGACGTAATTATCGACTATTTAGCTGAAATGGCCTCAAGATTACATATACTAATAATAAATACATACATTCTTTACTTCACCGCTTTAGCTGAAGGGCCGTCATTAAGTCCCGAGCAGCTTGGAACCAGCCATTTTTTTAGTACATCCTTGATTTCCTTCTGTGGAATTTGAACTGTTCATCTTTTTTTCAACCATGTATCTTAATTAAATAAAAACCCTATATTCGGTATTTCAATTTACTTTTAACAAACACCGCCATAATAATGTTCTTCAAAACGGTTTTATTATTTAGTAAATCCTGATTTTGATAGGAAGTACACTTTAGATCTTAGACCACTAAGATTGACTGACATTCAAATTTGACACTGTAGAATTTATGCTAAGGGTTTTAGGACTTAAGAAGGCTATAATTTTAAAACGGAAGTGTATTCGCATTTGCGTGGCGGGAGAGTGGAAAACAATTTTGGAAAAACCACTCTCGGTACACCCGAGTGAGATTCGAACCTCGATCTCTCCGTCATCGGTAGTCTGGTCTACTGAGAGAGTAGCGCGTTAGAAAATGCGTCCACCGAAGCGGGTGTATGTCTAATTTGATTTATAGGCTAGATTAAAAAGTTATCAAAATCTTTAAAAGATACATAACCTCTTCTGTGGTCAGAGTTCCTGGCTACATATCCAGAGGTTCCGGGTTTGATCCCCGGCGCTTCTAGATTTTCTGTGAAGCACTGGGACTGTAACGGGGTCAACTCAGCCTCGTGAGGACAAAATGAGGAGCTACTTGAATGATAAAGTAACTGCTCCGATCTAAAAAAAAAGGGATTAACAGCTGGAGAGCTCGTTGTGCTGATCACATGACACCCTATATACCCATGAGTAGGCACTATCTTGGTCAACAGCCGGTGGCTGCTCGGACAATACGCCATGGATTTTTTTTTTTGAATAATACATACTTAAGCTTACTTATGGATTACTATATAATTTCTCTTTACATTATTATTCAAACCCACAAGGAATATAAATACTTTTAATATTTTTATCGACGCTATGGTGGATGGTGGGAAGCATGAGAGTCTATTTTTCAAATAAATGGTTTCCTATGAAAGTCAGGCTGTATATAGGGACCAAGTAAAGTATAACTTAAATAGCAAAGTTTAAAAACATATTTCAAAACATATAAGTAAGAATGTGGCATAGTTATATTACTGGAGTCTCCTAAGCCTTATTTCTGTTCTCATGCGCAAGGGAGACAGAGTATATAAACTACACACTCCCATTTATTAAAGTGGGAACGAGATGAATTCCACAGGGAGATAAAGGGAGGTAGGGAAAGATTTAAATGCCTCCCCTGTCCAGTGGCGTAACTTTCTTTAACTGGCCCCCCCCCCATCCCGCCAGAAACATTCATTTTGGCCCCCTGACCTCTTTACCGACAAGGATTTTAAGCTAACTTAATTAAGGGGTTGAAATAGGAATAAAATAAAAACAAGTTTGAAATATGAAAAAAAATTACTACTTTACTTTAGGAACTGAAAATTACATGTATTATTACTAAATAGCCATTTAGCATTTTTTCATATTGAGTCATGTCGAGCATAACAAGCGATTTCCCTTCTGGCTTTTTGAGAGGTAAATATTGTAATTACTTCACGTTGGTCGAGGCCACGTGCTTTTTTTCCCATTCAATACTTAATACACTGAGAGCACTAAGTTTTTGTTGACTCATGGTACTTCTTAAATAGTTTTTTTTTAATTACAGAAACGATCTTTCAGCTGTAGAAATAGTAACTTGAAGAGTAAGAAACAAAAGAAAAGCAGTATACAGATCTGGCAAGCTTGATGCCAAAGTGTATAAAGTTCAAGAAACAATAGATCAGCTAACTGTCGTATTGATTATTTATTTTCAATTTCACTTTTCAAAGCTGCTCTAAAACTGTTTACCTCTTAGGTTAAATCATCACTGAGGTCTTCTTCGTACTTCTTAAACAAGATGGCTGATTTCTGAGTCACTTCCTCATCTGTTGCTGCTAACACATTTTTTTTTGTGTAAGCACTGCATACTTGGCCCCCTCACCCCGCACTGCGGGGGTGTAAGTTACGCCACTGCCCTGTCCTGTACTATTAATTTAACTGCCCTGATGTTGCAAGATAAGACTAAGCATGGAAAGGTTTGCAAGGACGTGCTGCTACATGATAAATCTCTGAGACGCGTTGCAGACGTTTAAAAACCCCTAATTTTTAATAAGTTGTTTGATATTTTTAAATATAGTTTTTAACAAAATGTAAGCGAAAATTATCAGCAGGTTTATGACCAGTTAATAAACTTAAATTTTTGAGCTTAAAGCTAAAAAAAAAAATTCAACGATGGTTTAAACGAAAATTTGTAGTTTTGAGATTAAAGCAAGAGGTTATAAATTTAAATCTATCCTTACTTTATCAAATAGAGTTACAATAATATTCATAGTTAACTGTAGTAAAGAGATATTTGATATTACAAATATAAGGAAATAAACATTGCTATATTTGGAAATGACTTGACATTTTACAAAAAACTTTACGTCAAAATATTAGATACTATAATATTTGTTAAAATATACTTGTTTATTTGACCTTATATATTATATAATATTTTGACGTAAAGATTTTCGAAAAATATCAAATCCTTTCCAAATATGACATAAGTTTCTTTCCATATAATATTTGTAAAATATAGGGTCACAACCTAAAATGTTAAGATAATATGGGATTGCTTTAAAATACTTTGTGTAAGTCTCGGTCGTTTATCACACTTTTTTTAAAAGCAACCATTTTAACTTAAAATTTAATCTTTTTGACTGGTCAGTCAGTTCTTTCGCCTAGATTTTGGCGAACACGAAATAAAAAAACAATCACCACATTTTATAACATTGTAACTATAGTTATTTATTAAAGTGTTTAATTTTATTTTAATTGATCTACTACCCGCTACGGTGGCCGCGTGGTTTAACGCGCTAATCTCGTGTTGGACTAGACTGCAAAAGACGGGTAGATCGGGGTCGATCGCGGTCGGGTGCATTGTGGGGGGTTTTTCCTTATGGTTTTCCACTCTCCTTCCACGCCAAATGCGGATGCATTTCTTCTAAACCAAGCCTTTATAATATCTAGCCCATTAGTGTAATTAGTACATAGGCGTATAACCTGAACAGGTAGTAAAATGCCATGCCAAAAAAAATTGTTCCAGGCTACTATCTTTATTCTTAGATTTTTCAACTTCTCAATTTCAATCTATATTCTTTAAACCCGCCTCGGTGGCGTAGTTGGCTAACGTGCCAGTCGTGTTGAGCTCGACCGCCGAGGACGGGGAGATCGAGGTTCGAATCTCGGTCGGGTGAACTGGGGGTGGTTTTTCCTAAATGGTTTTCCACTCTCCCTCCACGCAAATGCGGGTTCACTTCCTCTAGATTGAACCTTCCCAATTCCTAATCCATTAGCGTAATTAGTACTTAGGCGTATAACCCGAACGGGTAGTAAGACGCGGTGCTAAATAATAATAATATATTCTTTAAATGTTCTCACCTTTTATAAACCAATAAATCATACATTTATTTTCAAATCTAATCTTGTCTAATAATTATTAGTACCTACTGTTAAAAGTATAAAATTAAATCTAATAGCTTTTACATTTCCGGTTTTCCCGATTACATTAAGTAACATTCATATTATTATTAAGTACAATAATATAATCTCTTTCTCCAGAAAATCGTCAATTTGCATATTACACTTTACTAAGTCTAAGGACATGTTGTTCTAAATTTTAGCTAGATTACTATTACAATTTTCTATAGTAAAGTTATAGTTTATTGCATGGGTGTATTTAAAATATAAATTTCATCTACTTTACTATATGATAACATATTTATTCAACTATGTATTTACTCAAATAACTATGTTGATTTTAAATATTCCATTTGTTTAGCGAACATTTTAATAAAAGTTTTCATGCAGTCGCAAGACTTATTTTTAAATCTGGATTAATTTTATTCCGAAATCTTCTTTTGTTTCATTCAAAGCATCCCTTATTCTCAAGACAAAATCAACCGCTAACCATACTGCTCCCAAATAAAAACAAATTCTTATGTTCTTCAGTTTCACCTCCAAATTCTTATAATCCACGTATGGCGCAGAATCCAGCTTCCTACCTAATACATTCCACCTCTTCCCTACCGTTAAACTTTACCGTCCTGTACGAATTACACTAGCTATCAAGCCCTCCTACATTCCTGTGTGAAGATTTCCCTTCAAGCTCCTTCCTAGGGTGTAATACACCCATCTGCATGCACCATTTCCAACCGTGCTCTATCACCCTTCGCCTTTTCATATCTGCCTGGCCTTTTCCTTTTCCGCCAGTCTTTTTCCAACCTCAGCACATCCACCTTGACTATTCTACAGTACGGGGTCCGAAAAGACGCGCCCTAATGTCTAAAAAGTGTATTTAAATATTAATTTAGTTGTACATTATGCTTTTCAAGTTTAAAATACAAATGTTATGTATTACACATAAAACCCGCCGAATTGAGTAATACAGGATGCTTGGAATTATTTATATGTTTTTTTTTTTCAATTTTCATTCACTCATTACACATCATCATTAACAGTTTCCAGCCACTGGCTGGGTTTGTTTGAAAAACAAGCCTCTCCAACGTATCCTTTCTCCTCCTCCACAGTGACCCAGTCTTCTACTCTCTCCACCACTCTTCACCGCACTCCCTTCATCCACCTGTCCCTTGGTTTATCTCCTGGCCTCCTGACTCCCACTTCAATATCCAGCATCTTCTTCCAATCTCCTCACACGATTGTACCAACTTATTCGTGCCTTCTCTCTTATGTCCTGCATTGGCTCCTCCTTAACTATTCTTTCACCCTTTAATTTAACATCCTAACCATTCTTGTCACTCCCATTTACTCATTAGGTGTTTATATTTTTAAGTATATAATTTTTAGGTGAACATAAATGGTTGATTGAAAGAAAGATTTGGATTTAGCTAAGATTTATTTTATTTAGTTTGACGAATACAAATAATATTCTTCATGCTTGAAATTTTTACTCATTATCTCCGTTCCCCCCTTTTCACTAAGCCTCCAGCCTTGGACCCCTTTATTCCGGGGAGTGTTCCGTATCATATATTTCCCACTTGATGGTGTAAGACAATTTTAACACTTGATGAGAAAAAAAATTGATTCCTAGTTAAACAACGCAATTTAATTCTTGAACCCACGTCGCATATAACCCGTTTGGGCTATACGCATAAGGTTCTAACTATGCTAATGGGTTAGGGGTGAGGAAAATGCTGGTACATTTACTCTAAACGAGACCATCTTTATTCCTACCCCGTTAATATAAATATGCAGATAGCCCTTACGGTTTGTAAGACACGTTACACAATTTAATTACAAAACAAAATCAGTGATTTTGAAGTTGGAGAGTTTTAAATTTGTTAAAATATGTATTTGTGACGCGGGGAGAGGGGTGAGGTGTCTGTATGAATATATATATGAATACAGATAAAAAATATGATAGGGGATACGCTGACATCAGATGCTAAGAGCTCATATTACGAACTCGGGTATTCTTACCAGCACATGGGAACCATTTTAGGGATTATGATAAAGCTATTGGAGGATGAGCTAAGTCGAATTCAGACCTCGCTGACGTTCCGTTTTAACACGTGTCAACATATCACAACACATCGGTTTCAAATGATTACACTGCTCTGATGTATCTTGTGTATTGTGTCGTTTGGGCATGAATTTTGTTCAGTTGACTTCTAGATTCTGATCAGAGCACACCATTTTGTGTACAATTCGTTTAATCAAATTTTCAAGTGGACAGTACTAAAACGGATGAAAGACCATTAGCTGAACTAAATTGTCATAACACGTGTTAACATAAAACGTCAGCGTAGTCTGAATTAAGCTTTAAGCTCAGAAATGACTGGAATAGATGTACTTATTTAAAGGAAAGAACGTAGAGAATTTAGCAGGGATGTCGGATGACAAAAATTAGAAAAATAGCACTAAGTTTGGTCGAAGATAAAGAAGCGTTTACTAAAATTCTTCAAGAGAGCCTAGTGTTACTTTGAATCTATATGCAAGGGAAAGTTGTTAGATACGTCAGGGCGTCTAAAGATCACACTAAGAATGCATCAACATAAGGGGAGGAGGATATTAGGCTTAAGTAGGGATAAACGAGGTATGAGCGGGGGAGAAAGAGTACGTGAGAAGTGATAGAGGAAAACAACAACGTTGAAGTGTATTTTTTTATTTTAGTGTTTGGCGTAAAAGTGTTCACTTACCTGATTGGCCATCACTTTCCATCGGCTGTACCAGCACCTCACGTCATCGACGTAGGGATTAATGGGAACATCATATGATGTAATCCTCGGTAAAAAAGAAAGAAAAACGAACAGCGATAGGTCATATGTAGCTACATACTTTCAGGCGTAGCTACTCTTATAAAAAAAAAGATGAGATACAGTCCAAGTTTCATTAGACCATAAAAGTTACTAGATCTACTTTCACTTATTCATACGTAAGGTCATGTGATCTGCAGCTGTCCCTTTTGATATATATTATCACTATAATTATATAAATTTACACTAATAATATAGTAAAATATTATCAATGTTGGCCACGAAAAGTTTGTATTTTCTAAGAGTCCCTTCATAAGAAAATTGGACTGTACATATCATTGAAAAAATTACCGAGAGAAATAAATTGGCGTGATCAGTCTCATTATGGAATAGATACTTTTTTCTGACGAGCAAATTTGTCAGTTAAATTTCACTTGTTTACGGATAACCATATTAAGGTCATCTCTATCTAATCTTCCATAAATCACGATATAAAATGCTTTTTGTTTTGTAACATAAGTAATCGAGCTGCACTTATTAATGATGGCGTACGTCCCTAAAAGCGTTATAAGATAACACCAAATGAATTTAACAAAATTAATTTATTTCTGAATATGTTACCATCTGGGGTGTTTAGATTAAGTCTAAAACCAAACAGATAAAGGCCAACGGGTTCTCTAATTACCTCGTCGTTACATTATTTTTAATTTATATGGAGCACTGCTACAACGCAAAAGGCTGTTAGAAAAGTTTCATCCTATCTGAATAAAACTGTATTAAGACAAAGAGAAAGGAGGAGTGGGTGTGAAGAATATGGAGAAAAGAGAAGGAAATGTGGAGAACACGGAGAAAGGAGTAGGGAATGTGGAGGACATAGAGAAGGGAGCAGGGAATGTGGAGGACATAGAGAAGGGAGCAGGGAATGTGGAGGACATAGAGAAGGGAGCAGGGAATGTGGAGGACATAGAAAAGGGAGCAGGAATGTGGAGGACATAGAGAAGGGAGCAGGGAATGTGGAGGACATAGAGAAGGGAGCAGGGAATGTGGAGGACATAGAGAAGGGAGCAGGGAATGTGGAGGACATAGAGAAGGGAGCAGGGAATGTGGAGGACATCGATAAGGGAGCAGGGAATGTGGAGGACATAGATAAGGGAGCAGGGAATGTGGAGGACATAGAGAAGGGAGCAGGGAATGTGGAGGACATAGAGAAGTGAGCAGGGAATGTGGAGGACATATATAAGGGAGCAGGGAATGTGGAGAACATAGAGAAGGGAGCAGGGAATGTGGAGGACATAGAGAAGGGCGCAGGGAATGTGGAGGACATAGAGAAGGGAGCAGGGAATGTGGAGGACATAGAGAAGGGAGCAGGGAATGTGGAGGACATAGAGAAGGGAGCAGGGAATGTGGAGGACATAGAGAAGGGAGCAGGGAATGTGGAGGACATAGAGAAGGGAGCAGGGAATATGGAGGACATAGAGAAGGGAGCAGGGAATGTGGAGGATATGGTGACAGGAGCATTGGGTGTGTAGGTTATGGACCGAACAGTAAAAAATGAACTATTTGCGATAATTGTTATATAATTGTTTTATTATGAGGTACAAGTGGCGGCTCAGCGGTCCGCTAATCGTAAAGATCTTGTAGAGACGGGTAGGAGGGTCTTGTGGTCACGTGCTCACGATTACTACAGCGTTGTTGACGACAACACTTGGCTTCAGCCGTTGCACCCGTACCTCCTGAGTGCGTCGTCGAGACGAGGCAGAAGAAGTCTTGTGTGGACCTGGAGTTAACAGGAAACAGATATATTACTGGCATATAGACGACTCCATGTTGCTATTTTACAGAGTCTATCAGCTATTCATTACAAAGCTACAGAAGGAGTTAAGCTTCCCTTCTTTAAGGGTAAACGAAGGGTACATAGAGGGTATCGTTTTTTCAAACAGTTTTTTTTTTCGGATTTAGTAAGAATACAATTAATGTAGCTTAGTAATTAATGGCAGGAAACATTGATTATTTTTATCCACGTATATAATTATATAAGTATTATGATAGTAAAAGAATAGTAAAACACAGAAATTAATTAATTATTTTTGTTTGAGAGGGGACCCCAAAATTACATTGCCGGGGTGGAAAACCGTTTTCAGGATTCGAAATCCTACCTCCCTGTTACCGGTAAATCACCGATGTTAGGCATTTAGATTTAAAATATTGTAATGTATCTTTTTCTTTATCTGTAAGTAACTTTTTTAATCATCTTCTTTGTTATCACCATTCTATTTCTGAACATGTGCTACCACGCTGTATAGTATATTGGAAGTTAACTTGCAAGGAACTTTTAGAAGGAAATTAAAATACATCCTGAAGATCCTTGTTAGAGAATGTCTTAGTAAAAGTGAAACGTTTCAGAAATAAATAAGACTGTTGATGTAATTACTTTCTTAAGGGAAGAACACAAATTAAATTTCCTTGGGTCCCTTTTCTTGAATAATATCTCAGAAGACATCTAATTAAATCGATTGCAAACATTTCTTGAGACTTGGATGAAATAAATGGTTAAACAACTCATGTTTTAAGAATGTTGATACTTGTCAGAAATTCATGGTACATTTCAAAACTCTTTTAATAAAAGGTTCTGAGGTTGACTACTAATTTTTTTAACGGATAGTATATTTTAAAACAAAAGTAGAGCGTTCTTTCTCATAAACGCAATATAATATATAATTAAGATATTAAATAATATATTTTACTTAAATCAAAAGGCAGAATAATTTGTTTTGTAAGCCACTGCTATAACAGTTGAACTATACAGGTTATTTATCTTATTCAAGACAATAGCAGTGACACATACTGACAAAGACACAAATTTAACAATTTTCTTTAGGAATCAGAGGTACATACATTGTATTTCTATAGTAAAATACACTTCGATTACGATTACAAAACTTTCTACATACTTTATATCAGTGTTTAGGCTTGGCGGGACACAGCAACGCTGTATACATGGTGCCCAAATTAAAACCGGCCCCAAACGCACAGTATTTCAAATTCTGTGTTCGAAATGTGCGCCACCAGCCGCCATCCATAGTTCCGCTCGCCGACTGGTAAACGTTTATTTATTGAAACTATACATAGCAGATGGTGGCGCACATTTCGAACCCAGGCTTTGAAATACTATGCGGATGGTGCCCGCTTTATTTGGGACACGGACACCTGTACTATATGGCCACCACTTAGGTATTTTCAAACTTTAAATTTGTTCATTAAATGCGTGAGAATATGTTTATATTTTTTAGCGCTGAGATTTCTTTACTAAGAATGCGTTAGTAATCTAGTTTTATTAATTATAATTAAAATAACGTTTCCCACAACAAAGTATTACGGAAAATCTGAAAACGATATTACCCCCTCCCACTCACCAATAGCTTGGGTACTATTCAATATTGTAGAAGGGTAGGGGCTACTTCGATGGCTGTATGAACTAAAGCCATCACTCTCGCAATAAACTGGACTGCCGATGATGAGGAGATCGGGGTTCGAATTCCGGTCGGGTGTATCGAGGGTGGTTTTTCCTGAATACTTTTCTGCTCTATTTTCCACGCAAATGTGGGTACACTACTTTAAATTCTATCTCCCTCATCACTAACACATTATCGGGATTAAGTGAGACGTAGTGGCAAAAAAATAAATATTCTGGGAGATTGCTTCAGTCCAATTTTCATAGCGAAAGTCTTTTAGAAATCATCTTTTTTTTTTTGGTGGTCGACGTTGATATCATCCTACTAAATTATTTCTCATCACTTTTAACCAAGTTCGATGGTCTTATTCTCTCCAGAGTATTTTGTAGATAATGTTGTGTACGTCATATTTGTCTCTCTTAAACTCTAATAATACCTGAGGTACATCTCGCTGACCTTGACCGGGCCAGCTCAGCTGACCGGCTGTGTTTGGTTGTGGGCAGTTCGAACGTGTCTGTCTTCACCTTCTTAAACAAGCAGTACAGGCAGATGATCTCCTTAAAGTACTGGCGGAACCTGCGACAGAAACAGGAATATTCACCAACAACAACCGTGGTAGAATGGTCTATCAGAGGGGCTCTCAAAAAATTTTTTTTAACCTTCAGAACCCTCCCCTAAAATAAATTGCGAAACCCCCAAAAATATTTTGTTTGAGTGGGTTCTATCCATCGATTTTTACCGTATCCGGCAGCAAACAGGTAGGCAACATCGCAGCCTGTGCAGCGTTTTACCTTGCTGTGGCAGTCAAATGCTGCAGGTCGAGTTACACCTCCGGGTTTTAGAACTCACAAGTAGTGTAACTTTTTTTTTAGCTCTGAGTCTCACTAACAGTTAGGGTTATACGTCTATGTACTAATTACGCTAATGGTTTGAGGGATTAGGAAGGTTATATTTAGAGGAAGTGTACCCGCATTTGCGCGGAGGGAAGAGTGGAAAACCACCCTTAGTACACACACCCGAGATTCTAACCTCAATCTCTCCTTTATCGGCAGTCTAGTCTACTGCGAGAGTAGTGCGTTAGACCACGCAGCCATCGAAGCGGGTGGGTAGTGTAACTGAAAAACCTATTGAAATTATGAATCTACGCGTATATGGCGTTATATTTGATATATCACGCCCTGACTACAAAAATTAAAGAAATAAAGATAAAATCTTGGCTTAAATAGGCAGATCGCAACAGATATTAAAAGTTTTTTTCAATTAATCTTTTTCTTAATTATTTTTAGTAACTACACACATCTAAAATTAATAATAATTTAACAAGCCTTTATTGCATGATATTTCAAAATGTACTGAAGCTTAAAATTAAAAAAAAAAAAACTTTGTTCGAATAGAAAACGGAATATTGTGTGTTTCAGCTTAATCCACAAGATGCAAACATATTTATTTAGACCTTTCTTACAGTCCACAAGTAAATGTTTAAACATTGCCATTGAAGATTGCATGTTATATTCACCAAATAATCCGAGATTGTGGCGTTACATTTCTGTGTCCGTTCGGGTTATACGCACTTACGTTAATGTGTAATGGTAGGGTGATTGCGAGATTAAATGGAGGACCTACAGTTTAACATGGGATCCGAACCACGGGTGGAGGCCTGGCGTTCCACACATTCACAAGTTGTTGTATTTCTATAAAGGATGTGATATATTTGTAGGCTATGAGGTGCGAACTGATCGCATCCATATGTGCGATCGTGATCACCACCGCCACCGCGCTGGTGTGCGAAGACCTTTAGAATTTAAAACTTTGAGAAATTGTGTAAATAGATATTATGTAATCAATAATAATGGCGTGTATGGGTTACATCAATCTGTAGCTCAGTTTGCGGAATAATGTACCGTTGCCCAGGGGACGCCCGAATGTACTAATTGTACATCCTTTCAGTTGAGGCTATTTCCATGTCCCGATGAGATGAGGAGAAGATGATGTTAGTGAATAAGACGGGGTGGAGCCAATGAAGATCTTAACCTAACTTAAGCCTAATTAACCAAATCCTGTTGACCATGGGAATTATTCCCCTTCGATAAAAATCCCTTGGTACCAACCAGGAATAGAATCCGGGACCTGTTCTAGGTCAGCAACCAGGGGATCTAGCCACTAAACCACGAGGTTGGCTATTTTTAATTAATTTAATTTTAATCATAGATAACTTGATAAATAAGTTAAAACCATTATTTTTTAAACATAACATATTATGTGTTATTCTTTCCAAGACTTTTTTTTTTTAGCGAAAATAGTGGCATTGCTTAAAACATTTTTTTCATTTTTTCAAACCTCTTTAATAAATGGTTTAGTAATAATATTTAGCACCGCGTCTTACTACCCGTTCGGGTTATACGCTATGGTTTAGTAGGACACAACTGGAATCGCGTGTCTTCTGCATTCAATTTGTTGCAATAATTTGTTTTGGTTGAGGTGAATTTAAAAAATCCAGCCCCTCGAAGATTTTAAAGTTTGAGGGAGCCCCCGAAGGGGTGGTCTAAGGGAGCACACTTTGAGAATCGCTGGTCTAGAGCTTTATTGAATGGTGCAGAAGTTTACACGCCGTTTGTTGACCAATGATGCATTCCATTGCAAAATTAAAACTGCTGATTATCAACATTTTTTTCTCCAGTGGATAGACATATATTTTAGATTATTGTTACGGTGGATGTTTTCAAATTTAAACGCTGTGTCGTTGACACAATCCAATACATCTAAACACACGCTTTACAATATATTAAGGGTTCTCCTCACAACAGCCAACGAAGCTGTCAGCTTGCGTCTAGCTCTGCAGCGCATGCGCACCTATTCGATATGGTTTGTTTTCCATATTTGATTGGTTCTCCCGTGCCAAAGCTTTCAGTCAGAGCGGATTAACTAGAAATGAGTTGAACGTTAGCAGAACAGAGACGCAAATATGGTTATGGGTTTAGAGCTTGTCAAGTGACCACGTTTTTTATTCTGCGCTTTTTTTTTTCTTAAAGTCTGAATCTACATTTTAATCTCTCTAGTAAATGCAGCATTCAAACTTACCTCACGTTCATCCAGTAATAGATCGCAGGGTTGACCATCGCGTTGGCCATGGCGAACCAATAGAAGGTCAGATACATGTGTTGAACGTAGCTAGTGCGGGTCACATCGTTGTTGTGGTAGGCGTAGATGAAGAAGCCGTGGTACGGCAACCAGCACAGCGCGAAGATGCAGACCACCAATATGAACATCCGAACCACCTTCAGAAACACAACAAACACCGTCTGGTTTAGCAGACCACGACTGACGACCAAGTCAAATTCAAGTTCAGGCCAAGGCTATCCAAACTACGGCCCGAGAACCTTATGCGAACCGTAGTGCTACAGCCTAATTTTCATAGGAAGAAGTCTCACTACCTGTTCAGGCCGTACGCATAAATGATCATTAATCTAAAGGGGTAGGGATGAGGTAGGAAGCATTTTAGAGGTAATCTACCTGCGTGGAAGGAGAGTGGGGGACAATCAGGGGAAAACCCCCTCAGTAGATATAACTGAGATTCCAACCTCGATATCCCCATCATCAACACGAGAGTGACTCCTTAGACCATTTGTCCACTGAAGCGAGTGTTATTATTGTAGAACTCAAAAAAGTTACCATTTTCTAAAAGGCTTTTTATATGAAAATTTGACTAATCCATCCGCCACGTGTTATTTGATTCTATTGGTTAAATATGTCGACGGAATAAAGAACTGTAATTAAAAGTAGATCAATGAATCTGTCGCAAATTTTAGGCATCTATATAAATATGAAGGCAATATATGTCGTAGCGTTTAACCCGAACGAACGGGTGGTAAGACGCGGCGCTAGAAAAAAAAACAAGAAGATATATCTGGTGTTTAGTTTATTTACTGACTAGTTTTAAGCTTGTATAGGACAGGCTGATTATAACAAGATTACTGTAGATGATGGAAGGCAAGATTTTGTTATGAATCATGTCCAAACAAACTTTTAATTCTATATATTATTTCTGTTGTCAACATCCCTTTTTCTCAACTAATACAAAGCCTACAGCGACGAATAACGTATCAGGGATAGGTTTTTTTTTACCGACTTCTGACATAGCATACTCAGTTTACATTAAAACACATTGTTTGTTTAAAATTTAGGTTAAAAGAAAAATATAACAATATTTTTGTATCAATTATACTGAGAATAAACTCTCTTTGCTATTTTGCGTATACACTTCGCTAAGTATTTAATTTCAACAACAAAAGAAAATACTAAATAATTTTTGTAGGGGGAGGGGGGGTAAAGGGGAATGTTGAATGTGCGAAAGTTTCGCAAGGGTTTAATGGTGTAAGATTATAATTTTCTTTCCTGTTGTTGAATAAAGTATAATAATTTAATCTATAATTTTTTAAGGTCAATTTTTGTTTTTTCAACTTTTGAGACTCTTGAGTGGCTTATATAAAATTCATCCAAACTTCAGTCTTTAAGCGCATCGAGAAGTACAAAAAGTCTTCTTGACAAATATACATAAGACATAATTAGATGTTTATTAATAGCGATTATTAATTTAAAATATCACTTTTAGTGGCAACATATAATTTTGTATAGAGAACTGTACCAGTGTTAGCTACGTGGAGATTCTTATAGAAAAACTTTCTTTAGCCAAAATAAATAAAATATTGCTTCATTAGAAACATAAAAGTTTTAAAGTTTCTTCACACGGTGATATCAACAGTTGTTGAATATTTGTCATGGGCATAGCGGCATTAGATAAGGAACTTTTTAAATGAAGAGAAAAAGTTGTAATTAAATTCCAAGACATCCTGGACAGATATTCAACAACTGTTGATATCACCGTGTTAAGAAAATTATACTCTCTGTTTCTACTGGATAACTATTTTATTTCTTTTGGCCAAAGAAAATGTTTAGTTATAAAAACTGCACAAAAAACAACACCCCACCTACCTTAACTCGCATCCTATACATTCACACTTTAATAAATCAAATATTAGTTTTGTAAATACTGGCTATCAATCTAGAGCTTTTCCTGCTGTGGTTCTATCTAATAAGAGTCCGTGTGGTCCCCCCCCCTTTCAAATCAACCCCCGTGCCCCATCTCTTACCCAACGTTTTAAAATTTTTCTAGAGAGTGAAGTGTCTGTGTTGTTCGGAAGGGAGGGAATTATTGTTTGTTTTTCATTACTCTGTACTAGAAGGCTTGTGAAAAACAAAAAAACATAAAAAAGGGTTGTAAAATGGACAGGGGAGTGGAGGGGTGAGGATTGTCCAACCAGAGCTTCAAATGGAAAAAAATTCGTTCGTTGAGATAATGGAGTGCATCGCTGTGGAAAGAACGGAGGCGACGCCTCTCGTCCTTCTGTAAGGGGCAAAAATAATGACGATGTCCTAGTTTATACTGGAGCTCGATGGAGTAAAAGTGATATATGCTTCCTTTTAAAAAAAAAATAATGATTGTACTCTACTTTTACCCTGAAAGATAACCGTCTTATCTTAACGGGTTAAATTAACAACCTTGTCTTATAAGCTACCCTATTGGTTTTCAACCCGCGGTAAGCATACCCCCAGGGGTTCGTGGCGTTTATAATAGGGGTACACAAAATGATTAAATAATGGCTGCTTTATTTTATGTTCCTATATAACCTATTTGAGACCTAATATAAAGAAAAGTATGTTTTTTTAATTAAAAAAAGGCTTTTCATAAGCCATCATATTAGATATATAATCCACCCGATGTCTGTCCTTCCAGTGTTCTTTCTCCTACTCATATTTGTTATATAATCCTTTCAGAGTAAAAGGAGGATACATTTGAAGAGTACGAGGGAAAAAGGTGGAAAGTCACACTAAACACATTCTCCAGGACATCAGAATTTATATCTCAAGCGCTACAAGAAACACAATAAACACTTTTAAAAATTAATTTAAATATGACATACCTCTTCTAAGGAGCATTAGAAAGGTATCGTGATTGTCTACAGAAGGAAGCACAAACTCAATTTGAGTTAAAATAGGACTTTATCTCTTTTTCCACTGTATATTTCATTTGGTTAGCGCTTCTTTCTTGCGGATACTCTACGTCTACGTTATTGACGGGAATTTAGGATTCGTGTACTAGTAAACTGTCATTCAATCATGCTGATTTATTTTAGTAGGGACGATGGAATTTCGCACTTATATAATTTTAGACATTTTATATTGACTACTCGAACCGATAGGCATACGGATGAAGGCGTCAATCACATCCAGTCTAGTATACTGTTTTTTTCTCTTCGAAATAGGTCCCTTGCTTTAATTACAGGCAAATGTGTGTTCACCCTACAGACTACCTTCCTCATCCCTACTCAGTTATGGTAGTTAAATGCGTACAGCCCGGACGGGTAGTAAGACGTGGACCACGGCCAACATCTCCCCTCAGTCAATAGCATGTCTGAACACTGATCTACCGAACCTGGGATTGAATCCCGGCACTGCCAAAAATATGTATTTTTTTCTTCACCACCTCTAGCTACCCTTTCAGGGTTTCCGCATTTAATTACACTAATGGTTTAAGGATGAGGAATGTGACATTCAAAGGAAGTATACCCTCATTTGCGTGGTGGGTAAGGTGGAAATTTAATTACAGAAAAACCCACCTAAGACACCCGGCCGGGATTCTAACCCCGACCTCCCCGTCAGTGGAAAATCAGAATAGACCGGTCTGACACTCTACCGATGCTGGTTCCGAACATTTGTATGATTGTGAAATGGTGTTTGTTCCCGCTTCCACTGAATGGTAAATGATCGATATTAGTTCTGGCTTTAGTGTATTACCAAGAATTAATCAGGCTAAGTCGCCTACAGCGCGCAATTGGAGTGTTCGGAACAAAACAAAACACACACGCTCAGAGCAAGCAATCACACGAACTTTCTTCTTCCCTGTAGTTTGAACACACCCGAGAAATATAACTACCGGTTTCGTTTGTGACGTGCGCCGAACTAGCTGTGTGAGGGTTAAACATGCAAATCGAGTCTCATCCAAAACGATGGCATCTCCTCATGAAATGGCGTCACTTTGCACTTGTAGCACCAAGTGCTTCCTACGGTCAACTACGGGAGTGGGAGACTGTTTTTTATGGCTCTTTTTTTTCTTTTACGATTCCTGAAATGGCATTTTATGCGCTCGTGTTAGTTCAACTTTATTTGGTTCTGAGTACGGAATAATCCACAGCATCCGATAGAGGAGTTTTTCCTAAACTTTGCTACGTCCCTCCCTGACCCCCTCCGGGGGGTTGTATTGAGTAAAGGTAGTGTTTTTATAGTTTTTATAGAAAAACATATTTTTAGCCAAAATAAATAACATTTCTCCAGTAGAAACATCTTTATGTAAAGGCGATTACGTTTTATTTCGACTCCTCGTCCTTATCCCGTTTGCGTGGATAAATGTTAATTGCCAAGAGAGCTATTAAGACGAGGTTAAAAAAACAAACAAATATTGGTTATATTTAATCGAAATGATTACATTCCAATTTTTTTTAGGGGCAGGGTTATTTTATATTTTGAATATACATAGTAACGATAGATCTAATACATTTGATTTTAAATATGGTTTTTATAAACTAAATTCAATAATTGATTTGATCACAAGTATGTAAGAGCTCTCGCGGTTTAATTTAGTGGATGGGTATTGGAATTATATAGACAATCCACGATTACACTTCAAAACAATTGTTTCAAAGCTTGATTGTTACTTTATCATATATTATGGTATTTGTGATATATTTTAATTTTTTAATTCTAGCACCGCTTCTTACTAACCGTTCGGGTTATACGCTTAAGTACTAATTACACTAATGGATTAGGAATTGGGAAGGTTGAATTTAGAGGAAGTGAACCAGCATTTGCGTGGAAAAACCACCCCAGTTCACCCGACCGAGATTCGAACCTTGATCTCCCCGTCCTCGGTGGTCTGACTCAACACGACTGGCGCGTTAGCCAACTACGCCACTGATGCGGGTTTGCGATATATTGTTCTGGTAAAAAAGTGCAATAATCATTTCCTGATTGACTGTAATATGAGTTTAATTGAGATATTTTAATGTGCACTTACTAAACGCACAGATACCAACTATCTTAACCTAGGACATTACAATAATCTCAGCTTAATTGCTAAGACACTTACTAAATAGAACGCAGAACTAGCCCGTACACAAATAATAAACATGTATCATTACCCAAAATTGAACCAAGGTCCTGGACTTGTGATTGATAACTCTAACCGAATATCAAGGACGAACATTTTTCTTTGAAGTAACTGCAGTGAAAGTAAATGGGTACCCGTCATTTGGCCTAAAGGCATTTGACCTAAAGTGTAGGCTAAATGCCTTTAGGCCAAATGCCTTTAGGCCAAATGACTTTAGGCCAAATGACTTTAGGCCAAATGCCTTTTAGGCCAAATGCCTTTAGGCCAAACGCCTTTAGGCCAAACGCCTTTAGGCCAAACGACTTTAGGCCAAATGACTTTTTGTAAAGTTAATTTTTAGACCATTTATTAAAATGTGTTTTGCTGTCTCCGGAAACATTCGTTATGATTTGTAGTGATGCTAATAGATGGAGAGGTGTGTAGTGTTTAGGTAACTCGTATATACTACCGTTTCAAAATACGTAAGTCTTTTCTCAATTTACTACTTCCCAAGGTATAGCAGCACGTCCATTAACATGTAGTACCACTTTTGTATATGTTGAACTTTTTACATTGCCAAGGTTTTATACTAGTTTTTGTACCGTTTTGTACCAGAAATAAAAAGTTTTGTACACGTACCTTTTCTATTAATTAGCACATACATGTGGTCACACCATTTTAATAATTTTGTTTTATTTTGAATTTTGAATTTTTTTAATTGCCAAATTATATTTTATTAGTCTTTCTTAGTATATTTGTTTATTAATTTTACTAAATGAATTAATCAATCATTCTTTTTTTATAATCATATTAACTTACTCGAGTTTGCCCACGGCTTCGCTCACATTTAAGTTGGCTAAATTATCTTATTTCTAGCAAATCATCTAAACCAGGTTTTCTCAAACTCTATGCTCTTGAGCCTTACATGAACATTAAAAGTAATTGTTAAGACTCTCTTTCTTAAAATAAGATAACTTTTTTACGTTAAAATACAAAAATGAGACATTTATTATTTAATTTATTTATTTATTTTCTGATAAGAGCTTTGTAGAAGTTTATTAAGAATAGTAAAGATTTGTAAGATATTAATTAATTTTATTGCTTCATAAGCCAAACAGAATATTAATTTTTTATTTAATCATAATTTAGCAAGTCGAAGGAAGTGAAAAATTGGTTCACACCTCATTTGAAATCCCCTCACGCCTCGCAGTTTGAGAAACCCTGATCTAAACTACCAAAAATACCATTTTAGACACGTGTGAGGCGAGAACTTTGTATGTTGATGAAGCCACAAATTAACTACTACCTATAAGAAGTAAAATCAATTATGTATATATGCAGTCTTTGCATCAATATTTGCTCGCTTACGCGGAGACATTGTTGAAATGAACACCAAAAGAAATAGTTTAAATTTACTAATTAAACTTGAATTAATTTGAAAGAATCACTCTAGTAAGCACCTCAGCTTATCAAATAAATTGTTCTATTAGTAATTGTTTCTATTGGTTTTTGAAAATTTTCCCTTCTCCTCCCCAATCATAATTTCTCTATTCTCTAATATTCACATATAGGCCCTTTATGTGGATCATACCGGCCTGTAAAAATCTTTGATCTCTATGATATAACTGGATGGACATACACATGCACATTCCAAGGACAAAAGCGTCACGCTCAAGTGTATCATCTGCTACACAGAGGGGGGGGGGGGGGGGGGCAGATTTAACTGTTTCTTTAAATGTTCTTATGCGAAAACATGTCTCTGATGAATAAAAGTGTTATTGTTTGAATAAAAAGAAGTATTATACCACACTTTCCTGAAGAAACATTTACATTAAAGGATATACAATCCAGTTTTACATGTAATACCGTACAGATATGAATAAAACCTTAGATATTCCCATTTCTATGTATTTATCATCAATGTTGTTTACAGTCTGGCACGACTACACTTATATTTAAAGTTGATTATTAGCTTGTATATTGGTTTCAGAAGCCATATTATATTGAAAGTTCTATAAATATAATGAACAAGGTATCTTAAAACTTGATTACATTTGTTTGAATGACAAAATTTGAATAGTTGCCATGCATTCAAATTATCACTTAGGTTATAGGCTTGTGGAAAGTATTATTATAATAATACCTGTTTTTTTTAAGTTGGCTCATATCTTTCAGAAACCATATTATGTTGAAATTTCGATAACTATAATGAAACAAGTCAGCTAAAAACTGTATTCCATTTGTTTGAATGACACACTTTGTGTAGAAGTCTTACGTTCAAATGATAATTTAGGTTATAGGCTTGTAGGAAGTACATTATCTACTAAACCCTGATTTTAGTAATAATCCCAATCTGTAAGGCTTTATTTCGTACCAAAATAATATCATATATATAATATTATTTCGTACCAAAATATTATCATATATATAATATTTTGGTAGGATGAACGGCAATTTAGAACAAAAGTAGAAATTTCCTTCTGTAAGGTCTTTTATCCTAACTAAACACAACTATAGGGTAGGATTCTGGTACGAGATAAAGCCTTACAAGTAAGCTTCCTTCAAAAATCATCTTACATATTAGGCTACATCAACTTATTTAAAGAAAAAACTAACCAGTTTTGAACTTTTATATGCTCTTCAAAGCTTTAACTAACATATTTATTTAATTTAACCACTCACACATTGATGTTTCCCATATATTCAATCAGATTAATGAACTATGTCAAAATGACACATTGCATTGTATGGGTAAAAGAAAGAAAGAGATACCCGAAAGTTTACTTCTCTCTTACACAATGGTATGCAGACGACAGCTCGAAAATTTCAGTCACAGATGTCCATCCAGTTATACTATCGAGATCAGTGGTAAAAATATCATTTACTAACTTGTCCTGCTTATACACGGACCAAAATCTTTTACGAAAGTTTATCTTTATTGCTTCATAGGATGTATAGTCAGTCTCGTGACTATTCATCCACACTTCAGCTTCACCTACTAACTTTGAATTAAAAAATGCTATTTTTTGTGCTTCGGTGAGTTTACTATTTTCAAAAAGTCTATCCATCTTTTTCAAAAACTGTACAGCATGCACCCTATCATTATTTCCACTGAAGGTGGGTACATCGTCCATTAATTGATTCTGGATGCTTGTACTAGGTAATACCAAGGCACCAGCAGTAATTAGCGTCCCTTTTTCCACTACTTCGTCATATTTTGACTTAGCCTGTTCTAGTTGTTGTTGCATTTGTTCGACTGTTTGTAACGTCTTGTCCACAGTTTCAGTCAAGTTGTCCTTAAATTTGTCCAATTGCTGGTCAACTATTTCCTGTAAGTAAACATCTGGTACTGTGTGTCCATCAAAGAAATCATTTTGGAATTTAAGGTTATCACTACATTTTTGTTGTTCTTTTTCAACAGTCGCAAATCGTTCTGTTAAATGGTTTACCTGTTCTAGAATTTCATTTTTATTTTTATCGCAAATTTCCTGAGTAGTTTTTCCTTTGGAATTTAAAGCGTCCAGTTTAAGCTTAAAGTTTTCCTTTGCATTTTTAAGTTTTTTTATCTGCTCATTCGTCTGTTTTTATGACTTACTACAGTCTTCCCTAAGCGTCTGTAGTTCGTCCCTTACCTGCGTTTGGTCACTTTCAGTCTGTTGTATTTTCTGTAATTTTTTGTCAAAGTCGTTTTATACTTCTTGAAATTTACCCTGCAATTCTTGTTCTAACCTGTTGAATTGTTCATTTACACCCTTAAATTTTTCATCAAACTTTGTAATTAAATTCTGATTCTTTTCTTTGATTTCTTTTAACTCCTGGCTATATTTTTTTTGTAGCTCCTGTCTAGTTTTTTTGTAGCTCCTTGCTAGTATTATCGAACCTTTCATTTATTTTCTGATTTAACTTTTCACTCTTTTCACTACTCTCTTTAATTTGCTGACTTAACTTTTCATTCTTTTCACTACCCTCTTTCATTTGCTGCACTAACTGCATTAATATTGCATTTAGGTCATTTGCTGATGTTTGTTGAGCTACACCTCCTACCTTTGAAACATTTTCCACCCCCCTTAAGTCTTCTTCTTTATGAACTATTGGTTCAACTACTTTCTCATGTTGTTCACTTTGTTCCTGATCAGATAGTTCTAAACAAGAATGGTCTTCTACCATTGGTTAGGAATATTGCGTTAGGGGAGGATTATCCTCACTGCTACTACTGTCTGTCTCTTCCATATTAAATGAAGTTTTGCTGTTGATGACTTACGTGAGATTTTCCTTGAGTACCTCACCTGAAGTCTAGAAGCTTTGGACCTTATTCTGAATCTACCTGGTTTCGAACTCTTCCCTCTGAAGTCACCTGGTTTGGAGCTTCTTCTTCTTAAGTCACTTTTTTTTGTCTTTTTTTTGCGTAATAAAGCACTTAAGTTGTTTGCGGCACTTTCACTGTTCTTTGAGCACTCACTTTCTCGGGTTGTGAACTGGATTTAATTTTATTATTTCAGTTTATCAGGCCCTCCACGTTGGGAAGCCATTATTGTAACGTATAAAAGTTAGCCTGATATATTAATGTTCGTTCGCCACCATTAGGGTGATATTTGATATAATGATTGAATTGGGTCCAAGTTTGCTATCCTGTATTATGGTAATCAAAAGGGGATAATGTCTTATTTTATAAATTAAAAGTTCTGGTCTTTTATAGTTTTTTTTATTTTAAGTAGATAAACAGTTTTTGCTAGATATTTCACACGTTGTAAATATTAATTTAAAAACCCGACTATTGTATTATGTGTATGTTAATTCCCGGCACGTGAAATTTATCATAGACCCAACCCACACGGCTCCTCGTCAGGATTGCAAGTGAAGAGATGCGTACTTTGAAGTAGGTATATCTAGTGACATCTCCTTCTCGAAACTTCCCAAAAGAAAGAAAGGTGTGGTCATCCAGGTGCGTCTCTGTCTACAAAACTGAGTTCGCCTTTCAAACAAAGGCGTAGAAAGATGTCGCCATACCTTGCAACTTAACACAAATAAATCTTACTACCTGCTCGTATTTATAATATCATACTTTTGAATATAGATGTGAATAATACATTATTTAGATGTATAATTCCATATCATTACAACATATATATATACAAACACGTGTATATACGGGCGCATTACAATTGGGCCACGTAATCAAGTTATGATCTCCGTTTGACGTCTACATATTTACTGGCAAAATTTATTTAATGCGTCACTATTATATATATTAATTATTAATATTGGCTTCCACTTTCATTTTGCCTTTCGAAATAAGTTGTTAAAAGTCCCCGAGAATGGTGTTTTCTTATTGTTTTTCGTTAACTTTATGACCGTGAGATATATTAACAAGGAAATAATATCGGAAATATATACATAAAAAAGGTGATATAGTGTTTTGTGAACTGATCTAGTTGTATGTATGTAGGGTAGTGTCAATGTTTTTAGAAATATTGTAACTACCTTGCATCAGTTGTGCTATCTATATTCAGATGAAACAACTAACAGTACTTTTTACTTTCCGAAGATAGCCGAAGGTTTTAAATTTACATTTTAGGCCAAATGCCTTTAGGCCAAATGCTTTTAGGCCAAATGCCTTTAGGCCAAATGCCTTTTAGGCCAAACGCCTTTATGCCAAACGACTTTAGGCCAAACGCCTTTAGGCTAAACGACTTTAGGCCAAACGCCTTTAGGCCAAATGCCTTTTAGGCCAAATGCCTTTTAGGCCAAATGCCTTTAGGCCAAATTACTTTTGGTTTCATTTTTAGGCCAAATGCCTTTAGGCCAAATGCCTTTTAGGCCAACTGCCGCGTCCCCAAAGTAAATTACCTTTGGTGACTTCTAGATGTCTCTAAGTTAACTCTCCTATAGACCTATTTCCTTAAAACTCTCGTACCACCTATAGTCTGGTTACTCTACTGACCTTCCTCTTGGACTTGATGGCGTCCAGCTGTCTCTGAGTTAACTCTCCTATAGACCTATTTCCCCAGAGCTCTCGTCCCATTAGACTGTAGCACACAGCCATGACCGTCACCGGGACCAGGTAGGTGAGTGCTAGGAACACCACGTTATACCTGAAACATTCAGCACACAATTGGGAGAAAACTGGAATTTGGGCCTTAGGGCCAGTTTCATAGTCAGATTTAGTACGCCTAAAGTGCGAGTCGATACTAAATACAGGACGACACCTACCTAGACCAAAATGGAATGGGCCAGTTTCGCATATGAAACTGGCCCATTCCATTCAATTTCAGGTATATGACGTCTTGTATTTAGTAAAGCGCCGCACTTGAGGCGTACTAAATCTGACTATGAAACTGGTCCAGTATCGTTATCACACACATTTATATTAGACTAGGCAAAGCGGCAGCCGTGCCTTGTCCACATTTCTTACTAATATTTTAAATGCACCTTACAAAATCAAACGCTTTAATTTTAAGTTGGAGTTATGGTCTACCCAATTTACTAATGGTTTGAACGAAATATTTCAAAATTTTAAAAAGTGGGCACAAAAAATAACTTCAATCTTTAATCCTGGAACACTTGAAGCTACTTCAGGGGAAAAAAGGTCTATTCTTTTTTAATTATTATCTACCGTACAACCGTTGGACCATTTTTTGCTGCCGCGGTGCGTACTTAAAATCAAAACGGTGTTCCGCAAAACTTTTGGGCTTGTTAATTAACGTACCGTGAACTTAAAAGTTTTGGCAACACTGCCCTAGCCATTGAAGGTTCTGGTGGTATTACTTACATGTACTCAGTCATCGAGGTGGGGTAAGTTCCGTCCGGCCACTTCATGTAACATACGACCCTCATCTGCCCTCCTATATACCTACACAAGGAAACGAAGACATTTGAAGTATTTGTAACCATTAGCCCACAGAACATAAAATTATTAAAGTCATTTGAGATTTTTTAAAAAATACACAATTTTAATAAGTGAAACGAACAAAAAATCTGGAAGCACCTGGGATCGGACCCGTAACCTCTGGATTTGTAGCCAGGAACTCTTGTCAGTAGGTATTTTTAATTCAGGTATACTTTGGGAAGGTATAAGTTTCTCTAAGTTCTAAACCACCATGAGAGGAGCAACGAAGTCCAAGGTTAATGAAAGTAATAATAAATTATTACTTATTTAAAAACAGGGATTGAAATATATACGTGGTCTATTTCAACTGAAACATTACTTAGAGTATTTGCCATTAAAGAGAGTTATTTTATATCAAGAAAACTGTGTAAAGTATTATTATTATTACTACTACTATTATTATTATTATTATTATTATTATTATTATTATTATTATTATTATCATCATTAGGTACTATCAGGATCTTTTTATTGTTTAAATTATTTGATATTTACTTAGTGTTTAAATATACGTCATATTAAAATGTTAAATGTCAATGTGTGTGTTAAATTTTTCCATCTACTCTATTTAGTTCTGTTTTCTTAATTTATTTAATTTTAATATGTTCATTAATGTACAGTTATGTTGAGAGTCACAGGTTTAATATTTAAATATTTTTATTTGTTAGACATATTAAAAATGAGTTTTTTAGTTATTATCTTTACGGAGAAGGAAAGTCCCCTCTAAGTGTTAGGAAGTGTTGTACAGGGTGTACTTTGTACCTATTGTCACATATGCAGCAGAAACATGGACATTGAATATAAGAGAGACTAGGAAAGTGGAGGCCATGGGAATGAGGTTTGTGAGGAGCATGTTAGCCGTCACAAGGAGAAACAAGATTAGGAATGAAGTTATCTGGGAAAGAGTAGGGGTACAGGAGTATATGAGTTATTAGAGGAAGCAAGACTGAGATGGTATGGACATGTAATGAAGATGGAAAAAGAGCGGATGCTGAAGAAAATGTTGGAAATGAAATACATATAGGAAAAAGACCGCAAGGGGGGCCAAGAAAGAGATGGGAGGAGCAGATAACATAACGTGTTCAAGTGAGAGGAGAAGAATGGATGAAATTAAAGGAGGAAGAGTGGTCAAAGGAAAGAGGAAGATTGAGGCATTTACTAAACTGACCCGGCCACAGACTGGAAACAGTGGATGATGATGATTATATTATTAGTATATAAATATGGCCATAAATTATTAATAGTTGGTTAAGTTTAAGAACTGGTGTCGACCTAACTTTCTCCAAATAAATACGATATCATTACTATTATCACTCTTAACATGGCATATGTTGTATTTGCAAATATTACGTAAAATGTTTGTAAATAAAGCTAATATTGTAATTCTAGTGCAAATGTAAAGTGACTTGGATAATTCTATACGCAGAAAATAAAACAAAAAATTGCTACTGAAGCAATATTTTAATTCATTTTAGCCAAAAAAAGAGCTTTTGTTATAAAAATTACCAAATCACAAACTTTATGTTAAGGTTTTTTTTACACCTTAAATAAATGACTAATTATAATTGATATTTATCGTGCTGATATAATAGTTGACTGGAGATGGTGGAAATATTCTGCATTCTGAGGAGACATCTTCATTTTATGTTTGATGGAATTTTCCAATTAATCTAAATGGAAATATTTTCCACTTGATATACTATGTTTTTACTCCTTTTGAATAATTGATATAAATTGCTATATAGAACCAGTCGTTCGAATGGAGGAGGGCTGGACAATCCATAAAAAAACGCTTCGACTGGTACTGCATCTAAAATATTACCGGGTTTATAATCATATTTATTAGTAGCAGAGTATACAATAATTTACTCTCACTTAGTGTCACTATGATAAGCAAGAGCCTAGAAAGCTAAATTTTATGGGGGGGATTCGCTAGAATATTTTATTATATGCCTACCTTTAGCCTATTAACGTTTATATATATATATATTATAACTATATAAATATATATAAATATATTAAATATATATAAAAATATATATAAATAATATATAAATTATACATAATTTATATATATAAATAATATATGAATAATATATAATTATAATTATATATAAATATAAATATATATAAAATAGACCCCTTTATGAGTGGTCAAATTACATGAGGATCATGGCCCCCCGACTCAATCCTTTCTGTGTCTTTGCTATTTATAATATAAAACACTAACTAGATATATGTAAACTACCTATACATTTTTTTCGGAAAAACAATTTTAAAATGCTATTCATCAAGTAAAACAATCCTATGATGTATATTTTAAACAAAGACGTTGGAGAAATTTTCGGGAAACATCTAATTTAAAAAAATGATAGTCTTTTGTAAACTACCTTTAAATGAATTTTCTTCCAAAAAATAGATAAACAGTATTATTTGGTATATCAAATACGCCCAAATATAATTTAGAACAAAAACAGAATTTAAAAATTTTCAAATATAGTAATCAATAAACGATCCTTATTTTAAAGGCTAGAATTAAAATTTAAGAAGTATACATTGTACAGTTTCTTTAAGTATTTAGTTTAGAGTAGGCCAGGTTACTAGCCTTGATGAATACAGACAATTAATTAAAATATGTAATTACGTTTTAATATGCAACTCTAAGAGAAGGTAGAAGTCTGTAGTTTATATTTTGCTGTATTTTGTGGTGTTTGTAGTATGTGTGTGAGTGAGAGGGCCCGGCCCGGGGCGGTGTGTGGAGGCTGGGGGTAGGGGGGAGGAGACCTGTCCAGACGTGCTCAGCTGATAACGTCTCAGGCAGTAGGCAAGGGGGGCCTGCCGATAGTAAAACTACCCATGAGAAACGATACATGTCACCTCCTCGCGGTGTTTCTCGGGTAGCGCTAAGAACCATGCCGTTAAGATTCAAACAAAAATCCTCATTTTCATCCAAAAATAAATAATAACACAATGTCCCGTGCGAAGAATGAGGATTCAGCTAGTATGTATATGTATGTATATATGTATATAATGAATACAAATATAATATTTTAATGTATATTTTAAAACTTGAGTGGAGAATATATTTTAAATTTAGGGAAGTCTGAAAATTTTATATTATTTTTATATTATATTATATTTATATTATATTTATATTATGGCTATAAATATTTGGTTTGGCAATATAAGATTATGAAAATTATGTTAAATTTAAGTGTTGCCATGAGTCGATATGGAAGTTCATTGTAAAAAAATAATCAAAATAACTCTAAAAATATTTACTTTTTGAAAGAACTTCCCTCCCACCCACCAGGTAAAAGAAAGGGCTTGGATTTACTTAATTAAAAATAGTTCACATGAGCCGATCAAAAGTATTAATTTTTCGTACAAAACTCTCTTAGGGAAAAGTAAGGACTCGGAGTTACCTACTTAAAAAGAGTTTACATGACATAATCGGATAAAAATTATAGCAGTCCCAGGCTCTTCTATAGTCAACATTTATGGTAAAAGGAAGGGCTCGGACTTACTTACATAAAAAAATTCATATGACCTGATCAAATAAAAAAATAGAAACTTTAAATGGTGTCTCTTGCACCTAAATACTAAAATATTTCCAGAAACACCTCACAAACAATCAAAATAACTCTAAACACGTCAATTTTTCTTATAAAACTCCCCAAGTTAAAAAGTTGAAATCGCAAATACCTATATAAACAGAATTCACATGACACGATCGGATAAAAAATATAGTTGTCCTATGCTCTTCTATGGTCAACATATATAATACATATTCATATATATAAATATATATACATGAATATAAAAATAATATTTATATATAGACTATAAAACCTGAGGGAAGATATATTTTAAATTCACCAATATATGGCTATAAATATATTGTTCGACAGTACACGTTTATGAAGACTGTGATAAATCTGAGTGGTACCAAGAGTCGATATAGAGGTTCATTTGAAAACATTCAAAATTACTCTAAAAATCTAATTTTTGAAGAAAACAATCCCCCAGGTAAAAGAATGGGCTCGGACTTACATAAAAATAGTTCCCATGACCCGATCAGATGAAAAATAGAAAATTTAAATGGTATATTTGACACTACAATACCACGAAATTGCCAGAGACACCTAAGAGATAATCAAAATAACTCTAAAATTATTGATTTTTCATATAAAATTTCTATTGGTAAAAGGAACGGATTGGAATTACCTACTTAAAGAGAGTTTACTTAATACGATCGGACAAAACATTGAGCTGTAATTGGCTCTTCTTTAGTCAACTTATAAAGTAAAAGAAAGGGCTTGGACTTATTTGCATAAAAATAGTTCACAAGACTCAATCAGATAAAAAATATAAAATAAAAATATTGTGCTTGGCACTTCAATACTGCGAAATTGCCAGAGACACCTAAGAGATAATCAAAATAACTCTAAAAATATCGATTTTTCAAATAAAGCTCCGTTAGCCTATATTAGCAACAGGCCACTACAATTTTACCACAGATTCCCTTCTCCCAACACAACCTCTCACAACCTTATATTAATTAGCAATGCAGTTAAAATTTTGTTTATGTTTACAAACTTTTCATAGTTACAAATTAATGTTTTGAATAATTAGCTGCCTTGAAAAAAAATGGGTGGTGTGAGGGTAACAAGATTACCTACATAAGCTGGCAGTTGTTCTTTTAATTAAGTTGCGATTTCCTCGCGTTAATTCCTGAAATACGATCTTACAACTTACAAGTAATATCAAAACTGGTTACCTCCTTTTAATGGGTCACATTTACTCAGCTCATACCAAGGAAATTTCCTTTGTTTTACAATTCAAGTATCATATTGAATGTAGGGAAATAAAAAACATTTGAAATTATGGAAGAGCTTATTTTACAATCGGATGTTTTACAAGATGCATCTTGAAGTTGAATATTAAAATATTAACTAGTATTTGGTTGATGACATTTTATTATTATCATTAGGACTCTTAATTTGAGTATAAACAGTGGTATTACCTCTTGGTCATTGTGTCAGAGTAGAGAAGGCACGGAGTAGCCAGAAGACCGCTGGCAAGCCAGATGAAGATTGTAGCCACTATAGCTCTGCCCCGAGATAAACTGTGGTGAAGTGGACGAACTATAGCCATGTACCTAGAGGAACAAATATTACCGTTATATTAATAAGGAGCTGAAAACTAACTACTGTTCTCGAAATTCACCTCAAACTAGAAACAAGATTAAAGTAAAGAAACTATATTTATTAAACTAAAATATTTTATTAATGACATATGAATCGTAGAGGAAGCGATCCGACGATAAGGTTACAAACATTTACACTTAACTGTTTGCTATGTTTAATTTATTAACAAGCGAACGGCTGTAAGCAGTCTCACCTGTCCATGGATATAGCGACCAAGGTGATGTAAGATAATAGTCTGAGGTAAGCAGTCTCACCTGTCCATGGATATAGCGACCAAGGTGAAGACAAGGTGATGTAAGATAATAGTCTGAGGTAAACAGTCTCACCTGTCCATGGATATAGCGACCAAGGTGATGTAAGATAATAGTCTGAGGTAAACAGTCTCACCTGTCCATGGATATTGCGACCAAGGTGATGTAAGATAATAGTCTGAGGTAAGCAGTCTCACCTGTCCATGGATATAGCGACCAAGGTGAAGGCACTTGCAGCCACCGTGATGTAAGATATGAAGTTGTTGACAGTGCAGTAGAGAGCTCCGAAGGGCCAGTCCGAGTTGATCATGAAGATGAAGTTGAAGACGCAGTTGAGCAGTGAAATGAGAAGGTCAGCCACACTCAGGTTCACCAAGAAGTAGTTGGTCACAGTTCTCATTCGACGATGAGCTGTAACAATAAACAGAGTTGGTAATGGTAGATTTCAACTTCCACCTTCAAATCAGCTGCTATCATTTCGTGGACATTTTTGGTGGGGTGGTATTAAATGTGCACGTTCTGAACCGAATGATTTTGTCACTAACCACGTCGGTGGTCGCATGGTCTGACGCGTCACTCTCGTATTAGATTGTATGTATTACTGGTGTTTGGTAGATCGGGGTTAGAATCCTGAGAATGGTTTTTCAATCTATCTCCACGCAAATGCGGGAACATTTTCTTTAAAGCTATTTCTCTCTTTCCTACTCTTTTTACTTAATATGTGTATAGCCCGAAAAGTTACCAAGAGGGGGTGAAAAATAAATTTAAAATAATAATTGAACGAGTTTAGTGAGGTTTTGATTTAGCTTGGCCATTTGGCATTTTGTCTGTTTGTCTATTTGTCCGGATGTTTGTTCCGCGATAGCTGTCAAATTCGTTGACCTATTTTAACGAAATTTGTCAGGGACATTTTTTGAATCCAGGCCGATCGATGTATGTTAATAGTTTTTCAATACATTTATACATTTCAATATGACGGCCGCTCAAAGGTTTTTTGTTTAGTAGTTCATCTCATGGGATTTTAATTTAAAATTCTAAGTAATCGATCGAGTGTTAAAAAAAGTTGACATAAATTGCGAAACTGTCGTCTTAAACCCCGTGATAAATGGTTCTTCTCTAAGAATATAATATATTATTTAATATAGAGATTTGTTTCCTGTCTAACTTTATCACTGAAGAAAATTACAAACTTAAAATCCAAGGAGAAATTATAGAATATATTTATTACAAATTGGAATACAAAGAGAAATTTAAGACTGAATTAACAATAAGTACAACATAACATGATCCTTATTTATTTTTGTTTGCATATGCCAGCAGGGTTTGTCAGCTAGACATTCCTTATCTTCTACTGGCAGTGGCGGATATATAACCGTCTTCTGAGTTTGGGGCACCATGATAGTGCGGTTACTTCGTCTCAGTGAGATGTGATGTTAATGATGATTATCATATGGTGCCGGTATAAGTATTAAACCTAACTTAAGGCTAATTTTACAGGCCATAGGAACAATTCTCCTTCGGGAAAAAATACTTATGATATCACCGGAAATAGAACTCGGCACCTCTGAATTAGTAGCCAAGAATGCTGTCCACTAGGCCGAGAGGTCAGCCACATAATCTTAAGGCCCTTGGCCCTGTCGAGTGCAAGTCTAAAACCTATTTTGTGGGATGGTGGATGGAAGAGTGAAAGGCGTGGCGTGGCTCCACAACTGACCAAAGTATCCTTCCGCGCCAACAAGAACAGATGGATTACGGAAAACGTAGATGGCGCTAGCTACTGGACAAGGTTTGCTGAAAAATCATACGTTTGGAAATATCAGTTTTCTCGAGAACGAGTGAAGTTTTATGTTAATATTTTCAACAACCCTTCTAAGATAATGTATCGATGTTTATTAATTGTTACATTTTCTTATTTTTTGTTATGAAGCCGGCAGTTTTTTTAGTGAAAAATCTCAGTTTTATTTATATTTGATCACTGTTAAAATTATAAACCATTTAGTAAAAAGGCAGGCTAAGTACACTTAGCCAGTATTCAAACTCAGACTTCTCCGTCATCGGGAAACAAGACTTATACGTCACTTAAGGCGGCCACCTTGGTCGGAGATAACGTATCAATCGCTGTCAGGACACACGACTTAAAATACAATGGTCTGTATCGTTTTCTGGAACTTCTTCTTTATTGTGACTAGAGGCGTATACTCCCTTTCGCACTTCACCGACAACCACCTATTGTCTTGTCAATAAGAAAGAGGGGAATTTTTTTTAGGAAATTTCTTATTTCGAGGTAAAGAAGAAGGTTCACTGCAAGCTCTCAAATATCTACACATTTTGTGTTGTAAGCCTATATAAAAATACTGTAGTGCCTATTTGCTAGAGAGTGGCTAAATCTAAAGCCCTTTTTCATCAAGCCTAATCTCGTAGCTGCGCATTTATGACAAAGAAGTTGAAAATGAGTTAATTGCCTATTTTTTTCTATTAAAAAAACTAAGATTATAGGGTTGTTATGGAAAAAAAGAGCCTTGCTGGAATATTTTGACCTAATTTTGGCGTGAGCCATATTTTGAAATAACACAGAATAATTAAATATTGCGTTAAGAGCTGAACGTCTGTGCGGCAATTCCTCACTTACCGAGGTGGCCGCCTCAAGTGTACCCTAATTTGCGTTGAGGGAAAGTTTGAAACAATTTAGGGGAAAAGAACGAATTAGTAAATCCAGGGGGGGAGGGGGGGGGTAGAAGGAAGGAAGAGAAATCAAACCTTTCTGTAATCGGGAAACCAAACGTCTTTCTCCACGTTCTCGCCGCTCGCCGGTGCTGGTAAAACAAAGCTAACCTCTAGGGATAGTTCGGGGGTTTGAACTCCTGTCTCAGAACTGAGGGGTTGGAATTTTAGTTGGCTCGAATCCCGGTCAGGTAAACTGGGCGTGACTTTTCTACAATGTGATAGTTTCATTCTTTGTTTGAAACAATGATTTTAGCAGAAATAAAATTTTATAAAATATAAACATATAACTCTACGGTCAATATTGATAATATTTTAACTAAATTATTAGTGTTATTTTAGGTTGTATCCCGATTGGAACATGGCAAAATTCGTCCAAATTGCTAACATACCCAAAAATGTTATGGCCACCTAAATATCCAATGCCCAAATTGCGAACAAGTGTATAACCTCCCTAAAGGAATAGAGAAGGTAGCAAATACATAAAAGAATAAATACAGTGAAAACAGGGTTTTATTGAAAAGTCATTACATTTTTTAACAGTTAATACATATGTTTTGTTCATTAGGTTTCTGTACTTCTCTCCCTCTAGTAGTATGAGATGAAGTGTATTGAAGGTTAACAAGCTATTAATAAGTACATAACTGACTAAAAACATAACGTTAGGTTCGATGGATTGCGTGAGCTCAGCGCAATGGGGTGACTACTATAGGTCAGGACTAATATATATGAGTGGCCAGCTTCAATGAAACTAACATTACATGAGTAATCCAAGACAACTACTAGTCAGTGTCAAGTTACAAGACGGCTGGTGACAATACCGTAAAATCTAAGAAATCCCCAAACAAATAGCCAGCTCCTACAGCGGGCGAGATATAACTCATCTAACTCATTGAGCCTAAGCTCAAACACACCCATAAGTAATTCTAGAACAGTGGCAATTAAGGCTTGAATTATTAAGTCCCATAATTATGGTGACTGATACTAAGAGAACATCAAATTCACCACAAGAAGGTGCCTACATTGTCCCTCTAAAATAGGGAACTATAAGCACTAATTAGGGTATGCGTGCTACAACCTTGAATATATGTTTCCACACTCGCTATCAAAACTTAACAAATGGGCAGACCTCAGTATTCCAGAATAACTAATACCCCACATAAGGAGGCCGTCTGCAGGGCACCAAAAATAAACCAGCATATAAGTTCATTACTTACGCTACACTTAGTCATATAGAATAGACAAATAAACTAGAGTACAGGACAACATAAGTTAGTCCATCAGACCCAATTAGGTCATAAAATACTAACTGACACTCCTGGTGAATGGAGACGCTCCCATCGCTATTAAACTCAGACTAATATAACATAATAAATCTAACTCTAATTATTATTATTATTATTAGCACCGCGTCTTACTACCCGTTCGGGTTATACGCACTTACGCTAATATGTAATGGTAGGGTGATTGTGAGATGAAATGGAGGACCTACAGCTTAACGTGGAATCCGAACCACGGTGGAGGCCTGGCATTCCTAACTCTAATCAACTACTCAGTCTTATTAACAATTGTTAATAAGAAATTGGTACTACCATACATTTGCATAGTAGGGGTGGATAAGCCGCGTCCCTTAAAAAGTAACACATATTAGCACGCTCAACATAATGCGATCAACGCTCCAGGAACTACCTTGCCCCAGTTGGCTCGTGAGGCACCAACATGAAGTCAGCAGAACTAGCTCACAACAAATTAACTTGTGCTAAGCTGAGGGCTAGCACAACATAAACCATGAGTTTTACTACTCGTTAATTAGCGGGACCATAATTAACTTGCTGAAGGCAATACACAAAACATATTTAACTTCATTATAACAAAATACACGCAGAGCGAGCATTTATACAGACCAAACGTTGACACTCATATTGCAGGCTGGTTACATAATATTCAGCGTTCAGGTCGACTATAGCTTGGCATTCGATTCAGTGATCTCAACAGCATTGCAGTTCCAATGATAAGAGTAGAAAGTGCACTCCTGGAGCACTTGTAGTAAATAGGGGATGATATTGATGTTCTAGAAGTGACGGGATGCTACGCTAGGATAGCCAGAACGGCGATACGGTCAGTCTTCATGATGACCTAGCCCAATTCGAACATAGAGCTCAAGTTTGGTTGTAGAGAAGTATCAGCCGACCGTCTAGTTGCACATTCAAAATAGTTCTATATCTAATATTCTCTTCGCACCACACATACAAACTATTATTCCCGACTTAGTCGGAACAGGGAGGGGGAAGACAGGTTTCAGCCAATCAAATCATAAGAACACAGGACCGACCTGCCCGCGCCAAGAGAGCACAGGCGCATGCGTGACAAGCAGAGAAAGAGAGAGGCAATTGGAAACGTATGTGGTCCCACTCTACATTTTCTTGAGATGATAAATGAGAGAATGCTAATTAGGTGACGCTACTCAGCAAGGATCCAGGAACACACTCACGTTGACATGTAGTTACAGGTGGTCCAAACTCCGCTCCAGCTCACGATAGGTAGCTGATATCTCGAACAATAAGATTACTACACAATTGTGCTCGGCACAAATAAAAGAGCAATTCGCGGCAATTTCTAAATGAGGGTTGTGAAACGAGGTGGAAGGGGTTACTGGCAGCACCCACCAGGGCTTTCCTTCTGATCAAGCTTATCTAAGCCTAACTTAACCTAACTTAACCTAATCTAGCTTAACTTAACCTAAACTAACCTAACCTAACCTAACCTAGCCTAGCCTAGAAAGACTCTTTAATGCAATTTAGTTAAATTAAAACTGACGAGGCTGAAAGAAAGACTTCTAGGCCATGGCATAGCAATATGTCGTGTTCACAATCTGGACTCCTCACCAGATATCAAAAATCTTATGTTCGCAGTCAGGCTGTTCGGAATCAGGAGGCCACCTTTATTTTATAGGTATTGATGTTATCCATCAAAAGTGACAGCTGCAGCTCATATGACTTGACGTATGAATACTTTAAAGTAAATCTAGTATAGTCCCTAGCTGTCGGATAAGGTTATTACTATGAAAATATTTGTGTACTACTTAAATATGTATGAAATTACTTTGACAACGTTAAAAAGTTTGAGTAATATAAACGATAGTAAAAGCAAATACCAATATTGTATTTTATATTTGCAAACTCTTCACGAGAATTTATTCCTATTGCCTTTGTAAAAGTCTTACTAACAGTTTTGTGAAGAGTAGACCTCGCCCCCTCCATATTTTGAGGCTAGCATCAATATTCGAAGTATCAACGAGACGTAGCTGATTAAAGTGGTCGAATGTCAAACGTTATGATTGACTTGCAGACCCCCTCTCCACCATCACCGAGAATATTTCGGAAAGAAAGGGGGGAAGGAAGGATCAAATAGAATGGTGAAGATGCGCGCACTGCTGAAGAGAAGAATGAATCTGTTCCCATTAAAGCTTCTTTTATGTTATAAGAGCGCGGATTATGTATCGATGAGATTTTGAAGCTATTCAAACGTGTATGACCCTTCATAACTTAATAAGTTTGTATCTTTATGTGTTAGTTCTCTCTGATTTTTTATTCTATTATTTTTCTGCGATTCACTTTAATTACATCCCCAGGTATTTTTTTTTATCAATCGATGATTTAAGTGATGAAGAGTGTATATTGATTTTTTTAAATCCACGTCTCACTATCAATTTGAGTTATACGCATGTATCTAGTAGTTATGTGAGAAATATACCTCATTCCCTCCACACTACTAGTGTTACTACAGTCTTACTATTAGTTCTGTGAACAGTAGACCTCGCTCCCTTCATGTTATTATCGTTAATACAGTCTTACTAGTAGTTCTATGAACAGTAGACCTCGCTCCCTCCATGTTATTATCGTTACTACAGTCTTACTAGTAGTTCTGTGAACAGTAGACCTCGCTCCCTTCATGTTATTATCGTTACTACAGTCTTACTAGTAGTTCTGTGAACTGTAGACCTCGCTCCCTTCATTTTATTATTGTTACTACAGTCTTACTAGTAGTTCTATGAACAGTAGACCTCGCTCCCTCCATGTTATTATCGTTACTACAGTCTTACTAGTAGTTCTATGAACAGTAGACCTCGCTCCCTCCATGTTATTATCGTTACTACAGTCTTACTAGTAGTTCTATGAACAGTAGACCTCGCTCCCTCCATTTTATTATCGTTACTACAGTCTTGCTAGTAGTTCTGTGAACAGTATACCTCACTCCCTCTATGTTTTTAAGTTTAGAAATTTTAACGTAACGTAACGTAATTTGAAATTTGTATTTTATAAAAGTTTCTTCCTACTAGAATAATTTTTTTTTTGCGACTGCATCGAGCTGCGGGGAAAAGGACAGCTTTAGAAGCGAGAAGATAAACTCTAATATAATACGAGCAACAATGAACAAGCTGGTCTGGTACACTTTAACAATAGTTTTGTTGAAGTCACATTATATTTGTTGATAATCAATTCAACAGAGCTATTTAATTTTATTTTTATATGTACACAACGCTTGCTCAAACCTGGTGGAATGAGAAATGTAAAATTTTAGCAGGGAACATACTCGCATGTGCGTGGAAAAATACTCTAAGTAGGACTGCTCCTGACCGGGATTAGAATTCCAACCTCCTTGTTCCCGACAAACTAGACTATACGAGCTTGACGTTTACATTTATTGTTCATCGAAGCGGGTGGAATAATATAAAAAAATTAAAACTAAATTAATGATAAGATACATTAGTAACTAACTTAATAGTAACATAAAAAAAAGCTGAAACTATGATTGCGTTTGACAAACAAGTCTCGCCACTATATTTACTTATGGGTTACGTTGATCTTTACTCTTTCTCCTAACTCTGACCGAGCAACTCATCTTCATTTCCAACGCTCCGACGTTACGTGATGGCAACTGAAAGCTAGCGTAAGATTTTCATTAGAAACACCAAATGCGGGAACGCTTCCTATAAATATAACTTTCCTCATCCCTAAAACTATTAGGGTAGTTAGTATATATGCGTATATAAACCGAATAGGTAGTAAGGTGTGGGACTTAAAAAAAACTGGTGTGTATTGGGTGACAAACAAATTCCTCCAAGTGGCGTTACCTTTCTATTATCTTTACATTGGTTTCAACTCTTCGCGTGGGCTGAGTAATCGACTACTTATTGCTTAAATAAGGTCATGTATTACAATACTTATTAAATTTAATGGGAAATGAGACTAAAATATGTTATAACTACACGTAATTAAACGTAGTCAATTTTATTGTAATGTTAATTTTTTTTGGTCAAATACATGGTCATGCCAAATAAAATTCTAAATATTTCTATACCTGCAATTAAATTATTATGAATACACAGGGACGGATTTAAAGCTGTAGAGGCCCCGACATCAAACAAGTCCCTCCCCCCACCCAACGTTTCATCATCTTAATTTTTTATTCAAATAATTAACTGCTAAAAGATCATATAAATAAGGAACTATTGTCATAATAAATTAGATCTGTTTAAAACAATATAAACTACATATAAGCTATATTTCGTTAGTTTTTAGTTATAAGGACAGGAAATAATGTCAACAGTTTGAATTTTTCTACTCGATTCATAAATTCATAAATAAGTTTGTGGTGGCCCTTAGATTTATAGAGACCCTGGGGTGTAAGCCCCCCCCCCTCTAATGTGCGCCTGTGAATAACTAAATGGAATATTTTGTGATTGGATTGTTATTTGACCGACACAATCAACCTAATAAAGCAATTTTGTTGTCTCATCAAAGTAACTAGTTTGATAAATTAATAAATAATGCAGTGCTGGATTAATGTATTTGGAGGCCCTGTGCTATTAAAGAATTTGGGGCCCTATTTACTTATGCATCGTAAGATACCCAGCAGACCAAATCTTTATAGAACATGCCAGTTAATTTGTACATTTAGAGGAAGTGCATCCGCATTTGCGTGGAGAGAGAAAAAGAGAGGAAACCATTTATAATAAAAAACTCAGTGCATCCGAGGGGGATCGAACCCCGATATCCCCGTCATTGGCACCTAGTCTAGTGTGAGAGTAGCGCCTTAAACCATGCAGCCACAAAGTGGGCTATATTGTGAATTAATTGCGTACAAAGTTTAATATTATATAATAATTAGTGTATTGAGGTTATAGAGTGAACAAACTGTTGAAAGCAACATTAAAAGACACCCACTGCATGGACACCAATAAAATTATTGATAACTGAATGAGATTCATACGCTTAGATAAACTTTCAGAATATATCTATTACCTCTAGAAAAAGAAGTTGATTCCAATTCACTAATAATAGTTTCTTCAGAAGTCACAATCCTACTGGTAGGCCTTTTCACAAAGAAATTTGAGATTTTTGGCAGCTTTTTAACTTGTTCTTATTTTTTCTTTACTTTTAAATTCCGTTTTTCAGTACCACTAGGATATTTCCTATCCATGGTGGAAATTTAAATGCTAAATAATCAAGACTTAACGTTTTTTTCTTTACAAATAAAGATAAAACGCGCGTTCGTCTGAACTTGAAACATACAGTCATGTTTACAGCACTACAACAACAAGGGAAAGAGGGACTAATGCATGCCTTTAACTCGAAAAGCGGTGGGGAGAAGGAGAGGGAGAGAGGGTGTGTGTGTGTGTGTTTTGTCATCTTACTTGACCGCGAGAAGGGAAGGGGTTCATCTAACTCGGCCAAGTAAAAGGGGTAGAAGCGAGCGTGTGGCTTTTCTTAGAAATTGTTTTCACTCATAGTTGGCGGCTGTGAGCTGTAAGCCTGTAGAGTTGAAGAAACTATTCGGGCTGGTTCAACAGACGGGGCCCTTGAACCAGTGAGGGCCCTGTGGACCCCCCTTAATCCGGCTCTGAAATATATGGTAAAATAATTGGTTTATATGTGTTTTAATTTGGTTGTAGGTGGCTTTTGGCGTGAAAGCAGATGGGGTTAGTGGTGGGGTTGGAAGATGGGGTTAGTGGTGGGGTTGGGAGATGGGGTTAGTGATGGGGTTGGGAGATGGGGTTAGTGATGGGGTTGAAAGATGGGGTTAGTGATGGGGTTGGGAGATGGGGTTAGTGGTGGGGTTGGGAGATGGGGTTGGAAGATGGGGTTGGTGGTGGGGTTGGAAGATGGGGTGTGAGTTATGGTGGGGTTGGAAGATGGGGTTAGGTGGTGGGTTGAAGATGGGTTAGTGGTGGGTTGGAAGATGGGGTTAGTGGTGGGGTTGGAAGATGGGGTTAGTGGTGGGTTAGTGGTGGGGTTGAAAGATGGGGTTGGTGGTGGGGTTGGGATATGGGAGCGGTCATAGACGGTCTAATAAACACACAAAAGATTATAGAGGCTAATATTACTTTCTTAAAGACAACACCATTTTGTAAAAGGTTTTAAATCGACAAGACAAGCCTGTGCACTGAAATAAAAATAACATGGTGTATTTTCACCAACAACACCAAGAGAATCCATTATTTTTTATCTTTCACTTTAAAAAAAACCTTATTTTATTTTACTGAGTGACATTTGGTGATTACTGAACCTTTCAAAATGTATGTCGTGTCATAAAGGAAAAAAAAAAAACTCCGGAAAAAAGGGGTAATATAATAACAAATCTACTTTGGAAACATATTTATGATTCCGTCAAGATAGAAAGAGAATAAAGAAAACATGCTTGCATTAACATAAAATATGTACAATTCGTCCAATAAAAATATAACTTAACAAGTTCTGTTGTGATTGACACTCTTGGAATTTCTGAGTATATCTTAAATAATTGACACTACAAAAAAATGTAGTGAACTAAAAATATACTTTATTTCCTCTTGAAGTGTTAATAAACTATGAGACACATCTTTTGAAATAGCGCAGTCCCGTTTGTATTTAGTCGTAGGCTGGTGCATATCACACAAATTTATTTCTTATCTCACCTTTTGAACTTAGTTACACTAGATTAATTAATTTAAGTAGATTATAGCCAACCCCTTTTACCCCCGATAAAATAAATAAAGCAGTGGTACTAGAGAAAGAGATAATATATCCAGTAGAAAAACCGCGAGTTTTCAACCGTGCAAACAGACCTTGTTAAAAAAAAAACTCGTAAAATGTTCTAGCAACTCGATTCAGCCTACAGCCAATGAACAAACATTCTCATGTTTGGTTTAGTCGAACAGAAACGTAACTGGGAGAACATCACACGGGTGCGGTTCTAACAAGGTCTGTGTTCTGTACCGTAACTCTCACACACACTCTCTCTCTCTCTCTTAATATATAAAGTTACTGAATTGAATAAAAAGTGTGCACCGAAATATTATACTAAAAAACTGGATCAAATAAGTTATATTATTATTATTAGCACCGCGTCTTACTACCCGTTCGAGTTATACGCACTTACGTTAATGTGTAATGGTAGGGTGATTGTGAGATGAAATGGAGGACCTACAGTTTAACGTGGAATCCGAACCACGGTGTGGAGGCCTGGCATTCCTCACATTCACAAGTTGTGATTAATACACATCTTGTCAGAGGTGAAGGAAGGGTTTGGCAATCAGATAAATCTGTGCCGGGACCGAGGATTGAACCCCGGACCCTCAGCACAGAAGTCTGACACCTTACCCCTAGACCACCAGGTCACCCAAATAAGTTATACAAAAAAAAAATTAAGGTTCCCTGATTCTTTACACTGTCAACATTTAGTGAAATGAATTAAGGTGAGGGGACAAGGGACGCGAGAAAATGTCAGTGTTTTTGCAGTTTTTATAGCAAAACATTTTTGGCTAAAATAAATCAAATAATGCTCCAGTAGTGACGTTATTTTAATTATCTTCACACGGTGATAACAACAGTTGTTGAATATCTGTCATAAGCATGACGGCATTAGAGGAGAGACTCTTTAAATTAAGATGAAACGTTGACATTAATATTCCCGAACATCCTTGACAGATATTCAACATCTGTTGATAACACCATGTGGATAATATTAAACTTAAAGTTGCTACTGGAGCAATATTTGATTTATTTTGGCCAAAAATGTTTTGGTATAAAAACTGCAAAAAACCACTGGCCTTTTATCGTGTCCTCTTCCACTTCGCCTTAAGGGAGGAAGGCGGATATTCTTACTAAACAAAATTCTGAGAATATAAAACACAAGGGAAAATTTGCCTGAGGTCGAAAATAATATTATGAACCCAGTTAAACATCGTCAGTCTAAATTAAAGAATAAACATGAAACATACTAAAATATTATTAAGTAAAAAGGAAGAGGGCTTTAAAAAAAAGTTCGTTTACCAATTTTATAACCCACGTGGATAGCATGTAAACCTAACCGCAGGTCTATTAGACCGATCTTATATTGATATTCCCACAACAATGTCATCTTAGAGAATAGGTCTACTAAAAAAATGGAGATAAATAACAATGACCCCTCTTACCTAAGATATTTTCTCACAACAATGTCAGTCATCTAAGAAAATAAAACTAACTAAAATCCCACTTATTCAAGAAATTTACCCATATATGTCCAAAACTTGCGAATTTAGATATGAGTAAAAAAAAAACCTGTCAAGGTTGCAAGTTAAAACATGGAAGTTACATTTTAGAAATTACATTAATTCGAATGATGTAAACAATAAGTTGTAAACAAATCCTTGGCCAGATTAAGAGAAATAAACAAATGATTAGAAATATACAATTTAAAGAGCAGGCACCCCAGCCAGCACTGTTTAAATCAAAAACTATCAAAATGTAACGTTACTTAACAGGCTCGCGCGAAGTGTGGGAGTTGAAGAGAAAAGAAAACACCAAGAGATATGTCAGTAATGTGTGCAGTGAATTCGTATTTGAATGATCACTCGACATTTCCCGTGGTGAAGATGGGGGACAAAGCGACAAAGTTTCTTGTTAACAATCACAACATGTCCCTATTATGACAGAATAAAGATTTATGTATCGCTTAGCTGTGAGGCCATTCTGAAATGGTCAAAAACGGCATTTTCAATGCAGCTTTTATCCAAATCTCATTTAACATTTCAACAATATTCAGTATTAGGAACATTTAATAACTATTTTTCTCCATTAACGTTTGATCAGAAATGAACCACGTTCAATAAGTGTTAGAGAAAATGAACGATTTCTAACCGACTGTATCACAGAGTTGATTAGTATGTGCTGCACTCTCTTAACAGGAGAGTCAAAATAGTTTTGCACAAAGATAGGATTATTTCTTATAAGTTATAATAAAATCAAAAGCTTTGTTCACATAGCAACAACTTATAAAAAACAAAAGAAAAGCTACAATTGACAGTTTACATCTTTTGCCACGAGATTACATCACAGTCACAGTGCCTCAGTTACACTTTGTATCGTTTTTCCATAAAATAGATATAAATTAAAAAATATCTAATACTGTCACTCAGCATAATACTTTGATAACAGACCGCGCCAACGCTACTAGAGCTGATGAGGGAAGAGCATCATACAGGTATAGTTTTAACAAAGTCGGTGTAACCTGGCAACATCACACGCTCCCCCCACTGCCCGCATCCTTAAAACACAATACCATGTTTGACGAGTGGTCGTGATCCCTTTTTACACCCTAACCTCCTCCTTTCCTCCAACAAAATACGTGTTAGTCAGCTTGTAGTCTGCATACGTATAACCAAGTACTAATTAAAGAGCAGCCAACTATAATTAGTGCTTAGGACTCGTACACGAGTCGAGGCACAAAGCCACGTCATAACAAGTAATGAATGACACGTCACCTTTATGCTCTTTCTATTAATTAGGGTATTTAGCATCCACTTTCTAAACACACAGACTAATGCTTGATTCACAGTTTCACCGAAAATAAGAGTAAAATCTGATTAAATGGCGCATAAATTCACACGCAGTATATTGACCCATGATGCTTCGCAACGCAAACTTAAAACCTCTGATTAATAAAATATTTTATTTTCTAGTGTATAAACATATATTTGAGATCATTGTCACGATGGATGTTTTCAAATGATAACGCTGTGTTGGGTTCAATCCAATACATCGATACATACGCTCAACATTAACGGTTTATTTCAAATCTCCTTACAAAGGCCAACGATGTTGTCTGCTTAGTTCTAGCTCTACAGCTCATGCGCACTGACTACTGACTCGAGAGGGTTGGTTTTTAGATAATTATCATGGGTTCTCCCGTGCCGAAGATCTCAAGACAAAGCGCATGAAGTAGAGATGAGTTAAACTTTAGCGGAACAGCTCGCGCCGATGAGGCGGAAATCTTGTGATTGGCTTAGAGTTCGTCACGTGACCCCGTTTATGTCCTACTCTTGTTTTTCGGTGAAAGTGTGACTATACAATAGCTCAGGTACTAGCTTAACCTAAGACGAACTCTAATAAATTCAACCCAAACGCTTCCTTAGATTAATGATTAACATTTTTATCCCCTGGCTGACAGCAACTTAAAACAACGAAATATAATTATCGGTGCCCTAACTTACTTAAAATTGAAAGGAAATATCAATGTTTGTGACAATTTTATTTGTCAAAAACGGATAACACATATTTTAAAACCAACAGAAAATCTCGTAAACTATTATTTTTTTCACCGGGTCTTAATATCCAATCTAGCAAAACACATAAACACTACATTAACTACGCTAAAGATAACACTATTAAGAAGGTATATTTTTAGAGTAAATGCACCCGCATTTGCGTAAAGAGAATGGGAAACCATTTATGAAAAAAACTCTCAATACACTTGAATAAGATTTGAACCCGGATATTCCCGCCAATGGCAATATGGTCTAACTCAAGAGGGACGCATTAGACAATAAGATCACCGATGCAAGAAAGATTGTTTTGTAAGTTTATTTAAAAAACAACATAAAATTAAATGAAACCAAATATTCAAATTAGAACTTGGAATTTGTGATTTTTACATATATTTTTAATATTGGAACGAATTTTTGATAAACCAGTGGTGTAGCGAAGAATATTTACAGGGTAATTCAGAGCTTATAAAAACTATACCTGTGACATACCCTCTCACTAATTCGGTCCCCATTTGACCAAAAACAAATACCATTATATACAGCTATGTATCAAAAGAGTATGTGGGCCTTTTTTTTAGCACTGCGTCTTACTACCCGTTCGGGCTATACGTTTATGCATTAATTACGTTAATGTGTGTTAGGGATGATAAAGGTGTACCCACATTTGCTTGGAAAGAAAGTGGAAAACAGTTTAGAAAAACACTCTCAATACATCAGACCGGGATCGAACCTCGGTCTCCTCGTCATCGGCAGTCTAGTCTCTTGCGAGAGTGACACCTTAGACCATGCGGCCACCGAAGCGAGTCGCATACATATTAATTACGCTAAATTGTTAGGGAGGAGGAAGATTTGTTTAAGATAAAATGCACCCGAACTTGCGTGTCGAGAGAGTGAGAGAATAATCGGCTGGGATTTGAATCCAAGCCTTCCCGTCACCTGCAAACCAGATTGCTATATAAAAAATTAATCAAACAACTTTTTTATACATTACATTTCTGAGTGATAAAGTAGGCCTACGCTAGATATAAAACTGGGAAAATAATACTCCTAAAACATGTCAGACATACCTAGGCATTATCACGAGGAAGAAATCCCTAAGGCTACTTGGCGAGTTTAGTCTGGATCGAATAAATACGATTATTTTAGTAAAAAAACCCACTATAAATGAAATTGAGAATGTGTAACCGTAATTTGAAATTCAGGATAGAAAAACTACATTTGTTTCTTTGAGTAGAATGGATGCTCAAGTCATAGATTAAATTACTTCTGTTATAGCTTCAGATACCAAGAGAGAGAGAAAAAAAATTGTTTTAGGGAAATAATCGTTGAAAGTTTTTTTTCTTTTTTCTAAATGACACATTGCCATGGTAACCTTACATAAATAGACTACATAACCTTTAGTGTAGCTTTAAAACCAAACCGGATGGTGACTTTGCTACGACCGGTTTTATTCTACCCAGCCTCTAGCCGTATATTTTCCGTTATATTGCAATATTGTCCGGCTCAATTTCTTAAATGTATCATATAATAGTGGGTCGTTATTTTTTCATTGCATCTTTTCTTGCGATGGGAGTGTTTTCTTTATGTGTAGTTTCACAGTCTCTGCAAACAAGGTAGTTCTTTATAGTGCTACCAAATGTGTATATACATGTTGATTATTATTATTATTATTATTATTATTACTATTAGGATTTTAAGACGCCTCGACACACGGTCAGCTATAAAAATAGGAACCACAAATTTAAACTTAAAGAGAACAAAAGAAAAAAAAAACCACATTAAAGTTAAGGGATCGAAATGAGGGAAGGGGTTTATGTAAAACTATGAAAACCTAAAAACTTCTTTCAGCTAGTATACTTACCTCCCCTCCCCCCAATCGCGTCTTACTACCCGTTCGGGTTATACGCCTATTTACTAATTAATGTAATGTGTTAGGGGTAAGGAAGGTTGAATTTAGAGGAAGTGCACTAGCATTTGCGTGGAGGGAGAGTGGGAAACCATTTAGGAAAAACTACCTTCATTGCAACCGACTGGGATCGGATCTCGACCTCAACGTTATCAGCAGCCAGTCTAGTGTGAGAGTAGAGCCTTAGACTATGCGGCTACCAAAGTGGCTATATATATATTATACAATTTAATTACGCTAGTGAGATAGGAGATAATGAAGGTATAATTTAGAGGAAATGTGTTCTCATTTGAGAATTGAAAACCATTTAGGGGAAAAAAAGCTCCTTAAGTTCATCTGTCTTGGATTCAAACCCTGACCTAACCATCACCGGCAAACAAGACCGTATGAGCTTGACATCTAGTCAGCGTGTCCGCCGATACGGTTATTAATATCCCTTACACAAGTCCTCCATCAGACACTAAACCCGCACCCGCGAACACGTGAACAATGGAGCTACCCGCTACGGTGGCCGCATGGTCTAAGGCGTCACTATCGTAATATACTGGACTGCCTATTACAGGGAGATCAGGGTTTCAATCTTAAGAGTGTTTTTTTAAAATGGTTCTTTCTTCCTTCACGCAAGTGCGGGTACACTTCCTCTAGATTAAACCTTCTCCACCCTTAACACATTAACATAATTAGTACATACACGAGTAACCCGAACCGATAGTAAGATGTGGTGGTAAAAAAAAAAGGAGTTAGGCCCGTAACATATAATTTGTCGATAACGAAATAATTTTTGGGTTTGAATCCCGGCCGTGTATGTGGCCCTTCTGTGGGTTACGGCTCTTGATTTTCACCCGCAAAAATATCAAAATTTTGTTACAAAACTCGTGCGCAAACCTATCTTCCTTCCCAGCCATGACTTCAAATGCATTTCATTGCGCATGCTCAGCATTTAAAACGTAATATTAGACCTTTAACCGGAATTGTGGGATTTACAATCAGACCAGATTTATACTGGCAGAATTGAAAAAGGAGATTGCTTTAAATAAATTACTACTAAGAGAGCTATCCGAAATTAAAGGACTTTGGACTAAGATGTGCTCCATGCTCGGGAGCTCATATCTTTGCGAAAGCACCTTTTCAACGCTGAAATTCCTAAAATCCAAAAACAAATATTCATAGATTGATAGATCACGTTCACATTTACTGCGATTGGCAACTATAGGTTGATTTGGGTAGGAAGAACAGTAGAAGTTAGTTACTAAAGTTTCTAAAACAATTTTAATATGTTCATACATCAATTCGTGCTATCTGCAGTTGTCAATTTTGATAGATATTATCAATACCTATAAGATAACACAAATAAAATTGTAAAATGTCATCAATATTGGTCGCAAATAAATAAATTTGAATTTTCTCTACTGTTCTTCCAACCAAAATCAGGGTATAGAAGCATCGATATTAATATTGTTACTTTAATAAATGAACGAACAACCGCAGAGCTCACATTAAAATGAAATGTTTTACATCCACTTGGTTTCCCGCCTGTGGCCTGGGTCACTTCATTATCCAAGCCATATATTTTCCACTACCGGCTTGCTAGGCCTGTCGTAGCTTTTAATAATAATTTATTAAAATTTAAAACAATGGTATCTTGTCTAATGTTACAGTAAGAGTTTTTATAATCAACATGACCTCTTTTTATAACGAAATTTTAGAAGTGCTTTCTAAATTTATCGGTTGGACTATCTCCATATGCTTTAATATCTGCATCGTATTTATAATTTTGGATGCGGCCCTTGGATTGATCTTTATTTTTTTTAATGTGGCCGTCGCGTTACCTAAAGTTGGACAGCCCTGTTGTAAAGCGAAGGGTGAAAAGATAACATTTTGGTAAATAACATTACACCCAATTTTATTTTTTTAATTCGAGGTATTTAACATGAACTTTCTAAACCTACTGATTATTTCAGCGCAACGATACATAAACTATCTTAAATCTATAAATTACACAACGCTCAGTTCACCCTGCCGTTAATTAATCACCGTGAAAGGGGAAACCCACACTTCACAAAAGATACAATTTTCGGCAATGCTGGGAATCGAAACCGGAGACCATTAGTTTAATAAGCAGACACGGTAGTTACTGAGCTAAGTTGTCGTATTAAATACTATTAAATATATTTTAGTGTACCAGTAACCAACCTACTAATTTGTATAAGTTTAATCAAACATCATCTTAGAAAACATTTTAATTGAATCTTTCGTAAGGAGTAAATGAATAAAATATAAGCCAAGACTTTGATATTGTCGTTAATAAATTACAAAGGTATGAGATTTAAATAAATTTAACTAACAAATTGAATATTGACGATAAATATCGTTATGATTAACACTTTTACCAGTTGTTTATACTAAATTTTTTTTGTTTTTCCTTAACACACTTTGATATTTTAAATATTTACCTTGACTACATTTATGTTAGTATGAGTCAAATTGGTCAAATTAACAAACATAAATGTAGTCAAGGTAAATATTTAAAATATCAAAGTGTATTAAGGAAAAATAGAACACATTGAGTATAAACAACTCGTAAAAGTGTTAATCATAACGATATTTATTCTCATTATTCAATATATTAATTAAATTTATTTAAAGCTCAAACCTTTGTAGTTTTTTAACGAAAATATCTAAGTCATGGCTTATATTTTATTCAAATATGTTTATGGAATAATTTAGTGAAATAACTAACTAAAGTTGTATATTTACGTCTAAACCGGACACCGACAAACTCCGGATAGCGATTTCCTATAAAGGCCGAAAGGAAGATACAAACAAATAAAAGTTTCTACGTGGCTGGATTCACCAACTAAAGATAAGATGTAATAAAAAAAGAGCACGTTGAGATGAATGGACCAAACTCGAAATAAGTTTTTAGTGGAGATGGGTCTATTTTATATTTCTCGAATCCGAATCCAAAATTTTCTTTTGAATCTCGAATTCAAATTCGAATTCTCTAATCTTCAAAAATAAATTTCTAGTATTGTTAAAAATTGAAAAGTATGTTTTAAAAAGGCAAACAAATTGAAATTTTAGAATGTTTGGCACCACTGAACATTCCTATTCTGTTTATTTGTATTTTCTATTATGTTTCAAGAACAAAAAGATATTAAACTTTATTTTTTTTTGTAAACTAATTTATATTAAAAAAAGTTGATTTTGCTATTTTATTTTTTACATAAATGAAGCTAAATTGTCATTTTATTTTTCTAACTACACGAATCTATGTAATTCATGTAAATTTGCATTTTGAGTTACATCTAAGGCCTTTATATTTGGATTTAATATATTTCTTTGAGAGATTCTCAAATACCACAGGCTTCAGGGATTCGAGGCATTCGAGCGTCCCATCTCTAGTTTTTAGGTATCTTGTAAAATTCAAAACGCTCACTGCTCTAATAAAATTAGATATCCCTAGCAAGTGTTACGAAACTAGCTAGCTTCCAGAATCTATTAACTTTAGTAACAAGTTTCTAAATATAATTTTATAGCACCGCCTCTTAATACCCGTTCGAGTTAAACGCTTATGTATCTAATTGTTGAATTTCTTCAAAGTGTCTGCTACGAATAACTTTCTGAACATTTGACCCAGTGTCATTGGCGAAATTTGAAGAAGTAAAATAGTCGTTTAATAGAAGAAGATTAAAGTAAGAGAGTAATGAGAGAACCTAAAAGAAGGTTTAATTTAAAATGTAAAAGATGTGAGGGTGGAAAATAAAGGGGAGAATGGAAGTTGTTTTCCGTCAATTTACGACAAGCAATCTTCTGAAAAGTCTCACAGACACAGAATCAGAACCGAACGGTTCAGCAGGAAATGAAGTGGACAAGACAAATAGAAACTAGGTTATCGGTTCAGTAGGGTTTAAAACACAAACTGAAAACAGGAGTCGGCAGCGAAAGGAATCCAAATCCAATACATGGGATTAATTTTGACGTAAACATTGAACGAATTAAATAAAGTGCGTTTCATTCTTTTGATTGAAGTATACTTATTTACTTTCTCGAAATGAAGGGAGCTGTTATAGGAAAAGTGATTAATTATAGACAGATTCTGACAGTCCAATTTTCATAAAAAGGGCTTTTTAAAAAATAAAAACAAATTTCTGCTGAAAAAATTGATAACATTTTTTATTTTATCAGTGTTATTTTTTAGATATTGATACTATACAACAAAAGCACCAACTGTAGATCACATGACTACGTATGAATACATGAAAGTAGATCAAGTAACTTTTCTAACTCTCAGACAAGGGCCTTCCAATGAGAATTGACCAGCTTCGGTGACTGCATGGTCTAAGACGCTACTCTCGCAGTACTAGATTGCCGATGACGGGGAGATCGAGTGTACTGAGGTTTTTACAAAATGGTTTTTCCACTCCAACTCCATGCAAATGCAGGTACACTTCCTCTAAATTAACCTTTCTAATCTATAAAACCATTAGCGTAATAAGTACACGCGTATAACCCAAACGGCTAGCAAGACGCGGTGCTAAAAAAAACTTAGACTTGTTATGAAGAAAGAATCATTTTTGACAGTTAAGTCACTACAATTTTTATATATTCATGCGTAAAGTTATGTGATGTCTAGATGTTACTTTTGATAAATAATATAAACAAATATGAAATAACTACCGAAAAATATGAGAAAATAATATCAATATTGACCGCAAAAAATTGTATTTTTAATTTTTCTAAAACTTTCTATAAATCAAAAGGGTTCATTAGGACTTAAATCCGTTGTAAATGTATTCCTAATTTCTTTCATTAGTTTATTTTTTATTCATGACTTTTTTCTTGGTGCTATTCGACTGATTGTATCAGCATATGCTTTAATTATATATCAACACAGAATCTAGATCTACAGCCTCCAATAATTCTTCATCGTGAAAGGAAATATCAATTTACTTATTAAAATAATCAATGCTTGTGTCTTAGAACTTTACAGTACAATGTATATATTATTATTTTATATAAATTAAATATAATTACTAATACAGTAAGTGTAATATAATATACGTTATTTAATATATATATACAGATATATTACATACAAGTATATATAGTATATATATACAGTACAAGTATATATATATATATATTATATTCATGTCCGAATTTTATGCATATGAACTAATTAGGCTGTTAAGTGTTAGGAATTAGAAAATAGTATCTAGAGAAAGAGTGCTTGCATTAGCGGGAAAGAAAGTGGAAAACTATTTAGGAAAAATACCTTCAACACACCCGACTGGGATTCAAACCCCAATTTCTCAGTATAGTCATTCAAGTCTATTGCGAGAGTGACTTATTAGTTCATTTGACCCCCGAAGAGGGTTAATATATATTAATATCCCTATATATAAAATGTTACGAATTAAACGTATTATGATCGGCTTATTGTGAAGGGTGAAGACGGTGATTAAAGCACCAACCTCATCCAGTTTACCGGGTATGGAGAATTTGGGGTTCGTTTCTTGGCTGGGTCTATTGAGGGTGATTTTTAATAGTTGGTTTCTACTCTCTGTCGACTCAAATGCGGGTGTGTTTCCTCAAAAATTGATCTTACTCATCTCTACGCTATTGGTGTAAATATTAGGATAGTTCGAATAGTCTTGTAAAAGTTACCTTTAACATTTGTGAAATGCTCCTAACCTGGATTTTCAGTTTTTTTTGTGTAACATTTTTTCTAGCACCGCGTCTTACTACCCGTTCTGTTGATACGCTTATGTAATAATTAGGGTGACCTGGCGGTCTAGGGGTAAGGTGTCAGACTTCTGTGCTGGGATCCGGGGTTCAATCCTCGGTCCCGGCACAGATTTATCTGATTGCCAAACCCTTCCTTCACCTCTGACAAGACGTCTATTAATCACAACTTGTGAATGTGTGGAATGCCAGGCCTCCACCGTGGTTCGGATCCCACGTTAAACTGTAGGTCCTCCATTTAATATCACAATCACCCTACCATTACACATTAGCGTAAGTGCGTATAAACCGAACGGGTAGTAAGATGCGGTGATGATAATAATAATAATAATGTAATAATTAAGCAGATGTTTTTAGGAATTAGAGAGGTTATAATAATATGAAGTGTACCCGTATTTGTGTGGAAGGCAAGTAAAAAAAAGTTTAGAAATCACCCTCAGTACACCCGATCGAGATTCGAACCTCAATCTCCCCGTCCTCTGCTGTCTAGTCTATTGTGAGAGTAGCGCGTTAGACCACGCGGTCACAGAGGTTGATATTAAAACTTTTCACTGTTTCATTTTATAGTATAAAGTCTGTCCCATTTGATCAGATTTTTTTGGGGGGTTTGTGGGGAGCAGAAAGGGAGGGGTGACCGTGTATCTCATGTACCTCCTCCCCCCCATCCACCACTATCGACGCTCGTGGTCGGAATTATGAAGTTTTAGATTGAATATTTTCAGCAAACTTTTCATATATGTGATTCACCGACCAGTACAGGAATGTGTGACCTATCGCTGGGCGTGAGAGGAGTAAATGATGACCAACCCTCCCCTTCCTTCCCCTCCCCACCAGGCCTAACGTCAGTCCAGATCCCGGACTCACCGCTCGCGAGGGAACCCCCTGGAGGGTTTGTTATGACTATGAGATATGAGGCTTTGTAGCGGTCAATGTAGGGGGTGGAGCGCAACATTTATAAACGGAGTTTTTTTTAATGGACTGCGCGTATTGCTACCCCTACGGACTACCCGCAATATTGAGTATTTATTTGTTTATTTTGATGTATTTACATTATTTATCATTCTGTCAGCTTTAAAAAAAAATGTTGTGCCACCCGTTTGGTTCATACGCATATGAACTAATCACATTAAGGAGTATCAAAATACAGGTAGCAAATTATTGTAATTACGGGAATGTCCGTTTGGATGAGACCGTAATAACAATTACATATCTCGATAGCTTGGTGTCTGAGCACATACTAAGTCAAGGAAGGAAGACCCACCTACTTCGATAGGCATGCGTACTAAATATAAAGCTCATATAGTTTTGTTCACCGGTGACGGGGAGGTCAAGTTTAGGATCCCAAATGGGCTTACTTTGGGTGTTTATTTCCTAAATAGTTTAAGCAATCTCCCTTCACGCAGATAAGATACATTTACTTTATTAGTTCTAACTTCATCCGTAGCCCATTAGTGTAGCAACCCGCTTCGGTGGCCGCATGGTTTAAGGCACTAATATCGCAATAGACTAGACTGGATGAAGACGGTGAGACCGAGGTTCGATCCCGGACGGGTGTACTGAGAGTGGATTTCCCTAAATGGTTTTTCACTCTCCCTCCACGCAAATGTGGATACACTTTCTCTAAATTCAACCTTTCTAATCCCTGAAACATTAGTGTAATTAGTAGGCTACATAGGCGTTAACATATAGTAAGACGCGATGCAAAAAAAAAGTGTAGCTGTGTCAATAGCCCGGACAATTAGTAAGATGAAAGACCTAAATGCATATAAATACTATTACACAGTGATATCCAAACGACAGTTAACTTAAGGAAATGAAATTTTCTCTCTATTTCGAACCTCTATATCTTTCTTAAAAAAAAATATCAATACCTTTCCTTGAAGTCAACTTTCAAAAGGTTTTTTTTTTTTTTTTTTTGCTATCGGCGCTTTTTTTTTATTGCCACCATAAACTTTTCCAACTACGTTCAAGTTCACTTCTGAACAGAAAGTAAAAATAACATGAAATCCAACTTTAGATTCGCTGCAGGCCAACAAATACTCACTTAACTTATGTTTTTCTTACTAACAACGATGAGATTCACTCTTTTATCCCCCCTCCGCCGCATCATATTGCCCTTCTGGGATTTGAATTTAAATTTTGATAAGGATGAGTAAGGTAGAATTTAGAAGAGAACGTATAATTTAGAGATGTACCTGAATTTGCGTGGAGGGAATTGAGAAACCATTTAAAAAAATAACACCGCCAAGTAGTGCCGACCTATCTTTGAACACACACCTCCCCGTAATCGGCAAACCAAGCTATAGTCCATCTGTCATAGGAGTGTAGGTAAGTGACACCAAGCAAAAGTTACCAGAGCTAATATTATGTATCCATACGCCAAGCCATATGATCTGTAAGACCATGTTGTTGAGTTTTTGTCACTTTTGGCAATCAAAACTTTCACAACAAATAATTTGTTTATAATTATGTTTTTCTTTTAACAGTTTTTATAATTTTATTTTGCTAGCTTTCAGTTACCAACACTCCTATGGCGAATGGACTCTAGATGAGCCTGAAATTTAGCCCTCGTGCCCACCGATGCGGGTTTTTAATTTCTTAAGTAATAATACGTACTGTAGCCCACGTATAGATCTATTATTCCGTTTCTATATAGTTTAATTCAAAAATATCGACCTCGATGGTCTTGGGGTAATGTGCTCGCCTCAGAACCCGATGTTCGTGGGTTCAAACCCAGCCGGTATTGACGGATGTTTCTTGAGCGTTAAACATCCGTAGCACAACCTTATTCGGAGGGGAAGTAAAGCCGTCGGTCCCAATGTTGATGATGGCATGTAAAACAACCCTGGAAGATATGTGAAAATACCTTTCCCTGACAAAGTTGATAGAACCTTTCGCTCAAGCTCATAAACATACTCGTGTTCTGATATAATAAGTCGGTTCAGAAAATGCACGTGAAAATGTTGTAATTTAAGGGACAGATGGCTGAAGGGAGTTAGGAGGAGTGTGAAGGAAAGAGGAGAAGACAGGGCCAAGGTGGAGGGAAAGAGATGGTGGTAGGAAAGGAGGTGGTATAGAGGTTTGTGTTTCAAACAGAGCCAGCCAGTGGTTGGAAGCTGTCCATGGTGATGATGATGATGATGAACTATCTACATCACATTAAGTAAATTAGTATTCAATAAATCCATCAACACACCGAGTTTGACTATTCTAAACGCTTCTACCCGACAACTCACACCCTTTGATAGGCTATCCTGACAGATTGACATATGTATATTATTAAGAGGGACCAGGAAGCGACATTATTAACCTTAAATCAATAAAATATTATTCATTTGATACATTTATTTAAAACTATGTTTTTTCGTGTTTTTTTTTCGGATTAAGCATGTGTATGACACCATGTCCACATTGTCAAAGGCACTAGCGTAAGGAAGATTTAATCAAAGAGGGTGAACAAGGGGGATGCACCGGTAGGGTTGTAGATAAATAAACACATATTTAACTAAGCTAATGCTTACACGCCCCGAACTGTGGTCAGAAAAGGTTCGCAGGGATTTAAAGAAACAGTTTAGGAAGTCTATTTCATTATAAGCCGAGGAGAGAGTAATGAGTTGCTGTTGGAAAAGTTGGTGGCAGGTTTTTTTTCTTTTTCGAAAATAGGTGTGACCTATTTAATGGATTACATGTTATCATTGCAGGTTAAACATATATTAATGGAGTATACAATACATATAAAATAGTTTGGGGATTATTTTAACTAAGAAATATAATGAATACAAGTTTTTAATTGAACTCATTTTCTTTTTTAAGAGTTGAGGGTAAAAATTCTCACACTTTAGTAGCTTTTATGTTCTGAAATTTCAAAACTACTAAAACAAGCCCACTCAGGTGGGCGCGTGGTCTAACGCGCTACTATCGCAGTAGACTTAAGGCAGGGAGATCGGGTTTCGATCCTAGTAGGGTGCACTGAGGGTGGCTTTTCTTGTATGATTTTCCACTTTTACCTCCACGCAAATGCGGGTGTACTTCATCTAAATTCAACCTTCCTAAACCCTAACCTATTAGCGTAATTAGTACGTAGGCGTATAACCAGAATGGGTAGTAAGACGCGGTGCTAAAAATCCTACTAAAACAATCTTCCAATTAACTTCCATTCTCTATTTTATTAAAACTACTTAAAACTGGATTTACAGCTTTTGAGGAAAGCTAAATAAATGTTTATTACCATTACATTGGTCTCATAATTGAAACATTTTGCGTGGAAAGTTGTATAAAAGGAGCTAATTTCACCTTTTCATTAAATATAAAACTTAAACATGCAAGAGTTGATACCTTTCAACCGTATTTAATTACAAACAGTTTTTTAAACAACGCGAAACCTGAAACACTTTGCAGATGTCCGTTACCGGCTAAAATATATCAGGCGAGAACAACGTCTTAGCCAGCGTGACCACAGTTAAGGTTAACGTCATTGTTAGCTTTTGTTAAAGCTACTTAAAAAGTAAAATAAAAATTAGAGTATAGGTTTGTATTAGAAGTAAAACTGAGTACTTTTTTTTTTTCCTTTTCCAGCCATTAATTTATTTTAACGAAACTTTCTTTGGTTTTATCATTCCAAACCCCTTTTAATTATTATTGTAATATCACCCCCCACGACGTCTTACTACCCATCCGAACTATTGATATTTTAATCATGGAGTAGGACTTAAAAAGATGAACTTGACTTCTATTCCGCTTGCTTACTGATGCGTGTGTGACTAATATAATTATGTAGGCCTATATGTATAATTTGCACTGTTCTAATTTTCTATGTAGTGCCGTGTTACATAAACGAACTATGGCTTTTACCATAGGCTTAGGCCATTGGACATATTATTGTCTGTGATTTAAATTAGATTTAGAGCTTAAAGTATTATTTTACCGATTTTTTTTGTAGCTGTGAATGTTAAAACCAGGTTAAACTAGTTTTTTCTTAGACTCCCAAAAGTACCCGGCGTTGCCTGTAATAACTACACAATGTATTGCGAGGTTACCCCTGGCAAAACTTTTCTCCGCTTCAGACAGAAAAAAATAGCTTCACTTTATATCGTCTGAGCCATTTTTTAATACATTTAAAATAAATCATATTAAACTTTTAAAACTCCGCCTTCGAAGTGTACACAGGGTCCACTAATGTTTAAATTTCAGACCTCTTACTTGCAATAGATGTCGCGCAACGCCCATGACAGATACACAAACTCTTCATTTTATTAATATAGTTATTAGTTGAGTAATTCTGAAAATGAAAGTTCCTTCGTTATTTAATTAATTAACTATATTCTCATGAAGCAATTATTAAATTCCAACCAATTATAGCCCCTTTTACTCTTTTTCACTCCTACGACAGACACAAGAAATGATAACGAAATTCAATGTTATTAAACACACAACAAATAAATAAATAAAAAGAGAACGTTAATGTTTTACATAAAATACTAGAGCTAGATATAATGTTAATTATTTAACATTCCTCAAAGAAAACTATTTATTTGTAACTTTCTCTCGAACCCTCAGTATTGTGATCGTAAAAAAAATCAATTTAAAAAAATCACATTCTAGGTTTTGATAAATGTCTACGTTTCAAAACACTCGGAAACAGAAAAAGTAATTTTCGTGATACCGTCTGTTTGTATTTTGATCAAGAGCCAAAACCATTATACCGATCAGGCTAAAACTTGGTATCTAGGGTTTTCATAAGGTTACCCCGATAGGTTATGGGAATCATATATCTAACCTTAAAATTAAGGGTAGTTTACTGAAGGGAAAAAATAGAAAAAATTATTTTCTCAAAATCTGCCCCAACGATTTTGATTACATTTTGTATTTAGGCAGTGTTTAACATTACAAACAAAATGGCCGTTTTCATTTTCCCATAAAAATGACTTTAAGGGTACTTTACATAAGCAAATTTTACAATGTTGATCATATCTCTGGAACTATCTATGCTCTTTGGTGGACAGAGATGTTCCTCCTTTTTAATTTTTTTGTAAGTGTTTATACTATTTTTTATGCTCTTTAGCAGAGTGTTTATGCGAAAATGTAAATTATTTCGTTCCACAAATCTGACAAGTTTTTAGCAAATATCTATTTTAAGACAAAAAAAAGATAGAAAAAGTCTGTGTGGTGTATCGTAACATTTGTTTTATCTTATTTAAGAGGAAATTTTATTTTTGTTTTATAAAGATACACACACAACTTAATTCTAATAATATACCCCGGCTAGAATACCGACATCCATTCAATTTGTCAACGCTATCAGACAATCTCTCCATCAAGTTGATAGCGGTATATCTGCGGGCTACACAGGAAAACGAAATAGAAGATGGAAATCTCAAAAGGTTGGTGACAAAATTGGGGGAAAATAAACAACCCGCAACCGAGGGAAGTCAGTCTCACTCAGTGGTGAGGAAATGACTGTCTCGACATTCAGTACAATTTTACGTAGGAAGAACTAGAAAATGTAGATCTACTTTCACAACAAGTCTTGTTATCTCCATCTATATATACGGTAGATATCAATACCTAATAGTACTAAATAATAAAAGTAATTTTTTTAAATCGTTTGGCCCATTTGACTAGGAAGTACTTTGACATCCAGGTTCGGTAGCCTTGTGTGTAGACTATTGACCGCTCTGGTGGCACAGAACATTTGCTCAGGGTACACCACAGCAGACTGTCTACACAGTCGTACCCCAATGAGACGATAGTTATTACGATGTCACGGAGCCAGGGTGAGTCTTAACCTAACTTATGCCTAACTAACCAAATTCTGGTGACGATTGAGACTATTCCCTTAAAGGGAAAAAAATACCCAAAGGTACCAGCTGGGAATCGAGCCCTGGACCCCTAAGTTCGTACCCAGGTGCACAGACCACTACACCACGGCACCTGTTTTATTATCTTTATTATTATTTAGCACCGCGTCTTACTACCCGTTCGGGTTATACGCTTAAGTACTAATTACACTAATGGATTAGGAATTGGGAAGGTTGAATTTAGAGGAAGTGAACCCGCATTTGTGTGGAGGGAGAGTGGAAAACTATTTAGGAAAAACCACCCCCAGTTCACCCGACCGAGATTCGAACCTCGATCTCCCCATCCTCGATGGTCTGGCTCAACACGACTGGCGCGTTAGCCAACTATGCCACCGAGGCGGGTTGTTTTATTATCGATGACAGAAAAACACTAGAGTGCTATTTTACCGTAAAAGGCGACTCAATGAGACTGGAAGAGGGTAGGAGCGTTTTTAGTTGTGGAGACAAATGGAGGTTGGTGGACCGGTACACTAAATAACAGTTAGCTCTGGGTGAGAGCGGCAGCCATTATAACGGCCGTAGCACTGCGACACTACGTACAGTCCGAAGAACCTGCGGCTAACCAATCGCAAGATTGATAACCTAATAATGGTGATAGCTTTTTGAGGTTTGTTTACGTCATATGTATATCTTGGCTATCCTTACTTTATCATGTAGAGCAAGTATTATAATCGTGACACTCTAGCCCTTAAGATTACCATGGATATGTTTAATTTACTCTTGAACTTAAAAAAAAAGTGGTTTTTACAATTCTGTATGTCTGTCTGTTTGTCTGTCTGTCTACAGCTGAGGCTACAGCTACCTGTTTTGGTTAAAAGCATATATATATATTAATTACGCTAATGTGTTGGGGATGAGGAAGGTTAAATTTAGAATAAGTGTACAAGAATTCGCATGCAGAGAGAGTGTGTTAAAATCATAAAGGTTAATCCACCCTCAGTACACCCGACATGGATTCGGAACCGCAACCTCCGTCGTCAGCAGGGAATAGTATACAGCGAGAGCAACACCTTAAGACATGCGTCCATCAAAACGGACTACAGCCGAAATGATTTGATTGATTTTGTCCAATCTTGTTATTTAAATGTTATATGCTCATTATAATAAATTATAGGGAAAAGTACGTACTATTCTGTAGTACCATTTATTTTTGTGGTTTTTACAAATACATTTCTCCCTACTCCTTTTTTCGGAACTGTACATAAGTTCTTGTTGTTCTGAGGTCCATCCTACACTGTTTGGGCGGGGTTAGAACGGTAGCGAAGAGGGTGACGCCGGTCGGAGAGGGGCGTGAAGAGTGATGACTGATGAGAAGTGATAGAACTTCTAACATACAGTGACTTGAAGTAGAGCGAGTTTAAAATATGATTGCTCGCGTGATCTCAGAATTTGGAATAGTAAAAGAAAGAGGAAGTGTTCTGTTTTTGAGACAAGTTTGGAGAAAAAGATGTAAAAAACAACAACTACAGAGCAATATATTTTTGTTGAAAAAAAAACTACATGCAAATATACAAATTTGTTCTCAATAGAAACCAAACGGTAAATATAGCTATATTATAATTTGTATTTGTCCAAGCAATTTTTTTTCCCCAAAACAAATGGTGACCGGGTTCAATCCTCGGTCCCGGCACAGATTTATCTGATTGCCCAAACCCTTCCTTCACCTCTGACAAGACGTGTATTAATCACAACTTGTGAATGTGAGGAATGCCAGGCCTCCACCGTGGTTCGGATCCCACGTTAAACTGTAGGTCCTCCATTTCATCTCACAATTACCCTACCATTATACATTAGCATAAGTGCGTATAACACGAACGGGTAGTAAGATGCGGTGCTAATAATAATTTTTCATAACACTGCTTTATTAAATAGTAAAACTGGTTTTTGTATATGATTAAGATTTCCCAACCTTAAAGCAAACTAATTGTTTTCAATCTGATTTGTTCCATAACCCGCCTCGGTGGCACAGTTAGTTAACGCGCTAGTTTAGTGTTGAGCTAGACTGCCGAGGACGTGGACATCGAGGTGCTAATCTTTCTCGGGTGAACATTTTTCCTAAATGGGTTTCCACTCTCCCTCCAAGCAAATGCGGGTTCACTTCCTCTATATTCAACCTTCTCAATTCCCAGCCCATTAGCGTAGTTAGTACTGAAGCGTGTATCCCGAACGGGTAATAAGACGTGGTGTTAAGTATTATTATTATTATTATTATTATTATTATATTATTATTATTATTATTATTATTACTTGTTCTATACACGATTGACAATTCTTACATAACGTGGCAGGACAATATTAGGTTTTTTTAAATTCACAATACATTTCGACAAAAGGTTTTCACGACTATTAGAACAGTGTCGTATCGTTGAGTGTTGCCATGGTAGTTGGAGTTAGTTGAAACTGTACCTGTGATATGTTCTCATCAATCAGTATAACACTCATTAGCAAGGTATCAACGGAAACACACTCCCATGTGAGGTGTGTAGAGCAGAGTTTATGTATAATTGATCAAATGAGGATCGAGTGGGTGAGAATATACCACAAAGCTTCTGCTTATCCTGTCAACATTCCACGACACTAAGTTGTAATAGAAGCCACGAATCAACAAACTACTTTACACCAGCAATCATAGTAACTGACTCAAGTCTGTCACTGAGAAATTATACCTAGTAAAGGTAAGTATACATATTTTTTATTTAAATGATCAATATAGCACTTTAAGTGGGATGAAAGAGATTAAATCATACTTACCTACTCTATGGCATTAGGAACTCGAAAGTTAATTGCTGCACTTACAAAAGTAGGTCACCTATCCCTATCTTACGCTAGTTCAGTCCACCTCATTATATCCTTTCTCAGGTCCTTTCTAATTTTATCATACAATCTGCATCTAGGTCTTCCCATTGGGTTTGCCAGTCAAAACACTGAACACGATTCGCGCTGAATGTCCTGCCCACCGTAATTTACGATATTTGATTAAACAATGCTTCGTAATGAGTACAGGGTATGTAACTCACCATTTTGTAACCTCCTACTTATCTCCAGTAGCCTAAATTTTTGATAGACAAAATACCTTCCGAATCTCCTTGTTTTCGAACATCCTAAATTTATTTTCGTCGTATAAGGTAAGAGACCACATTTCACACCCATAAAGAACAACCGGTAAAATTATTCTTTTGTATATTCTGAGTTTTATATTCCTTGACAGCAGGTGAGAGGTTAACAACTTATTGACCGAGTAATATCATGCATTTCTCAAATGTACTCTTTTCCTAATTTCAAGTCTAATATTGTTATTGCTAGTTAAAATTATTCCTAAATATTTAAACTCAACAGTTCTCGATTATTTGTCATAGCGTTGCGGATTTTGAACAGGTTTTTAAATCTTAGTTTATAAAGTTTCTGTTAAAATGTCACTATGCTCATAAGAGATATTCAAGAACTGTTGAGGTAATTATGTGTTGAAAATTTAATTCAATATATCTATTGCAGCAATATTTAATTTATTTTGACTAAACAAATTTTTTTCTTATAAAAACTTTCAAAAGATGTACCTTAACTCGCATTAATTCCCATCCCTCTTTAAATAGAAATCCTGGAATTGTTTATTTTCAGAAATAATTCAATTAATAGATTATATGAACTATTTTAACATTTTTAGATAAGCAGTTTCGGTATTAATACGCAAAGTTGATGGTTAGAACTAAGATGTATATTTTGAGTTTCATGATTTACAGTTGGCAGGAACTGTCAGCTGGTCTGATTAGTATTTTCTCAGTGATCGGTAATCATTTTTGTTTTAATAGCGTTATATAATTTGAGGTTAAACTATTTTAACTTCATGGCGTCATCCCACAATCGAGCCATACCGACCGAGCGGCCCTCGTCTGTTGGAAAAAATAGTGTCAACTTATGTGCCATGTGGCCAACACAACGAACCCCCCGGTTGGTAAGCTCAGTTTTCTAGACCGTAACCGCTAACTTTTCATTCAATACCTCCTCAATTGTCCTTACGAGGTTGGAGCGAACCCCGTTCCAGACCACTGCTTTACAGCAAAATCTGTAAGCTCTTGGGATCGAACCTTGGACCTCTGAATCTGAAGCCAAGAGCTCTGACCATTAGACCACATAGGTGGTCTTAAACTTTTTTTTGAGGAAAATTACAGAGCGTTAATTTCCACAGCCTAAACAAGTATTTTGTCTTTTTAAATAAAATATCAAATGACGCAATATTTTTTTGTGGTTTTTGAAATACTTACAATTTTAAAATGTATTATTTGTTATCTTTAGAAAGCTTAAATACAAGATATCGATTTGTTGCTATATTTTGAGATATATTTGTATCCATAGAATTTTAACAAAAAATTAATATTGTTTCTATACAAATGAAGGCTATTGACATTCTCACTTGGAATTTGACTATAATTTGACTATGGGTATATTAATATAATATGGTTTGACCTATTATATGGCTTTAGGTAAAGTTATAAAAACCTAAAGCGATCCTGAGCGAATATTTATAAAGTAAGACACCTCGATCCTAAATTTGAACATCTATTAATAATAATGGATTTCCTAATGGTAGAATATTATAAAATATTTTTTTGTTGAAGAATTGATGGGGATGGAAAGGTTGACCGGGAAAGTATAAATAGGGGAGAATAAATGAGGCTTTCGATTTGAAGAGGCGGAAAGGACATTTCGATAATGATCTGAAAAGTCACGCGCTTAGCTTGTTAAGAAATACAGAATTTCTTTTAGTGATGAACTGGCGACTGAATCCTCAATCCTTTACACCGTCCTGAGGGAAAAAAACCCTCTAAAAATTCGATACGCCTTTCTTAAATCGAGGGTTAGCTATTGATTATCAGAGATATTTAAAGTGGTGTGGCGTCATTATTGTATTCGACGGTTTCATCAAAGGAAATGTAGTAAAACCAAGGACCGAGATAAAAATGGATATTTGATGCTCTCACCAATGACGTATTATTTAAGGATAAAATTACAGAGGGACTGACCCTTTATTTCACAGCCCTTCGTTTTATTTGAGTCGGGAGAAGACACACGTTTAGGTTATCCGAATACTTTGGTAATGGGGTTATAGAGATAATAAAGGTATAATTTAAAAAGAAATACACCTACATTTACGTGAAGAAAGAGAGAGAGTCGTAAACCATTTAGGAAAAATCACCATCTGTATACTCGGCCAAGATTCGAGCCCCAACCTCCCAGTTACCGAAAAAAAAAGGCCAGACAAGGTTTATCCTCGAGATGAGAGTGTAGGAAACGCGAGGGAAGGGCAGTATTTTTGCAGTTTTTATATCAAAACTTTTTTTAAGTCCAAATAAACCAAATAATTCTCCAGTGGGAACATAGATTTTAATTTTCTTCCCAAGGTGATATCAACAGTTCTTGAATATCTGTGAAGCATCTCCCGGAATTTAACGACAACTTTTCCTCGCCGTTTAAAAAAATCTCTCATCTAATGCTGCTATGCTCATGACCGACCTTCCACAGTCCATCTACGCAAATGGGGATATGCTTCCTCCAAATTCAACCTTCCTCATCTCTAACACATTAGTGTAATTAATTTACACACGTATAACCAGGACGGACACTATAAACAACTATTTATTATGTATATTATTATATTATTTGTATATTCAATGAGGGCTGTGTCGCAACATAACTAACAACTAAACACAAATAGACACACGTATCTACCATTTTAATGTGTTGTTTTAAATGGTTTCAAACACACTCGACGTGACCTATCTTTTAGTTAAACAGTGCATTCGTTATAAATAGAGTCAAATAGTTGTGAACGTTGATTGGATCTCACAAGAAAAACGTTGTGGTGCAGAGTAGACAAAGCTGTCACTATTTCAACTCGTGCCAAGCAAACAAATCGGATCGTGCCGAAACCTCGTTATTTGATTAGAGCCATCACGTTATCATGTTTATGTTTTGATCTTGTTTTTTGTCGAAGAAGTAAAACCACAGCCCTCTTGGTAAATAAATGATTACAAGCTTTTTCAAAACGTTACTTTTATTCTACGACTGAAATTAAATCAAGTAAATTGGCAATTTTAATTTACTTATTTAAATTACAATGTTATATGATTAGGAAAATTCGTTAACATTAATCATTAACTATTATAATAGTTACAATATTTATTGACAATCTTTCCCCTTTTTTAGTTACATGTTTCTAATTCTATTTGTACTATTAAATTGGTAGCATTTAATTTATTTACCGTCGGTATGCTTTAATATTAATATGAAGTTGTAAACATATTACAAATGAAATAAAATACTCATCACTAAACGAAATCATAATAATCCCAACGAATAAACATAAATTTGAAACTGCTAGGCTGTTTTGTGGATCCAAAATTATAATATATCATCAATTGAGAGTGAATACCATTAACCTCGAGCAAACAATTAAATATTGTGGGGTTAGGAATTTTATAGAGAAATATGAAAACATATTATTAATTCAAATTAGAAAAGATTCAATAAACATCGTATCATTGTTTTAAATATCAATACAAATATTAGAGAAGACCTCTGAAATTATTTTTAGAACAAAAGTTTTTTTAATCAATAGTGTACAAATGTTTAATAAACAATAACATAACCCGCTTCGGTGGCCGCATGGTCTAACGCGCTACTCTTGCAGTAGACTAGACTGCCGATGACGGGGAAACCGAGGTTCGAATTTCTTCAGTTGTACTGAAGGTGATTTTTCCATAGTGGTTTTTCCACTCTGCCTCCACTCAAATGCGGGCACTCTTCCAATAAATATAACCTTGCTCATGCCTAAAATTATTAGCGTAAATAGCACATAAGCGAATAACCCTAACGCGATGCTAAAATAAACTCTACATAAATGTTTACAATAATTGAAAATTATCTTGGGCACTTTTAAACGTTATAAAAACAGACTTTCCAATTCAAAAACAATCTTTCCGTTGGGAAAAAAAATACTGTTCAGATGAATATCGCATATAATTCAAACACACGGCCATAATCTGACAACCTAAAATCTACCGACATTTTTGATGGGTTTTTAACCCTTATTTAAAATTTATTTGTTTTTGACATTTTCGATAGCTTTCGCCCCTCTTTTTATTACTCTGTGCTATGTTTTTTATAGCCGCCCATTTATATTGGTACTCACCTTCCTGGATCGACCTGTCTTTCAACTGATTGATGTCTTCTCCTATTCCTAGCACCATCTTCACACGGTATTTCAAATAAAAACTTTTAAACTAGTAGTTTTGTGAGCATGAGAACTCGCTCTCTTCGTTCAAAAAATGCTAAGTACGTCGTGTTAAGAATATGTCATGTTCTTATCGATACTCTAGTCTTTCGTTTTCAATAACCCCCTCCAGTTATTTTTTTAGGTATTTAACGGGCATTTTCTGAACAGACTGATTACATTAGCACACGCCTTACAAACCAACTTAAATCTAGAATAGACACCACATCCTAACCCCAGCCGTTAATTCATCACTGTGAAAGAGTAAAACTACATTTCACCAATCATAAATTTTTCCGGCAATGCCAGGAATTGAAGCCTTAATTTCTCTTTGGATTTGAAGTTTTTAGCAGGTAAGCGAGCGGGGAAAATAGCGCTGTCATTCTTTTGTTTGCACGTGGCCAATCTTCCCCCAAATATACGACACATTTTGCAACGCTGGGTTGTAGATGCTGCCAGATGCTCCTTCTTACTCCGGCATAGTCACGTTATTAATATTTATTACACAAATATTAACTCAATTAATACTTTTGTTTTATCGGCATGTTGTGCAAACTAAATCAAGTTAATATTTTGCATGCAAGTATTGTTGGTTTTAGGTAAATAGAGGTGGAATTATTATGCTACTATTGTAGCCCGCTTCGGTTAAAGTATATTTAGTGCAAACTTGGTTATTCATACTACGTCATATTAAGGCCACAGTAAATTCTGTCGTGTGCACAGGGCTTTAGTTTAAACTGCTTCCAGCGATCATTGATGCGTTTGGTCACGATCTGAACAGTTTGCTCTAACCTAACCCCCCACCCTCCCGTCCAACCCTCCCTCCCCAGCCACTAAGGGCCGGTGATAGTCATTTTCTTGATGTGACGACGATCAATCGAGGTGTCACATTCTTTATCTTTGAGAGGAAGAACCGTTCAACCCACGGATAACCTTTGTACCTTGATTTTATTACCAACTAGCTGTAGTACCCGGAGTTGCCCGGGAGAAATGTGTGTCGGCTTTAAATTAATTTAAAAACAAATCTAGTTCACATTTTAAAATTCTGTCTTCTAGGTGCACATATTAGTGTACAGGGGCTACTAATTTTTTTAATTTTCAGCCCTCTGCTTGAGGGAGATATCGCGCAATATTCATGACAGACAGACAAATATATTCTTCATTTTATTAATATAGAAGATAGTTGGAGCACCTTTTATAAAATATAACCTTTTATTTTGTAATCAACAGTGTTATCATTTTAATTATATTGTTAGTGTTATTTTATAAGTATTGATAATATCTATCACTAGTGACAATTGAAGATCACATGACTTCACTTATGAATATCTGAAAGTAGCTATAATAATGTTTTGTCGGAAATCCAGTCCTAAGAAAATGGGGATGTATGTAAAACTTCTCGGATCAGTGGTTGCATCTTAGTTTGTTAGCAAAAATTAATATATTAAAATGAAAAAACAAAACAAACTTATCTTTTTCCTATCACCACGTCTTACTACCTGTTCAGGTTATACGCATATACAATAATTACTCTAATGGGGTAGGGATGAGGAAGTAAGCATTTTATAGGTAGTCTATTCGTACTTGCGTGGTAGGAGACTGGGAAACCATTTAGAAAAAACCAGCCACAGTAGATGCGACCGGTATTCGAACTCCAATCTTTCCGTCATCAGAACTTATATCTAATATACCTATTAATAAACCGAGAGGTGGTTTCTTGAGCAAGGCTATTTTGTAAACGCTTAATAATCTGGCAACTGGAATTTTGATAGAAAACATTTTTGGGGAGTAATTTGTATATAAAGGTGGGTAATAATACTATTAATTGACTCTTTAGTTATATTTATCGGTCTTGATGTTTAACTAACGCGTCAAACTCGTAATAGACGGGACTATCGATGACAGAAAGATCGGAGCTAAAATCCCGGTTCGGTGTATGCTACTGAGGATTGGGTTTATTGTATAGATTTCCACACAAATGCGGGTACACTTCCGCTAAATTGAACCATCCGCATCCTTAACACATTAACATAATACCAATTAGTATATATGCGTATAGCTCGAACGGGTGACAAACATAGTTTTCAGTAAACTATCCATGGACGAATTTCTCTCCGGGAAACATAGTGTTATTTATATTGTGGAACACTCTCTAGATTCTAATTTTGAACCAACTTTTTAGAATTTTTTTTTACAAAATTTTGAATTTTTTCAAACTAAGTCCAAAGTAAATTAACTTTTCTCAAAATAAAAACAAGTATAGTGATCGTGTAAAATACTCGGAAGATATGCATTCTAAACAAAATAGTTTCTATCAACAACAACAACAAAAAATAATAATAATAAAATCTGATTACTTTTTTATCGATAAATCATCCTTAAATCTATAAGTAAGTTTAAAATTATGATTTCACATCGAGGTATGACCAACCATATAACATCTCATTATAAAATTTGAACGGGATCCATCAAATCGTTTCGTGTGCAGCCCGTAAACACACATATAGTATCAAACATAGAAATACATAGCAGACACACAGCTGTACAGATAGCAAACAAACAGAGAGATAACAGAAAGTTACAAATGGTAACATATACAATTATAAAAATTTATTTTTTGAGAACAAGGGCGCATAATACGTCAAGACGCAAGATACATCATAATATAGGGGTCACAAATGTTCACAACTATGATTCTTTCTAATAATGAGAAAGTAAAAATATTCTTAGATGGAAAAAGAAAAAGTTACATTATCATTTTGAAAAGGTTATTTTGTTTTGTGGTTTGTTTACACGACCTTTAGGGGCTTGTGATAGTCCATGTTTAGAGCTTGCGGAAGCTATAATAAATCAACTTAGAGTGTAATGGACACGAGAAAGCTCCCCCACTTTTCTTTTTATTGAAGCGAGGGAAATACTTGGCTCAAGTAAAAAAAAAAAAAAAAAGGCAAGGAGAACATTTATTATAAATGAAGTGAATAGAAATAGAACACACCAAAACAATTCTAGTGGAAACTATATAAAAACGAACTCTCCTTCAATCTGTTCTGATTATTTGATTTAAAAAAAGTATAACTTAAGATTTGATCTTTTACAAAAAAATATAATATAGTAAAATTTTGAGACACATCGTATTGAAATCTTGTGTAGAAGTTTGAAAAACTGTTTCTAGCAACTTTACCATAACTACCATACAAAATAATCAATTCCCTTTTTTATATAAATATTACTGTCAAAATCTTGTTAAAAAACCAACTCCCACGAGGTAGTAAAAGTCTTAAAGAATTAGTAATAAAGTGAAACCCGCATTGGTACTCATACGGTCTCCACGGGCACTCTCTTAATGAGATAGATCGCCGTTCATGGGCAGATCGGGCTTCTAATTCTGGTTGAGTGTATTGAGGGTGATTTTTCTCAAAGGTTTCCCAACCTCCCGCTAAGAAAATACGGTACAATTAATTTAAATTCTTCCTTCCATATAAATTAGTGTACATATAAGACTCTGTGCACACTATTGTTTAGTATGAACTTTATAAACTACCCAAAAAACTTTATAAACTACCCTTTCTAATAAACTATTGTTTGGTATAATCCACCCTTCCTAATAAAATATTGTTTTGTACAAACTTTATGAACTAACCTTCCTAATAAACTATTGTTTGGTACAAACTTTAAAAACAAAGTTCTTAGTAAAATATTGTTTGGTACAAATTTTATGAACTAACCTTCCTAATAAGCTATCGTGGAACTACCCAACTTTTAAAACAATATCTTTAAGAAGATATTAAATAACTCTTTCAAAGTCCTGAACATTTTCCTACGAGCCCTCAATAACATTTTTTACAGAGCCCTAAACATGTTGGGCGTGTTTCAAACCGTTAATAAAAGTGACACCGTCTTTTTACCCAAGTTTGGCCTTAATACAGTGTCATTTCGCTTGATGTGTAAGAAAACAATGTCCTCTTCAGGGACTGAGACCTTGTTCTCTAAAACTGACTCATCCCAACTTTCTCTTTTCACGAGTCGAGAAAGTTTACTTGTAACTTCTATAGCTTTCCCGACTTCACTCTTGCATTAGTTATCGTACAGGGTGTTTCAAAAAGTCAAAGTTTGCGCGAGTCTGTTCTGACAGTCTAAACCCGTACGCGATAGAACTTTATTGTTTTGTTTTAGTTATAAAAAGAATAATTTCTAGTAATTGGACAATCCATAGGTAAAACCTGATCCGACAGCTAAAAAAAAGCATTCGATCTATTTTAACGTATAAGCCGCTTCGGTGGCCACATGGTATAAGGTGCTACTATTGGAATAAACCATAATCTTACTGCCGAAGACGGGGGAGATCGGGTGCACTGAGGGTGGTTTTCCTAAATGGCTTTCCACTCTATCTCTCTTCACGCAAATGCGGGTGCACTTCCTCTAAAATTAAGATATTCTTAATCCTTAACACATTAGTGTAGCTAGGTGTATAAACAGAGCGGGTAATAAGACGTAGCGCTACAAAAATTATTTACGTATTCATACGTCAAATTATGTGATCTTCAGCTGTAGACTTTCGTATATACTATCAATAAATTCCGATTTTCAGGGTAAGAGGCTTTTATAAAATACCCAAAAATTTGCTGTCAAAATTGATAACATTTTCTATTTATTTAGTGTTATAGGTATTCATAATATCTATAAAAAGTGAACAGCTTCAGATCACATGTCTTGATTTATAAATTATTATTATTATTAGCACCGCGTCTTACTACCCATTCGGGTTATACGCACTTACGCTAATGTGTAATGGTAGGGTGATTGTGAGATGAAATGGAGGACCTACAGTTTAACGTGGAATCCGAACCACGGTGGAGGCCTGGCATTCCTCACATTCACAAGTTGTGATTAATACACATCTTGTCAGAGATTTGATTTATAAATACATGAAAGTAGATCTAGTAACTATTTTATGTCAGATAAAGCTCTTTTTTTTAAACTTAAGACTGTACACTTCGTCCACCCTGAAAGGTAGCGACTAAATTCTCTCCTTGACGAGTTATACTATGACCCATTTCTTATAAGCTACGCCATAGTAGTAACGTGCATGGTAAAACGGCTACCTTTCAGGGTGGACGGACTGTATCTATAAAATAACGCCAGTAATACAGTAAAACAATACCAAAGTTGACAGCGAAAAAATATGTGTTTGTATTTTCTAAAAGGTTCTTACTATCAAAATCCTACTTGACCTAACCTAAGGAAGCGTCAGATAAATTTGACTAAACTGAGTCACTGCTAGCTCTTATATTAATGAGTTAAAAAATATTTGATTTGATTTTGAAACACCTACTTGCTACTTATTGAAATTTTGGGCATCTTAATCCGTGAATATTATTTTTTATTTTAAATAAAAGACTCATATTTAATATGAGTCGTATTTCTATGTATTTAATATATTAAGGCCCTTGTCCCTGCCGAGTGCAAGTATAAAACCTATTTTGTGGGATGGTGGGTGGGAGGGTGAAAGGTTTGCTTCACAACCGACCAAAGTATCCTTCTGCGCCAACAAGAACAGATGGATCACGGAAAAGGTTGATGGCGCTAGCTACCGGACAGGTCTTGCGGAAAAATCTTACGTTTGGAAATATCATTTTTCTCGAGAACGAGTGAAATGTTTATATTAATATTTTCAACACATCCTATAAGATAATGTATCGATGTTTATTGGGTGTTACATTTTCTTATTTTTGGTTAAGAAGCCGGCAGTTTTCTATTTATAAATGTCAAAATTATCGATATTTGATCACTCTTAAAATTATAGAGAAGGTGTGTATACAAAAAGTATAATATAATCAACATGCTTCTATTCTTTAACAAACCATTTCCGAAAATAAAATTGCAAAACAAAAAAAATTCAGAAGATAATCTTTTGTTCCCATGGTTCTGCATCTACACGCCAAATGAAAAGGGCCAATCGCCTTAAAGCGAAGTTGCAGAGAACGTGAGAAAATATGAGGGTTTTAGCAGTTTTATATTTAAACATTTTTTTTGGTCAAAAAAATCAAATATTGCTTCTATAGAGTTTAATTTTATTCATGTGATGACCACAACATTTCGTGGATATCTTGTCAAGGGTGTCCTGGAATTTCATAAAAACTTTTTATCTTAATTTAAAATGTATCTAATGCAGCTATGCTCTTGACGGATATTCAACAACTTTGAATAAAATTGAACTATATCTATTTATAGGAGCAATATTTGATTTATTTTGACCCAAACGATGTTTTGTTATAAAAACTGCAAACACACTGGCCTTTTCTCACGTTCCCTGCATTCCCACCTAAAGTTTTGTCAAAATTATTTGAAATTTTAATTTTACAAAGTGTTGTCCTATTGTGGGTATAATTTTTGATTTTCATCTTTAATTTTTTATTATCCATTTGGTTTGAATATGAGGGTTTTTCGAGTGATTTATCATCACTTACTAGAGAATGGTTAAACTCAAAGTTCAAATAGCTATATATAATTTTGTTCTGAACAAATAATATTTATGTACCAATTTTGGTTGAAATGCGTAAATTAGATCAAAAGCTAAACGTTATTAAACAACACCTCACACCCTAAACCTTCTTCACAGCCCACATTCATGGATTGAATTCATAACTTTTTTAATAAAAAAAAATACTTAAACTAAATTTAATATTCATGTAAATGTGAACTTATAAATTAAATGTAGTTTTAAAACTTTTTTTTGATTAAATATATTAAAATGAAATAATACTCGTATATCATTTACCGTACCTTGAAGTGTTAAGTAATTTGATTTCCTTTAGTAAATATATAGCAAATTTAATATTCATAGCAACACACTTTATTTTTTAATATTAAATTATATTTATATTAATATTCAGAAGTACAAAATTGTGTGTTTTGGAACACTTTTGGAAATGTTCTTTGTGAAGAGCTGGCTGGCTACGCATGAATACCCAAACTTGATGGAAACTGTTAGAGTTGGCATAGTTTCAGAGTATAACGGTGACTACATGACGTTTGAGCCACGAGTGAATTTAGTTCATCAAAAGTTGGAAAAATAAACATATTCCCTTCAATCACTTTTGAACAGACAAAATAAAATTCATAGTATTAAAGTCAGTCGTGGATAAATGTTAGAAAATAAAATGTAATATATGCATGGACTTTTATAGTATTTTGTTATATTCAAGGGCGTATCCCACAAAATATTGGCATAAGTGTCACAATCTGTGCGGTTATGGGTGCTGCCAACTTCACGGACCTAGATACAGGGCCTGCTATCGAGGGGGGTGGGGATTAATTTTCATAACGTCCCTTCAAGTAAAAATATAATAATTTTAATTTATAATAATCTTAATAATATGCTAATCATTATAATTTATAAAATATTTTTAATTAATTAATAATAATATAAAAAGAGGGACTTTAAAGCAAAAACACAATTTTGACTAACAATTTTGTAATTTTAATAAAAAAAAACAAAATAAAAAGTCCCTATCACAATAAAATAAATTAATATGTATATGGGCCAAAAATATTTTAGTGGGTAATAATATACAAAATATGTATCTTAATACAAATAATTGGTTAATATACTAAACTCACTGGAGAGCTTTAAGCCACTTGCAACATAGGTATAATGTGCTAAATAAGCAAGACATTGATTAATTAGTTCATGTAGGAGATAGAACGAGGGAGGTTCTAGTCATTCTTTACAACATTGAATTATTGGTTTCAATAGTTTTGATTATTTTCTATGTGAGAGGGGAGCTTGATTGCGCCCCTCCTGTTCCATCCTTTGTTGCATTGTGTTTATTTAAACACAAAATATTATTACTAACACCGCGTCTTACTAACTGTTCGGGTTATACGCTCTTACGCTAATGTGTAATGTTAGGGTGATTGTGAGATGAAATGGAGGACCTACAGTTTAACGTGGAATCCGAACCACGGTGGAGGCCTGGCATTCCTCACATTCACTAGTTGTGATTAATACAGGTCTTGTCAGAGGTTAAGGAAGGGTTTGGCTATCAGATAAATCTGTGCCGGGACCGAGGATTGAACCCCGGACCCTCAGCACAGAAGTCTTGACACCTTACCCCTAGACCGCCAGGTCACCAACACAAAAAAATAATTGTTTTACCTAATTCGGTGGCCGAATGTACCAAGACGTAACTATTGTAATATACTGATTGCCGAAGACAGGGAAATCGGGGTTTGAATCCCGTTCGGCTGTACTAAGAGTGGTTTTCCTAAATGGTTTTCCCACTTTCCCTCAACACAAATGCGAAATACTTCCTGAAAATTCCATATTCCTCATCCCTAATACATAAGCGTATTGAGTACTTTTTTGTTGCCACCAGATTTCTCTATAAGTTCTGGTTATACACCTATACCTATGTACTAATTACACTAATGCGCTATGTGTTAGGAAGGTTGAATTTAGAGGACTTGTACCCGCATTTGCGTGGAGGGTGAGATTAATACCATTTAAGAAAAAACACTTATCTGAAAACCTGAATTATTGTTTTTTCATTTGGTTTGTTTGTAAAATTACTAATATAGGCACGTTAAAACAAATCAGGTAGGAAAATCAGGCAGAAAGGTAAATTGAGTAATTTGTATAAACGTTTCAAAAATTGCTTAGTTAATTTATGTGAATTATTAAAAATTTCAATAAACCTATAATATTATAAAATTGTAGGCCTATTATAAAATGAGTACGATCCAATTTACAAAATATAACAAAATAATCATATAGGCATTAAATTAAAAACGACTACCCCCCCACTGTTTATTTGAAAAGAGAAACATATTTAAAAAAATACATACTTTAGTTTAAAACAATTTATTCACATCTAATTTCAAAGTAATAATTTATCAAGATCGAATCATTGGCAAAAATATAAAGGGAAGGAAATATACATTCTTTGCTAACTAAGATTAATTCCGGTTTTTTCAACCGCGAAACAATATTTGTGAAACCTTGTCATGGAAACTTTAAAATGGTATTTCAGTTTCATAATAGGTATCTTGGGTTGAGTTTGTTCTTAAAGAAGATAAACACATTTTCTCAATATTTTTGAAATCTAGGGCCTATGTCTCATACAATCATAAATTCTTTTTGCGAACACATTTTACCAAAAACTAGTGAAAATAATTTAGTTTGAAGCATATTAATTTCGTACTGAAGTTTGTATCAAATTTTATCTTATTTAATTGATATAAATTCCGTTTACCCTGAAAGATAACAAACTTACCTTGCTTGTTTCTACTATTAAAGATGGTCATATTTTGAACAGTCAAGGCAAGTTTGTTACCTTTCAGGGTAAATGGAGTATACATTACTTCAGTAATCCACGTTATAATACAACATTCAATACAGATATGTTTCAGAACAAATCTGTTTAGTTAATTTTGGATGAAAAATATTTATGAACTAAAACTTATTGTTATTATACAATGAAGAAATAATATTCAAAAATACTAGCATTTATTTATCTTCATTACCTTTAAGGGTAAACATAGTGTACAATAACATATTTTATTCAGTCATATTTAACCAAACATTATTTCACTAAAAAGTGTTGTGATGACGATGAACTACCACTAAATAATCGTTCAAAATAAAACTTTGATTAATCACTACACACATTTTTTCATAACCTTTTAATAGCTAGCTCTGATTAAAATTAGCTCTCCTCTTCAATATTTAATAATTTTCGAAATATAACCGTTAAATACCTAGAGTAGGAAGAACTTCAAAAATAGATTGAAGTTCAAAACAAATTTAAATTGGGATTTACCGATAAATTAGTTTTTAAATTATGTTAATTGCATTAAACCAATAGACTTGTAATTTTCATGTTGACGTCTTATCAAATTTTACATTAAAAAAATTCATTTCAAGAAATAGTTTCTATCAGTACACGTTTTATAGCAGTGTTACTCTGGAGGGAGCTTAGACAAAGTTAAAAGTTCGTCGGAAAAGTAGAAGGACTAACCAGGTTAGATAAAGAATGAAACAAAATTGTAAAAAATGGGGAAAAAAGCTTTTCCTAAGGGGTTTCGCCAGTTTTATTGTAACTTTTTTGAGTCACCTGCCCACCACCACCCCCTACAATCCCCCATAAGCTCTAAGGACTAATTTGGCTGTACTCAATGCTCTTCGCTGATTGGCCTATTCAGGGAAAAGACCTCGACCTAGTAGCGAGTCAATCGTCAACACGTGCGACTTTCTTCCAATAGCGTACTAGAAGATCAACGGTTTGTATTCAAGGCGAAGTTTGGTTTAATCATGTTTTGTTTGTGTTTCTTTATTGATGATGTAGAATTACGTCGAAACTAACTTCGTCAAATTTTGGCCGCTTGACCAATCACGCAGCTTTTTGACACATGGAGAGCGGGAACCAAAACCAAGGAATCATCAATCTGTAATCTCCACCCTTTTTACCTTTGTTAATCTTTCTAATTTCTAAATAAATTCAACTAATACCAATTTACAATCTTTATAACACAAATTTAACTTATTATTTCTACTTTAATCAAGTATATAACATTTAATAGACAACATCATTCACAGTTCTAAAGTTTTATTAAAATATTAAAGTTAATAATATAAAGAATCAATTTTACCATTGTTCACGAGCCTGATTAATTTTAAATGGCCCGCCTCGGTGGCGCAGCTAGCTAACGCGCTTGTTTCGTGTTGGGCTAGACTGCCGAGGACAGGGAGATAAAGGTTGAATTTCGGTCGGGTAACTGGAGGGTGGTTGTTCCTAAACGGTTTTCCACTCTCCCTCCACGCAAATGCGGGTTCACTTCCTCTAAATTCATCCTTCCCAATTCCTAGCCCATTAAAGTAGTTAGTGTTTAAGTGTATAACCCGAACGGGTAGTAAGACGTGGTGCTAAATAAATACAATTTTAAATAAATTATGTCTTAATTTGAATATGTTTTTATATTGTTACAAAGGCTCTCATGCTAAATATTTTATATGATAATCAATTTTTCAAGAAATAAAATTATTAGTGTTTTATGTATATTTTACAAGCTTGTTTAATATTTAATACAACTTTCTTTGAGAACTTTTATTTATCATAACATTTTTATTGATTCTTAAATATGATATTATTATCTCTCCTTGCTAAACTTTTAAAGGCGTTTAAAAAATTAAAAACATATTATTATAAACATATTTTATTTTCTAGTGGATAGATTGATCTTTAAGATTACTGTCACGACGGATGTTTTTTAATTATTTGCTGTATCGAGAAACAAATCAAGAAATAACAAGAACGGCAAACATTATTTCAGATCATTTCACAACTGTTGATATAGTTGTCTTACTAACATCTCGCTTTGTAGATGCACACGCGCATGCGCACTGATCGAGTCAGTTTGTTTAGGCGCATGCGCAGATATTCCATCGGTAGGTTTTGACATTTGATTAGGTTCTCAAGAAGATGTTGTCGCGCAGAAAAAGGAAATCTAAAAGTCATTTTCCAGTCGCACCGAGCGAGCAACGCCAATGAGGCTGAAATCTGGTTATTGGCTTAAAGCTCGCCATATGATTACGTTTTTGTTCTGCACTAAGTTTATTATTATTATTTAGCACCGCGTCTTACTAACCGTTCGGGTTATACGCTTAAGTACTAATTACGCTAATGGATTAGGAATTGGGAAGGTTGAATTTAGAGGAAGTGAACCCGCACTTGCGTGGAGTGAGAGTGGAAAACCATTTAAGAAAAATCACTCCCAGTTCACCCGACCGAGATTCGAGCCTTGATCTCCCCGCCCTCAGCAGTCGAGCTCAACACGACTAGCGCGTTAGTCAACTACGCCACCGAGGTGGGTTGCACTAAGTGAGCCATGTCTCAGGAGTCATGTTTCTCACAAACTAAACCTTGGACGGAGTTCTTTCTAATATATTTCCGGCTTGTTTTGCTATAGTGAATCTCGATATGAAGCTATAATTGCGAGAGTTATCACTATCTATATATTTTTGCATTCATGCATTGGCAGATGGTATCAAGATGATCAAGTTTCTCCCTGGGAGGTAACACTGCAATATTCTCAACAGCAGCTAATTGATGGTGTAATTTCTCACTCTTATTGCCGCTATTAGAACAGCTTGAGGTGACATTACAGTAATATCGTGATGGCGAAAATTCGTCATATACTACAAGATCAACTAATGACTCTTTTTTTTTTCCAAGCGAGGATTATCTAATAAAGAGACAATTATTTGATTAATTACACAAGGTCTTAAAGAATAAGAGAGGTAACAAGTGATACGAGCTATCCCTTGATTCATGGTCGGGCTTTATACTATGGTCACATTATCTATCATATGGTGGTAGTGTGTTCAACTTTTTAATCTAAGATAGGAGATTATATCTTCAACAGGGTATCTTGTAAAGGGCTGTAACCAGATTAATTTTTGGGTAGAGGGGGGAGGGTTACCATTTGTGGTGGCTAGTAGTAAAGTACAACAACATGAGGTGGTTATGATTTTTCTTAGACATTAAATTACCCTGGAAGAAATTTAAAGTTTCTTTAAACTTATTTCTGGGGTTTTTTAAAAGTTATGAGTTTAAAAAAAATCCAATAAGTTACTAGCCCAGGAATTGTAGAAGAATACCAAAATATAAATATTTATTTGCAACAAGTTTTACTACCCGTTCGGGTTATACGCTCATGTACTAATTACACTAATTGTTTGAGGGGTTTGGAATGTTATATTTAGAGGAAGTGTACCCATATTTATGTGGAGGGAGATCGGAAAGCCATTTTGAAAAAAAAAAAACTTAATACTACACCCGACCGAGATTAAAACCTCGATCTCCCCGTCATTGGCAGTCTAGTATACTACGCGAGTAGCGCCTTAGACCATGCGGCCCAGACCATTGGTTTCTCCCACGATACAGCTAACCATCCTTTTTCTAGTCATATACTATATGGAGGGAAAGAAGAGCTTAGTAAGGAGGAGGATTAAAATATTGGAGGAATTGAAGGAAAGAAGAAAATTCTGGGAGCTGAAGGCAGAAGGTCTAAGTTCACTGACAAAAGGAATGGACCTGTCGTAAGACAGAACACCTAATAAAATAATAATAATAATAATAATAATAGCGCATTTAATGAAAATTCAGCATTATAATATTCTATTTCACTGTGTTCAATGGCTTAATTCACTGTTAACCAGGGTATACTAATCATTTTTCATTTATTTGAGGTATTTAACTTATATTTAATGAACCAACTATCATCACACGACTACTTATAAACTAAATTTAATCAAGTACAGACAAAACATCCTGCCCCCTGCCGTTAATTCATCACTTGTGAAACGGTAAACCCACATTTCACCAATGATAATTTTTAGGCCATCCCAGGAGTCGAACCCGGTACCCTTAGCTCAGTAGACAGACACGCTACCGACTGAGCTAAAGTGTTGGAAAGTATACCAGTAGTTCTGTGAAGAGTAGACCACGCTCCCTCTATTTTCTTATTCTTTACTAAATAAAGTCTTAAGATTTCTCTTTGTATTTCAAGTTAAAATATATCCTACAATTTCTCTTTGGATTTGAAGTTGATATTTTTCCTTGGAGGAATTAATATAATTTTCAATAGAACATTATACTCATAGATAATAACACTTTTCTCGCATGGTTTTTAGAAGGAAGTCTCGTAATAGACGTCAAAATTCAAATAAATACACCCAAGGCTGTCGAGCGATTGTTTGAAGTGAGCTATAAAATAGAACACTTTCTGAGCGGCCACCATATTTGGATAAATAACCAGATCGCAAACCCTGTATATAAACTTAACTTGACCTTGGTTTTAAGAACGCCCTAGTCTAATTTCATAAAAAAATAGTCCAATTATTTGACAGTAATCGCGTGACAGACGAAATGCCAAACCGTTGGGTTAAAACAGGATCTCTCTCCGCTCGAGAAAACTAAATTTTTGTATTGTAATTTAAACAAAATACAATTTTATATTTAGAGATCTGTTTGGTAAATAGTAAACATTTTACCTGCTAATAGCTTTAAGGGCAGGCCCAAAAGTCTAATTACTTCAAGGGAGATGTGACTTCTCTATTCAAACAAAGTTATTTAAATCAGCTAATTCATTTGGAAATGTGAACGGGTTTGTTTTTTTAAAGTTCGGTGATGTTGATTGTATGTTCTGAAACAGGTGTAAATGCCCTTAAAACAAGCAGAACGTTTTCCACTAGTCCCAGGTTATTTTTAATCACACTGAGCAACACATGTTAAATTACTGAATAAAGCTAGAAGTAATGGGTGTCATGTTGTAACCTAAACTGAGGTTTGAGCTAAACTTAGATTTTTTACTATCCATACGGAATTTAAAACAATGCTACAAATAAATCTTTTAAAATATGACGATAAGGTATGAATTTACATCGATAACTTTTTACTTTCTCTCTACATCTCGAAGAGAAAGTATTGTGATTAAAAAAAATCAAACACAATATTTTGATAATTGTCGACTTTTCATGACTCCTTAAAAAAACAAAAAAACTTATTTTCGAAATGCTTTCTCTCTGTACTTCGGGCTAGAGCCGAAACTGTTTAATCGAGTAGGCTAAAACTTGATATATGGGGTTTTCATAAGTTCCTCCCGAGGGTTTTTGGTATTAGATGTCCAATCCTAAATTTAAAGGTAGTTTACTTAAGGGGAAATAAATCGATTGATTTTCTCCAAACTAGCTCTAACGATTTTGATCACACTTTATGGCTAGACACTGTTTATCATTATATTATTATTATTATTATTATTATTATTATATTATTATTATTATTATTATTATTATTATTATTAGCACCGCGTCTTACTACCCGTTCGGGTTATACACACTTATGCTAATGTGTAATGGTAGGGTGATTGTGAGATGAAATGGAGGACCTACAGTTTAACGTGGGATCCGAACCACGGTGGAGGCCTGGCATTACTCACATTCACACGTTGTGATTAATACACATCTTGTCAGAGGTGAAGGAAGGGTTTGGTATGCAGATAAATCTGTGCCGGGACCGAGGTTTATCATTATAAACAAGATGGCAATTCTCATTTTCTCATGAAAATTACTTTGAGGGTACTTTCAATGGGTGAAATTTTTCAATTTTGATAATATCTCTGCAACTATTTGAAATACGAAATAACTTATGATAGAAAAGTTGTGGAGCCGTTAAAGATAATTTTTAAAAAAAATTTGAAATGTATTTTTAAAACCAACGATTTCTAAGCTATAAGCAAATGTATAATTTTAAATTCAGGTCTGAAAATTAATTTAATTCTTATGCTCTTTGGCGGACAAAGATGTTTCTCTTGTCTCAACTTTTCTATGACAGTTTTCCTAATGCCATAGAGGAAGTAAGTAACAGTGTATATTATTTCTTTTATGATCTTAGGTGTGATGTTTCTACAACAATGTATAGACATTTTATTTCCTTTAACAAATCTTTCGAGTTTTTAATGTCTCTATTTCAAAATAAAAGTGGGAGACAGTCTGTGCGGTGCACCGTACCATTGATTTTAGTTGTGACTAACCGTTTCAGCGGTCGTATGGTCTAAGGCCTCACTCTTGCAATAGACTAGACTGCCAATAATGGGTAGATCGTGGTTCGAATCCCGGTGGGATGTACACAGTGTTTTTTATAAATAGTCTTCCATGCAAATGCGGGTAGACTTCCTCTAAATTCAACTTTCTTAATCCCTAACCTATTAGCGTAATTAGTAAATAGGTGTATAACCCGAACGAGTAGTAAGACGTGGTACTAAAAATAAAAAGTTGTGATTCAAAAATATAAAACTATCCTATATATTATTTCTGTTGTCAACATCCCTTTTTCTCAACTAATACAAAGCCTACAGCGATGAATAAGGTACAATGGACAGGATTTTTTACCGACATCTGATATAGCATACTCAGTTTCGTTAATACACATGGTTTGTTTAAAAATTTAAGTTAAAAGAAAAACCTATATATTATTTATGTTGCCTTTGCAATGACTATCAATAAGTCTCAGGAACAGACGCTTCAAAGAGCTGTATTATACAGACCAAATGCTGTATTTATTCATGGACAGCTCTATGTAGCCTTTTAAACAGTCACTAAACCTAACAATATTTTTGTGCCAATTACAGAAAATGACAAGATGATTGCATTCTGACATCAAATATTGTGTACTAAAGAGGTATTGTAAATTGCAAATACGTTCACATTAATAAATTCTCTTTGCTATTTTGTGTATATACTTCACTGAGTATTTAATTTCAACAACCCAACAAAATACTGAATAATTTTTTTGGGGGTGGGAGGAGGGGAAGGTTGAATGTGCGAAAGTTTCGCACGGGCTTACTAGTTTGAAATATATATTTAGCTACTTATAATTTAACATTATCTTTGAAAAATTACAATTTATAATGTTCTATAACGTACGGAACATATCTCGCGATCCTTTACAAAATTCCTCACTGCGACGACTTGAGTTTTGTCCCCACGTATTAAATTAAAAGGATGTGGATGTTCCGCTCGACAGTGGATAAGCTTCCCAACAATGTCCTGTAGTTTAGAGAAGGAAGAGGAAGCTTACAGAGCTCTATTATACTTAAGCCGAGATTGATTGCGTCATAAATACCTTAATACCCGCGTAATGAGCGGACCGAACGAACGTTTAAACCAGGGGTGGACAAACCACGATACGTGGGCCACTAGGTACCATGCGAATACATTAGATTTTGGTGAATGGAAGGGGACGCTGAGGAGAAGCCAGTGTTTTTGCAGTTTTTATGGCAAAATATTTTTTTTGGCCAAAATAAAAAAAATATGCTCCAGTACAAACAGAGTTTAATTTTTCTTCACATGGTAATATCAAGAGTTCCTGAATATCTGTCACGAGCATAACGGCATCATCTAACAAACTCTTTAAATGAAGATAAAAGTTGTAATTCAATTCCGAAACCCTTGACAAGATATTCAAGAAATTTTTAGGTCACCATATGAAGAAAATTAAATTTTATGTTTGTACTAGAGCAATATTTTATTAATTTGGTACAAAAACATGTTTTGCCATAAAAACTGCAAAACACTGGTCTTTTCTCGAGTCGCCTTCCATCCCACCTTAAGGTTGTTCTTCTTGCTTCTTCGAGAACCACACGAAATATTGATGAACAAAGGAATGCCAAAGCTATCAAAAAACAGAAATAAATTTTTATTAGTTTGATTTTAATGTTATCTTAATAAAAAACCATTTGTGATTTTTTCTAGTATTTTGTTGTTTAACTAATATTTTTACTATCATTCTGCTATCTATATTTATAAGATGAGTTTGTCTGTCATGAGCATTGCTGCTATATCTACCGCACGCAGAGGTCTGAAATTAAAAAAAAAATTAGAAGCCCCTGTACACAAATATGTGTACCTTGAAGCCGGAATTTTAAAATTTGGATTTGTTTTAAATTAATTTAAAACTTGATTCGGAAGAAATAAAATTAAGATTTTTTTGTCTGTTTTAAATAAAGACAAGCGTTACTGGGGGTAGCCACGCAATCCATTGCGGGGTTACCCAGGGCAACGCTGGATAATTCTACTAGTATAACATAACTATACAATTAAAAAGTATATTACCTTTTTACCACTTTGTTATCCATGTTGCTTTTAAAAATAATTTTAAATAATTTTTGAATTTTTTATTCTTTAAAAATGCCATTATTTATTCCCAACATAAGCTTTTTATATATTGAGTTTAATTTTTAATATTTTACCTAAAGTAAATGTAAACCACCCATAGTTCTCCCTATCTCACTAAATAGTTGAAAAACATGTTTTTAGCGGGCTTGATACATTTTTTTATATTTTTCACAAGGTAGTGGTGGTAGGTTAAGGTTGGATTATAGGATTTGGGGTGGAGTGGCACGCTAGAGTCAAAGGTTGGCCACTCCTGGTTTAACGATGCTGTGTCCCCTTACTCTATAGCGACGCTCTCCTCAAATATGTGCTTATTTTAGCCTATCTTCTTTCAACATTATTACTTCTAGTCTACTGAGGCTCACGCTCAAGGTCAACGTCTAAGATGTCGCATGACGATAAGGATGACATCTTGATGGTTAACTGCCTCTTCGGGGAGTGATAAAAAAGGGAACATAAGCCCTTCGCTATGCCTGGATTTAACTGTAAAAAAACACATTCGTTAATTTTACTCTGTTTATAGATAACACTTTTTTTTTTACAAAACTTCTTTTTGGTGTTCATCGGAACGAAAAAATCTATTTCCTATGAACCTATACGTGTATATCCGTGTAATATTCAATAAAATGAAATTTTACACTCTGAAAATTAAAAACATAAAAAAACTATTTTGTTTGATTATAAATATCTAAATACCCGGAAAATTAAAGGCAACTTGTATAGGAGCATAGACTTGATCTTTGTGAGTCGAATTATATAATACTAAGTGTTAATTTGTATAATCCCTGTATGCAATTAACAGCTAGTTAGTTAACATGACGTAAATCTCTGCATTTAAAAATCTCGATTTAACCACAAATTAGGTATTTATTATCTAAAAATAAATGTTAATTTATTTTTGTAAATGTCATTAAGAATATCTTTAATGCCATTCGAGCATAGTTTAAAAGCAATGACATATTGGACTTCTTAATAAACTTAAATAAAAGCATCCTTTAACATATTCATAACACAGTAGACTCGTGAAATAATGTCTACATACATTTCAAAGTCAAAATTAAAATAAGTTCCTTTTTGTAAATATAAATATATGAATCTCATTGAAGAGTTGCGTTTAAGCTCTGAAGATGACTTCAATTATAGTCTTATATAAACTTATTTCTCTTTCATGTTCTGATGAAAGTGAAACAGAAGAGCATGAAAAAATAAACAGAAGAGGAGGAAAGAGGTCGCACATAGAGGTAGAGGTGAAGCACGCTTTAAAGAGGATGAAACGAGGAAAAGTACCGGGTATGGACAAACGGACTGTGGGAAATGAGAAGAGCTGCAGGCGAAGTAGGTATACAATGGTTACACAGGAGGCTGGGAGTGGTTTGGAAGGAGAACAAGGTACCGGAAGGCTGGAAAAGGGGAATTATAATTCCCATTTTCAAGAAAGGAGATAGGAAGAGTTTTACAAATTATAAGGGGATAGCGCTGATCTTATATATAAATGTCTTTACAAAGGTGGAGAAAAGGGGGTAGAGGTATAATGCATGAATAAAAAGTTTACAGCTGTGTTCCATATAAGATGTTAGCACACCAAAGTGCAAAAATATATTTCGAAAGCATTTTAGTTTCACCATTGAGGCGCATTGTAGGAAAATATAAAGAAATAATGATCTGGTTTTATGGAAGTGTGGAAAACGAACAGGCTGTGTCATTGTGATGATAAATAAACACACATATATTCAGGGATGCTATTTACAAAGCCCATGTCAGTTCCCCTCCGTCCCAAAATTTTGATTGACGCTAATAATGCGATGTTATTTGTCAATGAACTTTAATGAATGGTCAACGCGTGTTATCTTTTAACCCACACAATCCTGAATAATTTGTTAATTTATATTTTAAATCACAATCTAGATGGTATATTATTTATTGGTTTGAGGTATTTAACGTGCACTGAACCGAATGACTATAACAGCACACGAGATTTTCTACGAGCTAGAGTGAAAGGGCCTACCAATTTTAGCGGGAAAGGTATTTCCACATACCTTCCAGGGTTATTTTACATGACACAATCGACATGGGCTCTATTTACTTTCCGAAGGAAGTTGTGCTACGGATTTTTATCGCTCAAGAGATATACGTTGACCCCGGTCGGGTTTGAACCCATAAATATCGAGTACTGAGGCGAGCACTTTGCCCCAAGACCACGAGGTCAAATATACAGAGAATAGGAATGGTTTAAGTCTTTTAAATATAGGTGAATATTTATATACTACTTATTTATTGTGGTGATAGTTTCAAATAAAGCTACATACAAAATATAAAAGTGATAATGATTTAATCCAGATTTAAAATTAATTTACCATACAAATCTAGAGCATTACTTAGTAAATCAAAATCGTATTTATTAATATTTAATATTATTCATTGTTGTTCATTATTAATTGTTATCGAACATTCTTTATAGTAAAGAATACTTAGTGAAAATAATTTTAGTTAATAATATAATTTAGTTCTATCGTTGATGTTAGCCATTTGAATATATTTTCCTTTTAAGTCTAGATATCACACATGCCAATATACCACTTGAAATATTGTTGTATTAATTTATCGTTATTTTGAGATTATATTCTCTTAAACAGGGTGCAAAAATGTCTTCTTCAAAATGTTTGTTGGGTAATGTACGTTTCTACGTCCGACAAATAAACTCCTAGAAGAGAATAAATTTGAAATTATTATCTACGAAAATATGTATCGTTCAGGGATTAAAATAATGGAAAGTGGAGAAGATTTAAGTTATATACCCAGTTCTCATCACCAGACGTTGGGTATTGACAGGCAAACCTAATGGGAAGATACCAGTGAGAAGATCTAGATGCAGACGAGGAAATAACATTAGAATGTACCTGAAAGAGGTATGGTGTAATGAGGTGGACTGGGTATAACTAGCTAAAGACAGGGATAAGGTGTAATGAGGTGGACTGGATAGAACTAGCTCAAGATAGGGATAGGTGGTGTACTTTTATAAATGTGGCAATTAACTTTCGAGCTCCTAATACCACGGAATAAGTAAGTAAATACAATTTAAGTAAAGGGTTAATTTTATCGTCGGTACATGTCAGTTGTGCCAACAGTACGCGAGAAGAGCTATAGTAAAATATTTTACTAAAAGAAAAACGCATCGCTTACACAGAGTTATAATACAAATAATTACAGCTCTTATGAGAAGAAAATAACAATTTTTCGACTAAATAAATCGTCCAACCAATTATTCATGAGTAATTCTAAAACGGTTTTAAGCTCATTAAGATACTTAATTGGCTCTACTACATCAGTGTAATCTAAGGCGGTATGCATTAAGTGCTCTACTGCTTTCTCAAAACTAGATAATTAGTTCTTTTCTGTCTCCTCATTACCTTTATTCCCTCAAGCTTAATATGGCAAAGCTCTTAGACTCCACACTTTCGAGAAATTAAAATGCATGCTGGTTTTTCATAAGTAATTACGTGGTAGGAGTGTTAAAAATATTAGAGTGGTTTAGTGAGTTTAAATTATGAAGCAGTTTTTCATTTAAAATCATTTTTTAAATAAGACTAGAGATAAATTCTTTTGCACGGAACTTGCATCGATTACTTTCGATATAACCTGAAATATGTAAAACATCCTTACGCCAATTAAATCAAGATTGAATAATTTTATTGAGAATGAAAAATAATTTTATTTTTAATAAAAGATCAAAAAAGAAATGAATAATAAACTTCTGCAAATTAGATAGTAAATTATTGAGAGCAGTCAACAAGTTTTAAAAACTTATTAATTACAAATTATACAATATTGTGTAACTTGAAAAACGTTAGTAAGTGCAATGCTTAAAAACTAAATAGAATCACAAAAATAAGGACAGAACTTACTATAAGAGAACAATGATAAAATTGATGAATAAAAACTACACAACATATAATATATGACAGATCATATCAATATTTTTATTGTAAAAGTTTGTAAATACAAAAAGTACAATTGCATGTGTCTTGTCTGGAATAAATATTTATATTTAATTTTGAAAAGTTGAAAAATATAAAAATACCAGGTTATTAATGCAACAAAATAATATTTTATTAATAAAAGATTGACGTTGATGTTCCTTATCTGGTTATTTGTGGGTCCCTCTCCTTAGTAATTGGATGACTGGGTCATCAATATTCTTGGAAAACATGTTTCGGTTAATTACGCCATCATCTGCTGAAAGTGTAAGTGTGTGACACAACGGGAGACTCACCCATGCTCATTCACAGTCTTCTCTGAACAGGAAATGCGTGTTTTTTTCTAGATTCAATAATGAATTAAAATTTTAGGTTGGAAATGGCAAGCTCGAGTTTTGCTCATTAATGACTCAATTCTTCGATTGCAATCAATTAAATTCTTTGGAAATTAGATATATCAAAGTTTGCGCACGTTTTCTTTCTCTTTCTTATAAAAAATGTACATTTTTTTTTACCAACAATACCATAACGTTGAGAATTTCACGACACACCTTTGAGAACCATTAGCTAGAAGAAGCTTATATTAAGGTACTTTATCTCCTACTTACTTGTTTGATACTTTCCTCATTACAGAGCTGTGCTCACAGTAGCATCACAATATATCTAACGGCGTTTTTTATTCCTTCTTTTTGCTCACCGCGCCTGACTTCTTTTTAGGGCGACTCATATTTTTTTCAGCACCGCATTTTATTACCGTTCTGGTTATATGCATACACACTAATTAAGCTAACGTGTTGAAGATGAGTAAGAATTAATCCAGAGAAAGTATACCCGCAATTTCGTGGAGGAAGAGTGGAAAACCTTTTGGAAAAACCACCCTCAGCAGTACACCCAACCGAGATTATAACCCCGATTTCCCAGTCATCGGCAATCTAGTCTCTACCTTCACGTAAATGCGGGTTCATTTACTCTCAACTATAAATTTCTACCCTTTTAGCGTAATTAAAATGCGTGTACAGCCTGAACGGGTTGTTAAACTTGGTGAAAAAAAATCTTCTCCATATCAATTGTTTGGAAATATTTTTATCTCACAAGCGGGATTGACGCCGTTTTAACATTCTTGAACAATTTTTAACAAACCATGGTTGACTAGGATTTTGATAGGGAAATACATTTATGGGTCATTCCGAAATCTAGGGACAATTTACACTTTTCAACTGGATAAAATTAAAATTAAATAAAATGTACAAGTTATACTATGGTTGTGATCATAATTGATTGGTAATTACAAACATACTATAGAATGAAATCAAGAACATTTATTTTGGTAAATAAACATAAAAACTTATTTTTAACAAACATGGAGGTGACACAAGTTGCCATGGTGGTGACAATACAGTACATGGAGGATTGGACAGTTGGAATGTAGGTGTCCATATAAACATAAATAGTGGTATTCTGTACCTTAAATGCAATAATAGATAAAACTAAAATGTTAAACTTAACTACTTAATTTTCAGAAAAATCAATATGGATAAAAACATCAGTACATTTGAGGTTCTGCTTTAAGTCAGCAATTGCTTTATACTGATGATGATGTTAGAAATGTGCCCCATATAACTAGGCAAAGCATCAACAAGCAGGTTGAACAATTGTTTCATATTTGTAGAAACAGTTTCCTTCAAAACCTTTACATATTGTATTTCTTTTCCTTTAACACAAGTCTTCTCTTTCTTCCTTGACCACTGCTGGTATGTTGTTTCTTTATCTTCAAACTCCTTTGTTACTACCTGATTATCATTACAGTCATCACATTTCCTTTCCAAACATTGTTCGCTGCTGGCTTTCTCATTGAAAATTAATACTTTAATCAAATCATCTGGTCTCTTGTACTCATTAATATTGAGGTGCTTCAGACGTTCAAAAATCATGTCAAAATTTTCATGTTTTGTACAGAGACAAGTATCCCGCTTATGGATATTAGGTGAAAGGACCCAAAATGGACGCAGGAAGCAGTATGTAGAGTAAGCAATATTGTAAGAATGTGATTGAACTGTTTGTGTAGCACCCTTAAACTATTGTTCAGTATTCTTCTGTTTTTTAATTTTGTTTCTTGTTATAACATCCTTCTTTCCTGGTTCTATTCTACTAACTTCATCCTTCTCAAAAAATTCAACATAATTTTTCAAGTGCAATGAATATTTAGTGCCATACTTTCTCTTTACAAAAACAGATTTTATATTCTTCCCTTCATTCTTTTTGTGGCGCTTATGTGAAAGAAACTCCTTGGTGTGAGAAAGGAGCCTGTATTTTTTTTATAATTTTGCCACTTAGAACTCTAGCAAAAACCTGACTAGCTTTTGAATCTTGGTTTGCATTGTAATTGTAGTAAGTGCTTCTCCAAACTGCAAACGTTTCACTACTTTAGTAGACACTTTCTCACCATTTAAGAATTCACTTTCTCACCATTTAAGAATTCACTTTCTCACCATTTAAGAATTCTCTAACTCTTGTTTGTGGACTTTCATTATTCCCCTTTTGTTTACGTAATCTGTAGTACTTTGCCTTATATTTAGCTGCACTTTTCGAAAGCCTTTTGAGCTTTCTTTCAAGTTCTTTTATTTTTCGGTGAGCCTGTGATCTGTTCCTTAAAACTCTTTTCTTCCTACTTGAGCCAGCCCTCCCCAGTATGCCATTGCTAGGCCCAGCAGCAGAAACAGTGACTTCTCTTGCTTCTGTGCCACTTAATGAAGGAGTGCCACACACTAAAATGTTATTAAGTTCTTTCCTATCAGCCTTCTGCCTCTTTCTATGTCTTGTCGTCCTTTCAACCCATTTTTTCCTTTGCTGTCTCTTACCTCTTTCACTTAAATCTGAGATTAATTTTATTTTCCCATCTTCCTTTCTTTTATTATATCTCTCTTGTTCCTTTCTTTTGAATTCTTCATAACGTACTGGATCATTTTTTATCTTATTCCTACGCTCCATTTCTGCATCTCTTTTCTTTTTTTTAACATCTACTAAATTCTTATCAAACTTTTTTTTCTTGCCATGTTTATTTCTAAAAACAAATTGATATGAATATTTTTTGTATAAAGTAAATGTAATTTACATTATAATTGTAATAATTTAAACTTCAGATTTTTATACTAAGTCCATTCCTATTGTTCATGGGATCCCCTATATTAAAACATCACAATATAAATTTTCCATACTCTAAAAAGTTATGATGCAGGAAGAAAATAATATTCACAAACAAAACTTGTAATTGTTTACATTTAGTGAATAAGCTGTTTTTGATAGAATTAATTTTGAAATATTTCTTACACATTAAGTCCATGATGGAGAGATACCAAACTTTTTAAACCTTGAAATCACATAACTACCACTGTTAATTCAGCAAAGCTAAATAATTACCCAAATATATGCACTAAACAAAACAAATAAAACAACAAGTAAACAAAATGTAAAAAAAAATTATATTCACTAAGTAAACGATACTTTACTTTAGCACAGATAAAAAGTGAAATACTAAATTTGAAATTAGGTCACCTCCATGAATATATTGTCACCTCCATGCTAGATTAAATACATGGAAGTGACAACCATGGAGGTGACAGATTTGAGGTTTTATTTACACAGAACCTAACCTATAAATTACTAAGCCACAAGGTTTTGGCTTTCATCCAATGTTAAATCATTAAATCTCACTTCAAAGGGAACAATTTTTTTTATATATATAAGAACAATTTAATAACACCATGGAGGTGAACATCAATAAAAATATTCTTCAGTAACAAGTAAATAACTCATAATTAAGACAATTAAAACAGTCATCTATAGGAATTAAATGAGACACAATACAAGATGGATACTCAGAGCTTTCTCTCACATGGTTCCTTTGTCCTCACTACACAATCTAGTGTATTTTTAAGGAAGTTCTGTTCAGACCATGGAGTTGACATTGTAACAAGGAACACTCCCTGAGATTTAGATTACTTAGTTAATAAATTCAGTACAATTATGACATTTGCAACCTGGAATTACTGTTTTATATTAGACTTCATCTCATTTATTTATAATGGATTCTTAAAAGGTGTTATAAAGTTGGAAGCCTCACACTCTAGTGATATGGGGGTAGTGACATGACATGGAGGTGACATTTCACCATAAAAAAGGATATTTTATATTTATAATCGTTTTTGTAATAACTTGTACATTTTTTATTTTCTGTGCAACATATCCTTTGTATTAAAACAATTGTATATGTGTTAAAATAATTAACACAAATATATAAAAAACACTGTTTACATAAATTGTCCCTAGATTTCGGAATGACCCTTATATGGTTAAAACACTTTTGTTTTTGCGGGCAACATTATTAACATTTTATTGTAATAATAGTAAGGAAATCATAGTCCAATTAAATGGTTGAGAAATGAAATATGTATAAAATTGAGATGGAATATATAGCTGTGTGTACAATATTTAAAATGTTATCATAATAAAGTTTTAATTTAAAATGTATAAAGATTTGAGAAGAAATATTAGGTTTGATACATGGAGTTAAATACATTGTTATGAGTTTTAAACATATACAATTGAGAAAATATTTAACACTTTAACATTAAAATTAAAATTCAAGTTGAAATATTTTTTAGCTTGGTGTGCTTTGTTTCATGAAGTCCTGAGGATGATGCTGGCGAGCGTCGAAAGTAGTTAACATTTACGGGCAACCTAGCTGCCATTTTAAAGAACATGGGGTTAGATTTCAGGTAAAGAAAATAATTACTTCATTTTCAATCAAAACTATATTATCTTTAACATACATTCCAGCATAATCCATTTTGACTTTTGAAGTATATTATTGTGTATACTATATATTTGAACATTAATGTAGTGACTACACGATCTAATTTTCTATAAAACTTTTTCAATTTTAATTTTAGATGTAATTTTAACGTGTTAAATATTTTCTCAAGTGTATATATGCTATAACTCGTAACAATGTACTGTATATAACTACCACGTGTCAAACCTAATATTTCCTTCTAATTCTTTATAAATTTGTTAATTAAGACTTTAGTATGATAACATTTGAAATATGGTACATGTATCCATCTCAATCGTACATTATATTTAAATTCTCAACCATTTAACTGAATTATAATTTCCTTACTACTATTTTATCAAGTTCCTTGCTAAAATAAATCACAATGTTTTTTAAAAGTTATATTAAAATATTATCCGCTTCGATGGTCGCATGGTCTAAGGCGTGACTTTGGCAAAAGCCTGGACTGACGATGGTTATAAAGTCAGGGTTCAAATCCCAGTCGGGTATACTGAGGGTGGTTTTTTTCTAAATGACTTTACACTCAATCTCCACGTGAATTGCGGGTACACTTTGTCTAAAACTAAACTTTCCTAATCCACAACACTTTAGTGTGATTAGTAGCTTACATATGAGTGTAAGCCGAACTGATAATGATAATAATAATCTTATTATTTCTAGGGTTCTGTCTTACGACAGGTCCCCATTCCTTTTGTCATTGAACTTAGACCTCCAATGCACCCTGTCCTCTGCCTCCTCCTTCAGCTTCCAGAATTTTCTTATTTCCTTCAAGTCATCCAATATTTGAATAAACTCCTCTTTTATTCAAGTAAGATGCGGTACTAAAAAAAACCTATATTATTTGTGTTATGGTATTGATAATACCCACAGCTGAAGATCACACGATTTGAAGTATGGATACATGAAAGTAGACCTAGTAACTTTTCTAGTGTCAAAAAGGCTATTTATTTGAAAATAAGGGCCAGTTTCATAGTCAGATTTAGTACGACTCAAGAGCGGCGCTATACTAAATATAAGACGTCACCTACCTGAAATTGAATGGAATGGGCCAGTTTCATATGCGAAACTGGCCCATTCCATTTTGGTCAGGTTAGGTGTCGTCCTGTATTTAGTATCACTCGCACTTAGGCGCACTAAATCTGACTATGAAACTGGCCCTAAGACTATACTTGAGTGGATCCCAAGAGTATGACCTACAACACAGTAAGGGTAGAACCCGCAAGTTACTTGGATATTGTAATACTGTAATAATGTCCCTCTCCCTCCTGTTGTAATTTGCATGTATCATGTAAAGGGGTCAACGACACTGCAGGTTCCATGTTTGCCCTTCTAATGGTAATAAAACAAACTTTGTTAATACATTATCAGACCACTCAACGTAATAGCAAATATGAGCACACCCACTGGATGACCTTCTAGATCGATTTGACCTCCGTGCTTATGTCACGCGTTAATTCAAAGTCTCCATTTGACTTATCTTTTTATTCATACACACTATTACAAAAAAAAGTTGTTTAAGGTGGGTTGGATGAGCACGCCAGTTAAGGTCAATGTTTTCGTAGTGTTCATAATAAAAACTTTTTTTTGATTATGGTAGAAATGCTCTAACACGTCACGATTTTTTGTTCTGTATTTCCGGTGAAGGGGGAGATCAGGAGATAAGGGTTCTAATCCCGGTTGGTTTTATTGAGGGTGGTTTTCTCTAAATGGTTTAACACTCTATCTCCACGCAAATTTGGGTACATTTACAGGTTGCCAAGTCCCGGGAAGAATGGAAAACCGGGAAAAGTCAAGGAATTTTAAATTACAAGGTCAATCAGAGAAATGTGAGAGAACTTTGTATTCAACCAGGCCAGATAAAGATGAACAATTTCTTAACTGTATCTTATTAAAACACTGTTTTTATTAAGGTAAATGCATATTGATTTTTGAAGGAATTTCAAAAATAACTTTCTATACCAAATTAGATATTTGGATTTTCTTAAAACATATTTATAATTTCAGTTAGAGATTTTAGTCAGCGAAATTTGGATTTTGATATCAGGTAAAAATTGGGGAATTTTATTAATAAGATTTTGTGTCCACCCTGATTTCCTTTAAAATTCTACCTTCCTCATCTCTATTCAAATAGCGTAGTTAGTGTATGCGTATAACCCGAATGTGTACTAAGTCAGGCTAAAAAAACACATACTAAATCAAGGGAGGAATGGTTTACTAACTTTATGTTTTATCAGTACATGTTTAACTATGATATCTCTTAATAAATACTGTTTAAAAAATGAACGTCTGTTAGTTGCGGGACACGCAAGGTTTTAATTTCAAAAGTGGAACTTAAGAGTAAAAAAAACCTGTTTGTATAACTTTGGATGCCTCGCAATAATGTAACTGGGGAGATTGCAACGGGTTTTGAGAACATTACATTTGCATGTTATGTAGCCGTTTTTAGTAAATACGGCACGTAGGCTACAGCATATAATACGGGCTGGGGTGAAAATTATTGTTAAGTGTTGGGGGTACCGAATAATATAGTTACAACGAGAAACATTTATTCGTGCACTCCAGAGGGAGCTATCCTCGTCCAGATTCTAGGAATTCACTAAACCACCAGCCACAACAATAGCTTGAAAGACGCCTTAGACCATGTGACCACCGAAGCGGGTTTGTTATTAAATTGGGGCAAAATCTCAAAACGTAATGCTATATTTTTTTTAGTATAAAATCTAAAACGATTCAAAATTTTCTGTGAAATATAATACTAAATGTGTAACTAAACTATAATTAGAGTCAAAATTGCAAATAATTTATTAAAATCCTATAAATCAAAGAAAGCATGGTTTAAAAACAGTTCCCGTTCTCACATTAAGCTAATAAAATAGTTTTTATTTATATTATAATTATAGCCCGCACGTGTATTAAGACGTATTTACCCGTCATCAAATAATTTGACAGCGTATAACTTGAATGGGTAATAAGAAGCGTTGCAAAAAAAGATTGATCAGAAAAAAAGTGCGTGGACCCGTGATATTTAGTATTCTGCCGGTACCCTCTTAATATTTTGGCATCAGGTACGTTGTGATACCATTTTCGTGAGTTGAACAAACATTTCAAGCGTAGTGTACGTGGCATTGTAATTTTTTTATATAGCTCGTTTCGTCTTCCTTCCCTTTAATACACTATTCAGGAAAGATTATTCCCATATAAAAACAAAAGCGAGGTTTAAAACGATTCTGTTTGACTACAAAGACCAGACCATGAATTAACTGGTAAGGCCCGCGTGTAGGTTTTTGGAATGGAAATGTACAATTATTTAGTATGAAAAAAAATACACATGCTGAATGAATAAATATTATGTTTTGTACATGATTTACTTAATTTTTATACGAGTTATTATTATTATTATTATTATTATTATTATTATTATTATTATTATTATTAAATAATATTTACTAGTTTGTTAATTTTATAAGTAAAAATAACAGCTATATTAAAATAAACACATTAATTCATTCAGAAATTCTTTGCCGAATGCGATGTTTAAATCTCTCTTAATATTGGAATAGACTTGTTAAACTTAAAGCTCTGGTATTCAATCAAGTTTATTGTTAATTTTGTTTTTGTATTTTAGTGTTAACTTCGAGAAAGACTGTCTTCAAGGATCCTGTTAGACAAAAGTCTCCCAATGAAAGAAGCTCTCTTCCTCGTTTCGTGTCATGGATTGTAATTCTGGGTCGGGGGCTCCAGATAAAGGATTTTCTGATGACAGAGCTGCAATTATCCACAAAGTAGATAACATTCGCTCAGCTGTTGCGGTTGTGTTGTAATCTAATAAAGATCTTCATTAGATACTTCGTGTTCCACAATCTCAAGAAATAAACAGATTTAAAATTGATTAGAAATGTTTTCATCAAGCTGAATAGTTGCTGTTTTCAAGACCTTGAACCTACTTTTGACCTTGATGATAGCTATAACACTGGCTGCTCTCAACCCCTTAAGGTGCGGTGAAAGGCAATACAAATTAATGGATTAAATAGCCAAGCTGTTATATTTGTTGTGTTATTTAAGGTGGTATGGAAGAGGACGCGAGGAAAAGTTCGGTGTTTCTGCAGTTTTTATGGCAAAACATTTTTTGGACAAAACAAATAAAATATTGCTCCAGTACAAACATAGAATTTAGTTTTCTTCACGTGGTGGTATCAAAATTTATTGAATATCTGTCATGGAAGGTTGTGCTGGAATTTAATGATAACTTTTTCTCTTCATTTTAAAAGTTTGTTAGATAATGCCACTATGCTCGTGACAGATATTAAGGAACTGTTGATATCAACATGCGAAGATAACTAATTATGTTTGTAGTGAAGCAATATTTTATTTATTTTTGGCCAAAACATATTTTGCCATAAAAACTACAAAAACACCGACCTTTTTCTCTCGTACTCTTCCATACCACCTTAATCCATCATAATATGCGCATTCGGACAGCTGTCATTGTACTTCTGACAGTATAAAGCCCTGCCGAGTTGAAGATGGCCGCGTTATCTGATATCTCCAGATCTTAATTGATCACACGTATGTAGCTGACGATTTTCTCACGTCCCTCACATACTCTACCTTAAAATTGAGTTAAGAATGACCCTATGCACGGTAAAACTCCCAGATAACTCAGCAGTTGGAGCATTTGCATACTAAACCGAGGGTTCCGGGTTCGATTCCCGTGTCCAGGTGTCATTTTTTAATTTAAAAATGCAAATTAATATTTGTGAAGTTTTTATAATTAAGATTATGTTTTGACTAAAATAATCAAAATATGGCTTCAGTAGCAATGTTCGGTTTAATTATCTTCATATATTAATTTCAATAGTTATAGAATATCAGTCACAAACGTCATTGAAATTTAGTAGAACCTTTTTCTATTTAATTAAAAAGCTATTTTCAAACGCTGTGATACCTATTGTAGATAATCAAGAAATGTTAAGATTACTATGTAGAAAAATAAACTAAATATTTCTTTGGAGCATTTTATCTACGTTTGCCAACAACTTATTTTGGGTTCCAAACGCGATCAAACTTCAAAACATTTAAATTAGTTGGAAAAGAACTGTTAATAAATGTCCATACCTGGTTTTCACTTCCAAAGCGAATGTTGTGAATAATAATGAGCGCAGCGGACGAGACTTGTAATCATTTACAACTTCAATTCCCTAATTAATGATTATTTCCTAGCTGAGGTGACTGACATTCTTTTGGTAGCTGAAACCTCCCTTCTGAATACCCTAATAAAACCATTCGTGAATTGTGGCCTCATATTCCCACCCAGTCAACTTTCCTAGAAGTGGGTAGATATTACAAAACAAGTTTTCATGAATCCTCATGTTCAAATTATACTGAATAAATATAATCTCTCGCAATAGATTTGCAGCCATAGACGGGGTGATCGGGGTTCGAATCACGGTCAATTTTACTGAGGATGGCTTTCCTAGATGGTTTTATACTCTATATCTACGCAAATGCGGGTACAGCTTCTCTAAATACAACCTTTATCGTCCCTAACATATTAGTATAGTTAATAGGCCTACATAAGCCCGAAAGGATAGTAGTAATAGATGGTGCTAGGAAAATATCATAGTCACTAATACAGTAAAACCTTGGATTGCGAGCATAATTCGTTTCGTAAACGTGTTCGTAATACAAAGCACTCGTATATCAAAGTGAATTTCCCCCATAAGAAATAATGGAAACTCAGATGATTCGTCCCACAACCCAAAAATATTTAATCTATAAATGATTAATACCTTTTTTATTTTCGTTATTTAAATGTAACTGTACTGTAATCAAAATTTATTAATTAAATTTAATCGTGGCTGGTGTGAGGTAGACGAGATAGAGGAGAGGAGGAGGTGGGTTATAGTTTAGGTCGACTTTCACTGTCACTAACGGAATCATTGCTATATGTGGCTCACTGGAATATTTTTCTTTTTGAGCGACTTTAACAAAGAACCTATCCAATGACACTGCTCGGCAGACAAGGCGTAACCGTAGTACTACTCGTATTGCAAGATATCGCTCGTTTATCAAGTTAAAATTTATTGAAAATTTTTGCTCGTCTTACAAAACACTCGCAGACCAAGTTACTCGCAATCCAAGGTTTTACTGTATAATTATTGTGAGGTCACGTTTTACAATCACTAATATGTAAAGACGCGGGCTTTACGATCACCAAATTGTGTGGACGCGGCCCTACGGTCCCTGTGAGACCACAGTTTGATAAGGTCAGTCGGGGAAGGGGGGGGGTTGAATGAATGGCCGACAAATTAACACTATCGGGTTTATTCAAGGGAAATGAACTAATGCACGGTCGTCATAGTGACGAGAACTAGGTCCACCCGTCATCCGGTCAATCGTGAGCTCAAGTCACAATTTATATTTCGGCCTGAGTCTGCAACTCCTCTAAAAAGGGCGTCACATAAAAACAACACGCACATGGCAATCACCTAAGACACTCTTCATGACACCCTCGAGGCAATTGCCCACAGTCAACTGTCTAAACCCCTGTCGTACTCATGGCAAGCCGTCGCTAAATGGACTCATCTTAGCGACACACTGACAACTCTCTAAAACCAACTGCCCAGAGCTCTGTTCTAGAATACACAAACTAGGAGATTCCTCCGATGACGGCATAAAGCACCAATCAACGGGCTTCTATCAACATCATAAAACCACGTGATACCTGAGACAGCGATTCCCACAGTCCTACTGCTATCACAACTAGACTAACAGAAATCGGCCTGCGTGCCGCTTTGACAGGAAATGGCCCCTATCTCAAACTCCTGTCCTTTCACTTACAATAGATAGCAAGCTCATTGAGAGAAAAATTATTAAGTTGATAGCTTCACATTATGTTTATTCAATTGCATTGCAAAGCTTAAAATATGCATATTTTCTGCTCTTTAGTGTTTTTAAACGTTTCATTACTCAAAAATCTCTAAGAGAGAAATTGAACTTAAAAAAAAAACCTTCCGTACTTTGGTTATCACTAGAGAGTAGCCATTATTAGGACTCCTATCATATGGTACCAGTGAATCGTTGCAGCTTTGGCTGTTAAAACTGATTCGAACGTCGAAGCTTAACCTGGGTGAAGGTGTGAGCAGGGAGGTGGAGAAGGGAGAGAAAAGAGGTGGGGAAGAGAGAAGGAAAGTGGTGAAGGGAGATTAAAGTGGTGGTTAAAGGGGAGGAAATATATATATAGTAAAGGGGGAGAAAAGATGGGTTTAAGGAGGATGAAAGGGGGGTGAAGATGGAATAAATATGTGGTGAAGGGGAGAAGGAGGGTGTTAAGGGGAGAAGGAGGGTGTTAAGGGGAGAAGGAGGGAGTTAAGAGAGGAAAGAGGGAGTTGAAGGAGGGAGTTAAGGGAGGAAGAAAGGATTTAAGGGGGAAGGAGGGAGTTAAGGGGGAAAGAGGGAGTTAAGGGGGAGTAAGGGTGTAATGAAGGGAATGAAATTAGGTGGTTAAGAGGGTAAGGAGGTGGTTAAGGCGGATGAATTAGGTGATGAAGGGGTGAAATAAGGTGGTGGAGAGGGAGGGTGGAGGAGGGTAGGGGCTGATTTCACCATCTATGGCTTGGGTCCAAGTCCAGGTATAGATAGGTTTGGCCCTGACGTCTTGTTTTCTAAAGGGGTGCACCTAAAGGAGCTTTTTTAGGAAATTTAGTGCACGTTATAAGAAAACTTATTTTTCTCTGTCCCTGAACTTTTGATCTGTAAAACGAACTATTTCCACCAACCTACAACTTTCCCACGTACCAAAGTTCACAACTGAATATTAAAATACCAACAAAATAATATACCTTACATACATTTTATTATTTACTTGAGGTATTTAACGTGCATTTTTCTCAACTATATCAGTACACAACTTATTAAAAACAACTTATAATTAGAAATAACACAACATCCAGCCCCCAGCCGTTAATTCATCACGGTAAGAGGAGAAAGCCACATTTCAGAAATGATAAATTTTTCGGTCATGCCAGAAATTGAACTTTGGACCATTAGCTCAGTAGACAAACACGCTACCGCCTGAGCTAAAATGTTGGATTATATTCATGTATTCATTGTTTAGGGCATATATATGCTATATTTAGTTATATATAATATATGTAGTTTTCCCCTCTGAAGAGCTACATTTGATCAGACATTTGAACATTTGTTTAATTGAATCTACCACTGACAATATTAATCATCCACATTGTTTCACATGCTACGTTGGTTTTGTTTACAAAGAACTCGAAAGGTTTATCGCTCGCTATGTTCTGCGAGTTTTCTCTTGAACTACCCCTGATATTTCACTGGTTTATTAACATCATTTGAATACACATCGTAACAAAGGACACACTGAAGTAATTGCATTATTTTAATTTGAATGAGATAACCATAATATTTAAACTTCATGTTGTCTTTTGAGTTATTTTAGAGCCAAACAACAAACCTCAGTGAAATTTAAATTCAACCATATTCGAAAGGTCCACTTAAGTACAATTTGTACACACGAGAGCTTTCATTAAATTTGGTAAAAAAGTTTTTGAATTTTTTTCAAACACTCGATTTTTAAAGCTTGCCCGAACAATTTTAAGGTGCTTGAGTAGTCGAGAAGAAATTCCTAAACACCAGAAGCCAAGTGTGTTTATAACGTTACTGTTTGGAGCTGTCCAGCAGTAGGAGAACAAACAGGGGACGTGGGACGTACATACAATGTGTCAATACAATGTGTTGTAACACCTCTGCCCTACTAAATTACATCATTCGATTCACTAAGGGCCAGTTTCATAGTCAGATTTAGTACGCCTAAAGTGCGAGTCGATACTAAATACAAGACGTCACCTACCTGAAATTGAATGGAATGGGCCAGTTTCATACGCGAAACTGGCCCATTCCATTTTGGTCTAGGTAGGTGTCGTCCTGTATTTAGTATCGACTCGCACTTTAGGCGTACTAAATCTGACTATGAAACTGGCCCTAAGATCCATTCTACGTTCCTTTACCAGTTTAACTGTCGTTTTCCAGGCATTTAGGTCTAAATTATCAACCAAATTATGTGGATTTTTGGACATTTAAGAGTAGAAAATTCCAACTTTTAAATTGTATTTATATTATTATTACTTATATTTAAAAGGAACATAAAAATAGTTTTGAGTTCATTCCATCACAATTGATTAGAATGCCAAAGACGGGGAAATCAGTGCTTGATCCCGATTGGGTGCACTGAGGGTGGTTTTTTCGTAAATGGTTTTCACTCTACCTCCACTCAAATGAGGGCGCACTTGCTCTAAAGTAAACCTTCCTAATCCCTAACAATTTTTTTTAGCACCTCGTCTTACTACCCGTTCAGGTCATACGCTTAAGTACTAATTACACTAATGGATTAGGAATTGGGAAGGTTGAATATAGGGGAAGTGAACCCGCATTTGCGTGGAGGGAGAGTGGAAAACCATTTAGGAAAAACCACCCCCAGTTCACCCGACCGAGATTCGAACCTCGATCTCCCCGTCCTCGGTGGTCTGACTCAACACGACTGGCGCGTTAGCCAACTACGCCACCGAGGCGGGTTATAATCCCTAACACATTAGTTCAATTATAATGTAGGCGTATAACGAGAACGGGTAGTAAGATGCGGTTCTACGAAAACAACTCAAGCGCAACATCCGATTGACAATATCTCAGCTTCCTAAGCAGCCCCTTAATAAGCTACATATGATAAAACACGTAACAAATAAACAAACTACTGTTAACTACAAATATTTAAGCACTTATGGGTTGAGGAGAAGAAAGAGATTGTTTAGAACAAGTGTACCCGCATTTGAATGGGACAGTGTAAAACTATTCAGAGAAAAAAATCATCTCAGTTAAACCTGCTAGGATTTAAAACCTAGGCTTCCCGTCCTCGGAAAACCTAAACAAACAGGGGCATTATCTTTAAGAATTAAACAAGGTATATTCGCAAGCAAACATATTTTAACAGTCATCTGATTGTCCGGACAATAGACAGACTATTTATAGAACATTAATCAAATATACAGCATATAGAACCAACATGTCATACAATTTGCAACACTTTTCCTTCAGTGACGTAACAATGTGTACACAACTGAAAGGAGCTTCGTGATGTCATTTAAATCCCTCTCATTTATTCTTTTTTATCCTGTCTGTTTGTAATGACAATGACTAGGCAGGCGCAATCTATCATATAAATAAAATAGGATGCATATTTGTGTGTATGTAAACTTTAAAATTCCAAAACCAAGAAAAATAAAAAGCACCTTGTGCTCGCTAAAAAAATTATTTACATCTATTGTGAGACATACGTCTTGGAACCACGTGTACGTCACAGTTTTTACCACTATGTACTTTTAATATAACATTCATTCAGTTTGGATCAAGGAGAAAATATATCAACGTCAAGTCCAAAGATAACTAATACGGTCATTTGGTATTTCCACTTGAAATCCAAAGAGAAATGAGAGAAGATTACATTCAATCATCTGTTTAAATAGTTTGATTATTATTATTATTATTATTATTATTATTATCACCGCGTCTCACTAGCCGTTCGAGTTTTACACACTTACGCTAATGTGTAACGGTAGGGTGATTGTGATATGAAATGGAGGACCTACAGTTTAACGTGGAATCCGAACCACGGTGGAGGCCGGGCATTCCACACATTCACAAGTTGTGATAGAATATATAGAGCGGATAGTATATATTATTGTCAAAATTTCTCACCAAGGATAAATCCAAAGAAATTTCACAATACTGCAAACTTTAGCCGGGCAACGCCAGGCATTTGTAGATAGAATGGTGATTAGTTTTATTGTTCGAACGTTCTTGTTAACAACTGTCGCGTGATGCCATCTATCGGCGCATAAGAACAACTAACGGGCAAATCGTTCTTGCTTCTGGAAGATTATTATGGATCTGCCTTTCCTCGCGAAACCAAATGTTAATAATTTTAATAATTATGATATCTAGGGGTGAAGTTTTGTGGACAATAATGCAATTTGATTTTTAACTAATGACATTAAACCTTCTGAAAAGTGGTTGGAGTACGGTTTTAAAATCGACATAGAACACGAAATTTAGATTTAAAATTTTAAACTCTAGAGAATGAAAAAAAAAAAAAAATCAAACTTAATACATGATAATTTAGGTTGAATTTCTTCAGAATTGATTTTATTCAATATCCTACTAGTTTTCAAAACTAGGAATAAATTATTGTATGACGAATAAACCTAGATTTATTTTTTAATATGAGAAAATTCAACCTAAATATTATGCATTAGGTTTGCTTTTGATTTTTTTTTGTCCATTCTCAAGAGTTTAATTTAAAATCCAAGTTGTGTTCATTATTCTAACCTTCAAACTATATGTATATATATATATATATATATATATAATATATATTCATAAATATTTCTAGTTCAAGATTAGACTATTGTATTTGAGCTTTTATGAGTTTGTGTTTTATTTATTAAAAAGTCGCACATGTTTAGTGCATATTTAAAGAACATGAAATGCTTTTCACAATTTTATATGTTTATTACATTCAAATTTAAAATCTCTATAAATCAAAAATATACATACTCTCGTGAATATATAATGAATTAATTTCCTTTCAGGAAAGGGGGGAGGCGCAGGTCCAAGTTCGGAGTCACGTTACAGTTTTGAGCGACAGAGAAAGAAGACATGGGACTGACGTTTTTATGTCCACTTATGTTCTTTCCTTTCCCTCCGCCAAGTTATTTATTCCAGAAGGCTTTACGAGAACCAAGATTTACACTCTCTGACTTGGAGCAGATGAAAACAAAATGTTGGGGTACATCTCCTTTATTTAATCTACTTTCTCATACGATAGATTAAATTAACAATCAAATATATATTTTAATTACGGGAAAAAAATAACACTTCATAAAAATAATTCAAACAAAAGCGTACCTTGTGTAATATGTGAGGTGATTTTTTTTCTGTATGTACGATGACAAACTATCTATACATAAAAGTTTCTTTCTAACAGAATGCTAACATAACGTTAGTTATCGAAGGAAAAACGAGGGGGTAACAGGACTGCTTGCATACCTACGTTAAAAGAGATATTTTAACATAGTCACTGAGGAGCACGAACAATACGGGCAGACCCGGGTACTTTCGCAGTTTCAATGTTAGTTAAAAAATTAAGCCATAAATTTGCATTTTATATCAAACCAATCAATTAGTAAAGACTAAAGAACCAATTAGAATTTTTCTTATTTCAAATGTACTTTTAAACCGACAAAAATGTAATAATATATAAATAGTTTAAACATGATCATCATACCACTCTCTGAAAAAAAAAAAGGTAAAAAACTATCAAAGTCAGCCTTCATGCAAAAAGGCATGCAGTAAGATAGTCCTTGACACTTCTCGTGGAACTAACACCGGCATTGGATGTCATCTTTGTAATTCCCATCACAGATAGAATAAGTATTTTCATCATCTCTAGGTGCTCGATTCGTTTGTTTGGCATGTTTTATGATAATTCCGGGAGTGGAAAGAGTTGTTAGTAAACCTAAATAAGTTTTAACTTTAACATTTATCATTCTTGTTAATTCTTTATTTTTGAAGGAACAATTACAGGATCATCGACATCGTCTACATTTTCAGCAGTACATTCATTCGTTCCATACTCCCGTTCATAGGTATAGGAGGGTGAGGGGGTGTTGGGTTCAGTAAGAAAAACACGTTAATACATTTAAATCGTAAATTTTTGGGTAAGTAGCTTATACCGAAAAATAGTGTGAAGTTAAGAAATTAATACATACAAATTAATAACACAAATGTATTACTACATTTAGGTAACATCAATAGTACTTTTTAAAAAACATAAAACTTTATTCTCATACAATAATAGTTTTACAAACTTTAAGGTGGTCATTCATTACTTTTTATATGCGACAAGGTTTTTGTGACGACGTAAACTTTGTATAGTAATCAATATTCCATTAATTTAGATATTTTAAAATATCAGGACACGACCATACGTATAGAATATTATATATTATATTATTAGCAGTAACAGTGTTTGAACAAGAAATTACAAATTTCTGAGAAAGTACCTCCGGGTGAAAGGATACCTTACACCTCTTAAAGGCCTATCTACAGACTCCATATCCGTAAGGTGCTTAGTACTTCGTAAGAGATCCACTCCACACTAATAGATTGCACTAGCTACAGAGTCCATATCCTTAATTCCTTAGTCCTTACCACTACGTAGAAGTTGACTCGACTTTAACTTTCAAAGGACTAGTCGATAAGGACTGCTAAGGACTACCAATCACACCAAAGTAAGCGTGCGCGCGCATCGAAATGAAAGCACCAATGGCAGCCAAAGGATCCGTTGCTATGGAAACAAATACAAAATTATAAAATAATTTTACGGACTAAGCTATTTCAGAACTATCCTGAACGTTTTTTTAAAAGTATGTTGAGTAGTTACTTGTGTTATAATTTTATTCTGCTGGGATATCGTCTGCTTGCGCCTAGCTCTAGAAAATTTCCTTTCGAAGCGTCTTATTGAACGTTGTTTCCAATTTCTCGTTGGTTGGCACGGTCACGTGATTACGGATACGGACTGTGTAGATGCGATTTCCATTTCTAAAGACCATTAAAGACTTAAAGACTATAAGGATGCGGAGCTTACGGAGTCTGTGTCAGGGCCTTTACAGAGCCGCTCAAAGTTAAGAAGACAGAAGAAAAGGGGGGGGGGGGGGGGGGACAGGCGCACGACGTATTAAAGAGAATGGTCGGAAAAAAGAAAATAAGATACACTAAATCCGTCCTTAGTATATTGCGTTTAGAAAAAAAAAAGAAGTTATTTAGTCTTTCTAAATGTAGTGCAGTCGCACATAGATATCGGGTTAAAAATATTCAAAGCTCCCCTTTCATTCTCTCCCCCTGCAATAAGACTACAATCCCTTAGTTTACAACCATTTATTTCCTCCCAACTCCCCCCCTCCCCCCTCCCCACCGAATCTTACCCCTTTTACATATACCACAAATCATGCTTCTTTACTACCTTGACCAAATCCTCTTGTTTATATCTTGGGGGGTAGGATGCCGATAGAGGGGATGATTTCACGTATTCAATATTAAAGCTGCTGTATTAATATTTAACATAATTAGTCGGATTATACTTCTCTTGCTTAGATAACACACATCTAGCTTATATTGTCGGATTTTACCGTTATTAACTATGATGCTCATTTTTTTTAAATCTCAGCGTCTTACTACCAGTTTAGGCTATACGCATTTGTGCTAATTACGCTAATGAGTTAGAGAGAAGTAAGTTTGAATCTAAAGGATGTGTACCCGAATTTGAGTGGAGGGAGAGTGGAAAATAATTTAGGTTAAACCACCCTCGGTACACCCGACCGGGATTTGAACCTCGATCTCCCTGAAATTGGCAGTCCAGTGTATTGTGAGAGTGCCTCCTTGGACTATGTGGTCACCGAAAGAGGAGTACTCAAATAGATCACATGAAACTAGCAAGCTTCACACAGGCATTAAAATATTACAGATATGTTTTATTTTATCAAACCCTTAACTCGAATCAGTGGTAGAATGGCCTAAAATGGTGTAGTTTTTAACGTGTGTTCCGCAGCACATTTGTGGAGCGCGAAACCTACAAAAGTGTGCTTCCAAATTTTACTATTATTATTATTATTAGCACCGCGTCTTATTACTCGTTCGGGTTATACGCACTTACGCTAATGTGCAATGATAGGGTTATTGTGAGATGAAATGGAGGACCTACAGTTTAGCGTGGAATCCGAACCACGGTGGAGGCCTGGCATTCCTCACATTCACAAGTTGTGATTAATACACATCTTGTCAGAGGTGAAGGAAGGGTTTGGCAATCAGATAAATCTGTGCCGGGACCTAGGATTGAACCCCGGACCCTCAGCACAGAAGTCCGACACGTTACCCCTAAACCACCAGGTCACCCTTCCAAATTTTAATCAGACATTTATTTCTCTATTTGAGGCATTTAACGAACGCTTTTTTTTTTAACCGACTGATTTCTTAATCAGTACCTGACATTATAACATAGCTTAAATTTATAATATACACAACAACCAGCCCTCAGGGGTTTAATTTATCAATGTTAAAGGGGAAAACCTAATCGCATTAATAATAAATTTGTGACCATGCTGGTAATCGAAGCCGGCACCGTTACATTTGTAGGCAGACACGTTACCGGTTGATTGTGATCTAATTTGTCTGACTGTAAACATTGTCCTGCTCTCATCAAACGGAAAAGAGAGAGAAAACTTAGCCAATTTGAACACTAATAATTAAGAGTCGCCTTATCATTCATAGGCTCGAATTATATAGAACTAATTATAAAGTCAAACTCAATCCTCAGATTGAGATACTAATTAATTTATTATTACTACTTGGAATACTTATATTATAGTTACTTTAATAATGACAAAATAATGCTAATCATTACTGAATATTATTATTGTTGATTAAAACCTTATCTGTCGGTAGAGCATCCGCCTAGCGAGTCAAATGCCCCGTTATCGATTCCCGGTTTGCACTAAAAATATTTCATTGGGTGCGTTGAGGTATCCACTTCCACAGAGACCAGGAAACTGGGTGATGTATCTATTATAAAATTAAGTCAGCTTGTAAGTCATGCGTTGATACGATCTGTCGATTCAAAAATTTCACTTTTAATATCCAATATCAAATATGTATTTTAACAATTTTATAATTACTACTTTAAAATCAAAATAAAAAACAAAATAACATAAAATGTTGAATATCTTCATTTAGCTTAATTAATTTTTGTATGATTTACAAAACTCTATTTTATTAAAAATGTTTTATACTTTTTTTTAGTCCCTTTTTCAAGTGTTACGCTAAAAAAAATGTTTTTATTCAAAAGTGTGCCACAACGAATACAAAAATATTTAAGAACCACGTGTTTCTCTATCACAAATATTGGATGTGCTGAGGGTACCTTTCCACTAAATGGTTTAGCACTTCCCTTCCACGAAAATGAGGGTAAACTACCTATGAAATATTTCTTTCTCGTCCCAATCTTATTAGGGTAAATATGAGAATATTAGGGTAAGAGGCGAATGCACGCAATAAACAATAAAATACATATTTAAAACAAAATAACTTCGTTACTGTTTTCATTATACATACATTTTAGACTTCTAAGGTAATAAATACTTAATTTTACTGTTTTAGACCTTATATCATCTAATGTTACATATGATTCATCTTGATAATATTCAGAATAATATTTTTTGTTTGTTTTGCTGTTGGCTATATTGATATTAACTTATTTGGTGGGAGTGCACAAATTCTAATCGAATTAAATATAATATTCCAGATGCCGAAATGAAATTCGAATATTAAAAAAATATATATCTTAGTAACAAAATAATATTCTGTACATATATATGTGTGTGGTTGAAACAGAAATATTGGTTTGAGGCGAAGTTGAAGCTGACGAAAGTTTGAATATTCCCCTCTATTATTTGTCAAAGCAAAGTGTTTTATGTGCGCGCGGCTCCTTAATGTTGAAATATTACTGATCAAAGAGGAGAGAATGTTCACTGGTGCGACAGTTTCCAACATGGGTCGTCCTCTGCCAACGATGTTATTCACATGGAAATGACAAGATCCGGGCTAGAAACTATAGAAAATTAAACACTTCGCGAGAGACCATAGAAAGAGCTGCCAGCGTACGATTGTCAAGTCCCTTATTACTCGACCTTATATCCCTTAACGACGGGCTTCTCTGACCTAAATTAACTTCGTTTCTGACCTTGCCATGTTTTTTTGTTTGTTTCAGAGCCAGCCTTTTCTGTGTTTTTTTTTTGTAGTAACGGAATAAAAACATAATTAGTTTTAAACTACTTTTATGATTCGTATCAATTTTACGGTTGAAGAATATCATACACAAATATTATAATTGGGAAATTTAATCTTTTTTTTTTAAAAGACTAGTTTGCTAATTTAACTTTGTCTCATTATTTGCATTATGTGGTAAACTTAAGATTTCTTTTCGTCACCGTTGACTCGTTACCCGTTCGGATTGCACACATACGTATTAATAAAGCTAATGTCTTAGGGATGAGAAAGGTTGAATATAGAGTAAATGTGTCCACAATTGCGTGGAAATACTAGCCTCAGTACATCCGACCGGAATTCGATCCCCAATACCTCCATAACCTGCAGTCCAGTCTATTGAGAAAGTGACGCCTTATTAGACTATTCGAAGCGAGTAACATACATTTTGATTGGAAATATTTGCTGTGGTTATTATAGATGCAATTAACTTTGTGATAAATGGGTGAAATATAAATTTTATTGTTCATAGTAAAACTTTAATGAATACATCACAAGGGCATGAATTATTTTACATACATTTACCCCTACCGTGCGGGTAGCATTAACCAGAGTGAGCCGTTAATCTGTTAATAGCTCATAGGACACGCGCTGATAGGCAAACCGACAAAGGCGTCAGTTCAATCTAGTGGGATAAAAGTAACATAACATCCAAATAACAAGTATGAATGAATGCCATCATATGTAGCCCTAGGTACAGACAGAGGATGAACAGACAGGCATACATGGAGACAGACAGAATAAGTTAGAGTCAATTTTAAGTTCAGAGAAACATTAAACGTCAAGATCCATCATAATCTCCAGGTAAAAAAGTTCACGATTACAACACTTTCTACACATGAGAAATTAAAAACAATTAAATTTAAAAATAACTATTTATAAAAAACCCAACTAATTCAATGATTCAAATTTGGCATTTGTCGAGTGAAGGTGAATGGAAACCTCATTTCGACGTAATTTATGGTTCCGATATCCTGGTTGAAAGTTAGTCAGATGGAATTTTAACATTGAACTGCAAGTTAGTATATTATGTCCGACACCTTAACTAAAGGTCTGCCCATGTCTGCCCATATGGGCTCTATTCCTGGCATGGATGAAAAAAGTTATAATTTGTTAAGTTGGAGTTTACTATTTCGAACATTTTTGTTTTGCTTTAAGCCACCGAGTTGGTCGACTAGACGTTCCTGATCTACCGGCAGTGGCGTGTATTGTAACCTTCTTCTGAGGTTGTGCCACTATATAGGAGCGAGTACTTCGTCCCGATGAGATGATGATAATGATGATGATTATATGGCGCCAGTAGAAGTCTTAACTATAACTTGAACCCAACTAACCAGACCATGACAACCATAGGAACAAATCCCCTTTGCGAAAAATACCTATGGTACTGCCGAGGATTGAACTCGGGACTTCTAGGTTTAACTTTAAAACTTTAAAAGTGATGATTTGGACAACGGGGGTGCTAAGTGCTGTGTCTGTTCTAGATTTAAGCTAGTTTTAGATCATGTGCTGATATAATCAGTCTTTTCAGAAAGTGTACGTTAAATACCTCTAATAGATAGTCTGTAGCCATGCGTATTAAAAGTGGATATGTTTAGGTTCACATGAAAATCTTGTAACTTTATCCTCCGTGTATACGAGTTTATATTGGTGGTGAACCCGTTGGGCTGAATTCATATTCCATTTGTTTGAATTCACCTTTTGTGAAACGGAATCCGTTCGTGGAATTGGATAGCACTGATATTTTACGCGGACAAATATCTCGATTAAAACCTGGTGTTTGTACAACTCACCTAGAACGATCCACATGACGATGGCGTTCCCTCCCACAGCGACAATCAGCATGGGGGCAAACACCGCGGCCCACACCAGTTTCTGCCACCAGGGTAGGTCGTAAGGCCGGGGCTGCGGGAACAAACACTCGCCCAACAGCTCTCGGAAGGAGTTACTCCTCCCAGGGGACAAAAACAGGTCCTCGTCGTTCACTACCACGGTCAATAACTCCAGCACCTCGGAGCGATTCAAGGACCACGCCGAGGACACGTTCCTCAGAGGACCTGTAGCAAGAAGCAACTCCGCCGTGCAGTTGTACAACAGCTGGTCCGGAATTTCGTCATCCATACCTCTTAGAGGCTCATGATCTCCTGGTATGATTTACTGACAGCTGGGCAACCACATGTAGTTTTTTTTTCTATCTCTTGATAATGTAAACGAACTTCTACTATTTACTAAAAGGTTTTAGTCACTCTTGATATATCAAATGATTGTCACTTCCACAAAGTCTTAATTTACTAATAGCGATTGTACATCCATGCCTTCTGAAGGTGTTTACACTCCGGATATAGCAAATGATTATCATTTACACATACGGATTAGTTCACTATTAGCGATTGTACATCTTTACCGCTTGGAGGTTTATGAACCTCTGATATAGTAAATGATTATTACTCCTATAAACGTCTTAGACTACAAGCGACCTCCAAGTTCATACAAACAATCATGATATTTAATTGTATGATTTTCCCTGATACATGTTGCCTTAGTTAATTTTTATCTACCGTGCATCCATACCTCCTGAAGTTTTATTCAGTCCTGATATAGCAATTTAAGATAATTTTATATATTCCCATAAAATTTACTATCAGGAGCTGGACATCCATAACTATAATCTATTTCTTCCCCGATATAGGCCCACTTTAAAGGATATTTCACGCTTGAAAACTTTTGTTTTTGGTTGTCATTCATATCTTTTATACATATTCCCGATCTCAAAGGCCTAAACAAGTATGTTTCTTCCTGAATTTATAGTATATTGTATTTTTATTCCTGAATGTACAGTATTTTGTACATTATTAACGTTGATTGAATATTTTACACTTAAACAAGAGTTTGGATTAAACAAATAATCAAACAACAAGATTTGTGTGATATGGTATATTTTTGTTAGTCCCAAGTTTGTTCGTAAGTAGAAAACACTTTAAAATGTAAATTTACGTGAGTAATATAAGGGCACACTTGTTAAAATTCGACAAACTACAGAAATAAAATACTGTAGTAAAATTTAAACAATTAAGTTTATTGATCTATTTATAATTTCCTGTTAGTTACGACACACCGTGTTACTTTTCATATATAAACAAATTTGACAAAAAAATTATTTTTTTAGCCAGGAACAAAATAGGATCAACATTTCAAATGAGTCAATTTTGTTTGCTTGAAGTGTACCAAACGGTATATTTTGCTAATAATATACTTCATTTCATAATACACTTTATTTTGTTCATAAATACTAAATTAATTGACACACATTGGTATTCTTTTGTGTTTGCTAAAAGTAATAAATATTTACTCTTTGAATTAAATATAAATAGATAACGTTTAGGACTCTTATTTTTTATTTTTTTAATCCACACGCAAATCAATTTATTTCCAACTTAATATTAATCTTCAAAGCTGATTCTAAAGAGGAAAAAAATAGTTTTGTTACTTGTTTTTATACATAGCGTTTATTAAATTAGCCTCTCTGATGTAGAATTAAAATATCCTACGGTAATGTTTGAAAAGCATTAGACTATTAGTATATTTTAATTGAATAAATATATTAATGTCATTAAAATTATAAAAATAATAATTTATTACGATCATTGATTTCAATGTGTATAGCTAGAAACTTTTACTCGCACATACATTATTTAAATTTATAATATCAACCTCTATTACGTCAAAATATATAACCCCTATAATCTATAAAACCTCTAAAAGATACAACAAATATTTAAAAACATGGATATTGAAAATCAACTTATCAGTGAAATAAAACTTTTTTTAGCACAGCGTCAGCACCTGTTCAGGTTATACGCATATATACTATTTACGCTAATAATTTAGAGATGAGGAATGTTGAATTTAAAGGAATAGTACCTTCATTTGCGTGGAGGGAGAGTGATGAACCATCTTGGAAAACCACCTTCAATATACCAGACTGGAATTTGAACCCCGATCTACCTGTCATCGGCAGTCTAGTCTAATACAAAAGTGACGTCCTAGACCATGCGCTCACCGAAGCAGGTTAAATTTTGTTGAATTGACTTATAGCCTGTTAATATAAATATAAACCAACTTTATGTAGATAGCTTAATTCAGCGCACAGCATTTTTAATTGATAATAATTTTTTTTCTATTATAGTAGTGTTTGCCAATACTTCTAAATTTTCTATTCCCTTTTAATTTTTTAATATTTACTTTATAATATTGATGATCGGGTTCAATAAAAGGGCACTTTTGCATATACAATTTTTCTCGCGCAAAACCTATTTATACCTACCACAAAATGTCTGGACCAATAACTATTGAAATAAATTATTTACAAGAGTGTAGATCAATTACCCCTGTACATCCACAAACCCCGCTTTGACTTGACTGGATTGCGGTCCACAATTTGACCCACATTTCTTCAATCAATGCAGCAGCAGAAATACATGTAATTTAACTAACTCCTTTACGAAAGTCAATCTTTGATCCTGGAATCCTCGTATCTTCCCGATGTACAAGTATAAAACCAACTCACGCGAGAGTCGTAATTTGGCGAATTACTTAACACTCACTTGTATGGTACTTTCGACTCGGTGGGCCAGTTCAGCTCCAAGAATAACACGGTCTAATATTGACTTGTAATTTTAGATGATGTCTGATAAAATCAAATTTGACATTAGTTTGATTTAATTTAATTTAACATAGCGAGTAATATTCTATGTTCAACCCAATTAGCTTAATATTAATCACATTTTCCTCTTAAATTCTAGTAGTTCAACTGTGAACCCTGCCAAATTTCGTTAAAATGGGTCCACATATTTAGTAAAAACGGGTAGATTTACTTTTGAGTGACCCCCATTTTTAAACGGATAACCAGATAGAAAAAATATGTATATACGTAGTTCCACCTAGGTTCAAAGAGCGTTCCTGACAAAGTTTGTAAATTGGTCGGCGCATTTGACTGTTGTCACGGAACAAAGAGCCAGACGCAATTCAAAATTGTTAAGAAAAACAAAACCTCGCTACGCTCGGATATAAATTATTATTATTATTATTTAGCACCGCGTCTTACTACCCGTTCGGGTTATACGCTTAAGTACTAATTACACTAATGGATTAGGAATTGGGAAGATTGAATTTAGAGGAAGTGAACCCGCATTTGCGTGGAGGAAGAGTGGAAAACCACTTAGGAAAAACCACCCCCAGTTCACCCGACCGAGATTCGAACCTCGATCTCCCCGTCCTCGGTGGTCTGGCTCAACACGACTGGCGCGTTAGACAACTACGCCACCGAGGCGGGTTCTCGGATATAAATGCACGAATTAGTATATTCGAGTAAGGCTGTTGAAATTTACATATCTGAGTCTACAAGGTATTTCTCTGTTCTCCTAATAACACTCAAATATACCCTTCCATATTGACGATAAAATATCCTATTCTAACAGCGAGCTTCAGCAGATGAGGGACTAGGAAGATTTAATTTAAAGGAGGTGCACCCTCATTTGCGTGGCGGGAGTGTGGAAAACCATATAGGGAGCGAACTCGACCGAGATCGAACCCCGATCTCCCCGTCTTCGGCAGTCTAGTTTATTCTAAGAGTAACGCGTTAGACCACGCAGCCACCGAAGCGGTTATGTGAGCTAATTAGTTAATTAAGATTTCTCAGAACCAAACTTATTTTAACTTATTTTCATTGTGTCCAAAAGTATTCTAATTACTGAATTATAACTAACCTATGTAGTAAGAACAATCCATTATTAGTATCATTTAAACCTTTTTTTACAGAACTAAAAATTCTATAACATTTCCCGTAGTTAAAAAAAAATGTAATGAATATATTTCGAGGTGAAAGATAAAAATAGATTGAATTTAAAATTAAAGTGAAACATGTTAAAATATAATAATCGTAATTTTGATTTAACTTGGCACATACAATAATCTGTAAATACCTTAGTAAGTAAATGACTGACTCAGTAAAGGATTCTCGACGAATAGAAACATGTATGAATGGGTCAGATTGTAGAAAAACAAAACATGTTTTTATTATTCTCTGAGGTATGTGCAAAGTATGATGAAGTGACTAATAGGCAACAGAAATATTAAAAATGAAGTACTGCTTTTCTCAAAAGAGCTTAACTTTGTTAAGTTCCGAAAACATGAGTTTTTTTTTTGCTTTGTCCTGAAATTTAATCTTTGTGAGGATAATCGTGTAACCTTCTTACTAACATTACCACAATACCCACTCAGAGAATTATAGCCATCTAATCTCTACCGGGAATATAACCAAGATTCTCAAAGAAGCGAGGTAAACGCTTTATCGAGCTCAAAAGAGAAATATCAACGAGGCGGTGCCTTGAAATAAAATAAGTAGCTTTACCTGTAAGAATAAACTCTATACGTTTTATACGATGTTTCATTGGTTATTATTATTATTATTATTATTATTATTATTATTATTATTATTATTATTATTAGGTGTTATGTCTTACGACAGGTCCATTCCTTTTGTCAGTGAAGTTAGACTGCTTCCTCTTCCTTCAGCTCCCAGAATTATCTTCTTTCCTTCAAGTCATCCAATATTTTAATCCTTCTTTTTCCTAAGCTCCTCTTTCCCTAAACCTTTCCTGATATGACGTCGTGAAGAAGACTCCCTCCTAAGGATGTGCCTGATCCAGTTTGCTTTGTGCTTAAGAATCACATCCAAAATGATTCTCTTCTCACCCACTCTTCTTAGGTCTTCTTCATTTGTCACCTTCTCTGTCCATCTGATCTTCTCACGTCACGTCTTCTCCCGCACCACATTTCAAATCTTTCAGAGTATTTCTTTTTAATCTTTCTGAGAGCCTAAAGTTTCTTCTCCATACAGCACGATGCTCCAAATGTAGCGTTTCAGCAGTTTCTTCCTCAGTTACAAACTCAACTTGCTGGTTAGAAGTATTGGATACACGCAAATAGATCTGACAACGAGTTTTTAACCTCGGCAAAACAGTTAAGTCTACAAACTTATTTTCCCCCCACAATATTTTCTTTCACCGCATTTATCAATAGTCTTAATTCAGAAAACCGTTACACCAAATATTATACTCCGTGTAAAATAACAAACTTACACATAAATAATATAATGTTTTGAATACCAGCCCCTCAATTCCTATCAACCCCCCTACAACCCCACTAAAACTCGAAAACGTTCTGTAAAGTTGATAAACGTGTGATCAATCCTACCTCTGAGATTGTAATCCTTCTATTCCTCTATTTAATTCATTCTAATCATGTTGGTAACATTTTGCATGTACAGGCAATAATTTCATATTATTTTTAGCGCGAATAGATCAAAATATTACCAACAAAAATTAAACTTAAAACAAAATATTTTAGGTTTGATCACAGGGAAAAATATTTAATATCTTTATTATCTGCAGATAACAAGTATTGGTATATTATGATTTTGGTAGGAAAAACAGTAGAAGTTGGTTACTAAAATAATTTAAATTTTTAATATATTCATACATAAAGTCATGTTGTCTGCGGTCGTTACTTTCATACATATTATTAATACCTATAAAATAGCATAAATAATAAATTTAAATGTTATTTATTTTGGCTGCAAATAAATGCGTTTGAATTTTCTCTGCCGTTCTTCTAGTTAGAGTATACTACCCCTATTGATAGAATAAACGTTAGTATCTTGGTTTCAGCTGTCTTTACACATTAATATGAACATTATATTTGCCAAGCAAAGTTTTAACTCTGCATTAAAAAGGAATAGAATGAAATAATTTTCGTAGAAAATTATTTTTAATAATGTTTAGTAACTGGCAACTTTAATCTGTTCGACCTACATTTCCCTTGTAATTAAATCCATTGAAGTTATAATTATTGTACAAAATGAGTCTAAATTTAAGTTTAAAAAAGTTGCTGTGATTATAAACCTTTATTTTTAAACAGAGTTGCTTCGAAATTTATAATAAATAAAAACTTTAAATTTTTTGGCCATTTTCTCTCTCTACATACGCCTGATAACGTTTTGATAAGCTCATTTTAGGCTTATATATTTATATTAATTAATGCTGTATTAAAATGTTTCATCTGTATTCTTAAACTAATGCTAAGTTTTTTATAGTCTAAAAAATAAAATTTAATTTCAGAAATTTTAAATATTTAAAAACTAAACTCAAACAAATATTCAAACGTTACTCTCATGTTTTTACCGATTTGGATTATTCTTCCGATTTGAAACTAAAATACTATCCATACAAAATACAAAATTTATGTTTTGGTTGCAAAGTAATTGAGTATATTATATAAACTAATATATATATATATATATAAAGTTAATAAACTTGTATAAATATAGAATCTTATATATTTTTATATAATTATTATATAGTTCTATTGAGCTTTATATTTTATTTACATTGAATTAATATTCATAAAAGTTCTTATTTAAATATTAGTAATTATTTAAGAAATTGGAAATATTTAATAGAATCTTTTAGTTTTAAAATTTATTTTTATTCATTTGAATTTGTCCGTGAATCTTTCGTAGGATATTAACTATTCAAATTTTAATGTCATTACTTGGATCAGTAATTACATAACTAATTGTCAAACTTCTCGAAGCAAGTTGTGAGGAATAGTCGCGACACTAAACGAATCTCCTTATCGGCCTCACAACTTGCGCACTCGTCTCGCCGTCACTACAAACGCGCTGATATCTCTGTTTCCAAAAGAGTCGGCGTCGCGTTGCGTCCGACTAACCGACGCTGGGACAAGCACGCCCTTAGAAACATAACGGCGACGCTCCCGCTCAGCGTCTGAGACGCGTCATAACGGCTCGTTGTCATTGAGGGAACTTTACCGCGTCCGCGCATGCGCGGAAAATATTTGGTGCCTATGAGCGCCCCTGGCGGCAGCTCAGATTCAGGTCAGTCATCTGGGACCGAAGAAAGGCTTGGATAAAACATCAAATGTTACAGCAATAGCTACCTGCGATATATTGCCATAAGTCTACAAACTCAGCTTAAGCGCACTCATATTATTTTTATTATTGGTTGAATAGTCATCAAAAGTTAACTTGTATACATTTTTATTGTTGGTTAAATAATCACCATCAGATGCCTTATGTACCCCTCGTTTGCCCTTAAAGGAAACAAACTTACCTTGATTGGTTACATTATGGTGCAGCTTATAAGATAATGGCATAGTGTAATACATGAAGGTAAGGAATGTATTTAAATGGATTGTACATTTTTAATATTGGTAATATAATAATTATTGGTTGTATCACATTTTTTATTATTGATCATACACTTACCATCATATACCCTAAATAACTTTTATTATTGGTTATATAATGACCATAATATACCCTGTATAAATTGTTATTATTGGTAATACTTAACATAGCCTATTCCAAGTACCTTTTCATTTTTTGTTTTTTAGCTACAATCAGCTACCAGACATATTTTTCAAGCGCCCCCCCCCCCCCCCCCCGATAAAAATGCAGGTACACTTCCAAAATCTGCTTCCTTAATCCCTGCATGTTAGTGCAATTAGAAGGATAGTCCGAACGGATATCAAACGCAATGCACAAAAAAAAAACCAATAGAGAATTTCTTCTTAGTTGAATTCTCCAAATCCGCATAGGTCGTCGCACGATGTTACACGTCACTCTATAATAACTATACTGGACTGCGGATGACGGGGAAATCAAAGTTCAAATTCCGGTCGGGTGTATTGAGGGTGGTTTTTTCTAAAGTTTCCCACTCTTACTACAGGCAAATATGTTTACATTTCCTTTAAATGCTCTACTTTTTCTTATTTCAGAACCATAAATGCAGTTATACTTATTCGTATAGTCCGAAAGGGCACTAAAATATGGTAAAAAATAAGTTTCCTGAAATAAACTCTATAAAATAACTTTATAATGATGTCGCCAAAGATTAATAATTATGTATTTTATAGAAACTAAACTAATATTTACAACTCTCAGCTTGTTATTTGCTTTTTAACGTATACAAATAGCTCTTTTTGTTTTAATAATCCAAACACATTCAATCGTTTAGCACAAGTTAAGGGTTATTATTGCCAATAACCAACTTAAATTGAATTCCGAATCACTGGTACTTGTTTTACTTTATCCTCACAATAAAAAAAGACTAAGAAACTTTGATTTCATAGGAAAATAAAACATCAAAGGTTTTCAGTGATGGCAAGAAATCGTTTTAAGCCCAAACACCTTAAAAATCTGCTTCGCAATACTGCACTCTGTAAAAGCAAAATAACATGAATCATGTTCTCTAAAAAATAAATTAATACAAAACATTAAAACTGTTAAGCTACTACTTCTGTCATGTTATTTCAAGTTTTATATTTTCATGTAAATTTTTTAAAAGCTAATTAATTTCAAACAAGCTTATACCTTCAATAAAAAAAATTTATAGGTATTAAATGCTCATCTTTTTTTAAATGATAAAAACACAAAACGCAAAAAATTATATCTGTTTTTATAGAAGATAATTTTATTTCATTATTTTAATATGTAAATATAACCAATTCATAAATCTTTAAATTGAATAAATACTTTCTAGTTGTGTTGATTTATACATTTTTAAAGCTAATTATTTTAAATTATATTCAACTCACTAGATAAATTGTCTCACAGGATTTTAAGTGAAACATTCCTTTCAAACGAGTAAAAACAAGTCTCTATAAAACCTCAAGAGAAAACTCCAGCCACTGGCTTTTACCAAAAAACCCATAAAATGTAAATCTATTTGATATTTCTTCCCTATAAAAATGGCTGTATAAGGCAATAGCCAAATGTAAACCCCGCCTCCCCCCCAACATATATCCATACTCAAAATGGGAGCTATTTAAAATCATTCCACGGAAATAGTGAAAATTTAAACTTAATTTATTGAAAAAGAATGGATATTTTATATAAAAAAAATTCATAGGTACAGTATAGAACAATGTTATTATTATGGGCTATCGTAAACGTTGATAAATAAAATTGGACATCATAAATATATGTAAACCATCTCAGAAATAGAATGGAAAGCGACACAAGAGAGTGATGTAAAAACAAAAACAAAATACTATTAAAATCAAATTATTATATTTTTTGTTCAGGCCATTTTAATCTATAGAATATATACATACTTACTTGCTTACTCTATGGCATTAAGAACTAGAAAGCTCATTGCTGCACTTACAAAAGTACGCCGCCTATTCCTATCTTGAGCGAGTTCCATCCAGTCCATCTCATTACACCGTATCTCTTCCCATTGGGTTTACCTGTCAATACCCTGAACACGGTTATAGAGTCTTCCATTCGCGCTGAATACCCTTTGCCCACCGTAATCTACGAGACTTGACTATCCTAATGATGTATTGTGACGAGTAGAGGGTATGTAACTCATCATTATAAAACCTCCTCCATTCTCCAGTAGCCTCATCCTCTCTTTAGACCAAATATATTCCTACGCCTTGTTTTCGGACACCCTAAATTTATTTTCGTCATGTAAGGTAAGATACCATGTATCACATCCATAGAGAACAATCTGTAATACTATTGTTTTGTATATTTTGAGTTTTACATTCCTGGGACAGCAGGCGGGATATTTATATATATATATTAAATTTATATATATATATATAATTATATAATATGCGTATTCACATCATTTTAATGAGGAAATTAATCCAGATGATTACTAACTTAACATGATATAGACCTATCACTGACCTACTTACAGCCCAATTCTCATAGAAAGGGCCTTATTTTGCAGGTATATAAGCTATTTGATCTACTTTCCATTATTCATAATTCGAGTCATGTTCTCTGAAGCCATAACTATTGATATACATATACTACTACCTATAAAATAGCACTAATAATCTAGTAATATGTAATCAACGTTGACTGCAAAAAAGTTTGTATTTGATAAAAAGTCCCTTCTTTATTCAAACTCGACCTTATTTGGGGTCGTCCCGGGATTAGAGAGCTACCACCAACTAAAGTAAAAGTAGGCTCATATACATTTATTTTACATTAACAAATAAATAATAGTAGTTTTGATAATAATGGGATTTGATTTAACAGACTCAGTCATATATTTTAATCCAAAAATATTAATTTTATCACGTAAATGCTCAAGCTAAAATCTTGTTTGAAAATACTTTTATTAGGACTTTCTTAGCTTATAACTTAAAAAATATAACTTTACAGGGATTCGGCAATGTCTTGAATTCAAATTTATCTCCGAGCAATTTTTAAGGATATGTAAACCTCGATGGAAATTTATTTTCCTGTAAAATATGTAATTATGAAAAATCTCTTCAATATTACAACAACTGTTGGAATAGGACATGTAACATAACTTGATCATTGTTATTATATATTCCAATTTTTAATTTAATCCTTAGCGAGTTTTTAGTTAAAAACTTATGTAGTTTTAAAAATATGTAAACTTATTTCTTCACTGATTACATATAAAAAAAAAACTAACTAGAATAAGCCGTAGGGCTTCGAATGAAAGCATAAAATACTTTAAACTTGCGCACAATCGATAGCGACTTTTTTTTTCAAAACGATGTAAGATGAAACTTTGAAAAAAACTTTAAAAAATAATCATACTCAAATCATTTGCGATAAATTTGATTTGTCTCAAAGACAGGAAACTTTGTATCACTGTTTTACAGGGGACCATCTACAGGGTGACCGAGAAGTTCTCGTACTCACAGAGCGGTGCATTCCTTTGTAACTCACGCTGTGAAACGAGGATTCTCCTTAGCCCAGAATTGAAGGCCCTAGTCTAGGGGGCTATTTAGAGGTTCAAACCCCTCCCCCTTCCCGAAAGTTGACAATAAAAATTAATACCGCCTTATTTATGAATTCGAGTGTATACGTATTCTAAAGTTTAAGTAAATTAAAAAAAAATATTATTATTATTATTATTATTAGCACCGCGTCTTACTACCCTTTCGGGTTATACGCACTTACGCTAATGTGCAATGTTAGGGTGATTGTGAGATGAAATGGAGGACCTACAGTTTAACGTGGGATCCGAACCACGGTGGAACCTGGCATTCCTCACATTCACAAGTTGTGATTAATACACGTCTTTGCAGAGGTGAAGGAAGGGTTTGGCAATCAGATAAATCTGTGCCGGAACCGAGGATTGAACACCGGACCCTCAGCACAGAAGTCTGACACCTTACCCCTAGACCACCAGGTCACCTATTTAAAAAAAATAGTTTGTGGCATTGTTCATTATTCAGCCAACAAGGTTGGGTAGGCTATGACAAAATATTGACAAAGAAAATAGGAGGTATTAGTGGATGTAAGGAGAACTGTGAAAGCGGGTAAGCATTTGAGATTGGGAAAAAAAATCTTTCGAGGGTGACCTGGCGGTCTAGGGTAAGGTGTCAGACTTCTGTGCTGGGGGTCCGGGGTTCAACCCTCGGCCCCGGCACAGATTTATCTGATTGCCAAACCCTTCCTTCATCTCTGACAAGACGTGTATTAATCACAACTTGTGGATGTGAGGAATGCCAGGCCTCCACCGTGGTTCGGATCCCACGTTAAACTGTAGGTCCTCCATTTCATCTCACAATCACCCTACCATTACACATGAGCGTAAGTGCGTATAACCTGAATGGGTAGTAAGACGCGGTGCTAATAATAATGATAGTAATAATAATAGCAAAACACTTTTGTCTTTAAACTATTCGAATGGTGGTCCCAAGAACATGTTGCAATTAGGTCGCCAAAGAAAGAATAATGAAAGGGGGAGTGGCCAGATAAGAGAGTGGTACATCCAGATATCAACCCCAAAACAGTTTGCAGTCAGAACATTTGGTCAAGTTGGAAATACATTTATTTGACAAAGTATACAATTTTGAACTATGAAGCAAGGGCGACAACAACCGTTTCTCTAAAACATAAATCTTTGAGCCTCTAACTTTATTAGAGAAAAACAAGATCATCTCTAAAACTATCCATGTTGTGTCAGGGGCAACAGAACCTTATGTGCGTAGGTGAAGGACAGTTTAAAAAAAAAAAAAGGGATTTTAAGGAACTTTTCTATCCTACCCCAGTCTAAAGAGTTTCGGAGGCACTTCCCCGGCAAAATACATTTAGATTTAGAAGTTATTTAGATTAATTTTTAATCGTATATTTGAAAATATAAGAAGGGAGTGAAATAAATATAGTGGCAGTATTTTTATGGGGCAATCCTCCCTTGAAACCCTACTCCCTTGGTTCTGCCGCCACTGAGAATGCCTTTATATTTTAATACATGATAAATTATAAATTTTCTTATTTGGAGGGATAAGGCGTTACTATAAGTTTCTAAATATTGAAAATAAGTAAAGCACTTAATGTATTTAATCCCTCTCCTTAGTTATCATATAATATTAGATCCAGCTAGCTTATAGAGGCATTTAATTTTCGTAAATTTTCTTTGCATTAGGCTGTTGGGAGGCTGTGCCCACCAAACCCGCGCCTCCTCCCCCCTGAAATCTCGACCTGGGTAAGGCCTTGCCAGAAGTAAGCATTTCTGGCGCGTTAGCTGCGATAGTTTGCACACTCGTAGGGAAAAGACCACTTTTTCGCAGGAGACTGGATTTGTAAATTGTGCTAACAAAGCAAGCAGGTCTCGGTGGCGTAGTTGGCTAACGCGCTAGTCGTGTTGAGCCCGACCGCTGAGGACGGGGAGATCGAGGTTCGAATCTCGGTCGGGTGAACTGGGGGTGGTTTTTCCTAAATGGTTTTCCACTCTCCCTCCACGCAAATGCGGGTTCACTTCCTCTACATTCAACCCTCCCCATTCCTAATCTATTAGAGTAATTAGTACTTAAGCGTATAACCCGAACGGGTAGTAAGACGCGGTGCTAAATATTATTATTATTATAAAGCAAGCAGGCTACAAGGACAGTTGTCTATAATCCATTCACGGTAGGAATTACTCTCTGAAAGGTCTTTTTTCCTACCAATATACTACTATATAATAGATATCTGGTAGGGAAAAAGGCCTTTCAGAAAACAATTCCTACGCTGAACAGACTTTACACTCTATAATTAATTGACGCACATCGGGAGAAATGGTCAAACTTTCTCAAGTTTTGTTTTCCGTATGATCTTGCAGTGTTGACCGTGGTACATGAAGTTTTTCCTCTCGATTACGTGCTAATTTAATTGGAGATAGTGTAATCGAATCGGCAACGGCGGCACATGTTTCCAATCGCTCGTATTCTTTCGTCCACTCCGCGACCCGTCTCTAAAACTGCCTGGAGCAAGCAAGTATTCCCTAATCAAGCATTGTCTCTTTACGAGGTAAAACTTTCTTAAAGCGAGCTTGTGACGCATCCATTATTTGAATAATTAAAATTGCCAAACTCAAATAACATGATTTTTGTGTTTTTTAGCATCGTGTCTTACTACCCGTTCGGGCTATACTAATGTGTTAGGATTTAGGAAGGCTTAGTTAGGAGGACGTTGACCGCATTAGCGTAGAGAGAGAGAGAGAGAGAGAGTGTGGAAAACCATTTAAGAAAAACCTTAGTGTACCCGACCGGAATCGAACCCCGATCTCTTCGTCTTCGGCAGTATATTCTAATACGAGATTAACGCGTCAGACCATGCGGCCACCAAAGTGGGTAACAACATGTTTATTACCCTTAGGGGTACCGGGATTTCTCGTCCAACCTGTATATTTTAAAAAGGAGGATGAAAAAACAACACTTGAACTCACTCTGAGTAAATTAAACTTTCTTCGAAAGAAAAATAACGAAGGAAGAAGTGCACATCAGCACAGTTTTTGTTGTTGTTGCTAAACCAAGAAACTTACCAGGGAAACGTTCCACGTCAGCAGATGATGCCAGGTACAGTCTTGTTCATGGAAATTAGACACATCTCTAGATTCACAGACCAAGAAACACACAAGACTATAGTGTATCTACGGTAGGAGAGGTGGTGACAGCCAGGAAAATATACCATGTAACAATACGCCAAAGTAAATAATTTACAAGACCATTTTGTCGAGTTGTTATCTTTGGTAGTCAAAACTTTCACAACATTATTTGTTTTGAATCATTCTTTATTTTAACAGCGTTTACATTATTGGAACACGAAATTATGAAAATAACCCTTAGGATATTTCTTTTTGAGGTTCACTTAAAAATATTTTACAAACTAGAGCTTCTAAAATGTTAAGTTATCTTCATAAATTAAGATGGCAAGTAAGCCAAAACAATTGCGGTTGATGACGTCATACAAACCGTCTTCGATTGTGTTCACGCGGTGTTTACTAAATAAAAATGTTTTATTTTGAAACCAATATTTTGTATGGTTCTTTCTCTAGGTTATAAGAAACCTTTATTCATTTTGGTTGGCAGTTATAATAAAAACTAGGGTGAATAATAATACTTTTTTAATTTATTTCATGTAATATAATATCTCTTGTTGCCACAAAGCCAAAACAAAAGAGCATAACGGTTTTTATTACTATATTTTGTTCTTTCAATAAATTACGAAAACGACAATTTTTACATTAACTTAATCATTAGTGTAGAATTATTTAGGGGTGTGTGGGTCTCCCGAATTTCTATAATATCGAAAATTTTGGGAACTATACTTGTATTCCTAAATATCTAAAACATTGGGTAACTCAATACATTTTTATATTTGCTAAATTATGTGATCGGCATATATTTAAGTTAATTTGGTTAGTCGATTTATTTTATAACTCACTTAAAATTAAGGACGTAAGATATCTTAAGATCAATCGATTTCAACAAGTCACCTGTCATTTTGGAGTGTTGTGCAATCTCTATAGAGTTACTACTATTAGACTAATCATCAAATCTATAAATAGCAAAAACATGTATTGCTGGTTACGAACACCAAGCTGTAGTCAAGCATGTATAGTCTAGAGGTAATAAGTATATTTCATATTCTAGCTTCCTTAGCGCTATTAATATTTCATATGTTGACGTCCGATGTAGATTAAGTTTTAAACTGTAATACTATTTATTTTAATTTCCACTGTTAGGGCCTGTGTATTAATTTATCAAACTAAATACTGACCAGTGTTTTAAGATAGTATTGAAAAATAAAAAATATTTAACTATAAATTTTAAATTCCCGTTCTCGTCCCGAATTAAGGGATTATACAATTCTCGTTCCCGGTCTCGTTTCGCTATCGTTGTCATCTCAAACGAAAAAAACTCTTATCTCGCACATTCATAATATTATTATAATCGTTTGATAACACATTTTATTGATAGTAAATCATAATTATTCGATAATAGGTTGTCATTAGTGAGACTATACCAATGTTTGCAACAAAGAACCTTCTTCTAGCTGTCACTAACCTACTCTGCTATCGTGGATACCTGTATGTCTATGTGTGTATGTTGTTGGCTTGAGTTTAAAATATTAATCCAAATCCTGAGCTTTCCAGAGTGTATTGTTTTAGTATATATTTTCATATATGTCTAAAACTAAAGGTTCTTCTTTTTCACATTTACTTTTAAAATTCAGAAATGAAAATTGTGAAACTAAATAATTCAACACAAACAAATTGTTCAAGCATGAACTACGGAACTTTAAACCTATATTGTTTTATTTTCAAAGCATTGTATTATTTTTACTATTACTCCTTATTAGTGGTAATGGCGGCCAACAAGACGTATCAACTATATTCAAGGAACATTTGGCTATTTTAACTTAGATTAAGGGATATAAGTTTAAGTTAGTAACGTAAATATTGGTGACATTCGATAACATATTTTCTTTTCTTATCTTGTTCAATAATTTGCGATAATGTTCGTTGAAGTTTAGCAAACTTTAAGAAAATAGAGTAATAACTATTAACGTTTTATAATAATGGGTGAAGTTTTGTAATTTAGGAAGGACCTTATCTGACAGCTATAGATATTACTAGATCTACTTTCACGTATTCATACGTCAATCATGTGATCTGAAGCTATCAATTTTGACAGAGATTATTAATATCTATAAAACACAAGTAATATAGTAATATGTTAACAGAAAAAAGTATTTGTATTTTATAAAAAAAGCCCTTTATATGAAAATTGGAGTGTCCACCATATGCTAGTGATAATTTATTATCTTTTAAATCACCGCTTCTCATTACCTGTCCAGGTTATACGCTGGTCATAGGCATTTTAACTTTGACGAATTTAATTAAATGCATTTTGTATTTTTTTCTGCGTCAAACATGGACAGAGTTTTATTTTTTTTACATACATTTTAAAAACTTTCCTGGCTTCAAATTGGTGGTTTATAAGAAGAAAAAAATGTACTACTCAAAAGTTTATTGTTAGTTGCCTATGTGTATAAAAAATTTCTATGAAATTCGTATATCAGTTTATAAGTTAAAAAGGGAAAATTCACATACACTTTCTCTCTCTCTCTCTCTCTCACACACACACACATAAATAAACCCCCTCCCACACACACATATACCCTCACCGAGTGCCTACTTTCACGGTATAACCTGTCAAGTCATGTATTCCGCAGCTGTCACTTTTGATAAGTACAGTAATACCACTAGCAATGAAATAACCTATTAATATGGTAAAATGTTATCATTGTTTACCTCTAAAAAATATTTCTATATTTTCTAAATTTTCTTCCTAACAAAATCCTACCACACACACATGCTCTCCCCTCACACATACATTCAAAAACACACACAAATAAATTAAACGCATAGTGCTCTCTCCTTTGAAATAACATTTTATTTCAAAATATCTTGTTTTTATCTTGTCTTACTGGATGATACATAAATATGTGTGGTTGAAAACGGAAAAAACACTAAACTTATATTTATTTTAGATTTATTTTCATCTGAACAGAATTAAATGTGTAGTTATTCACTAGAGGAGATATTTTAATTTGTTTCAATGAAGATGTTTCTTTCCACATGAGAGGACATGTTTTAATTAACTGTTAGTGTATTTTGTTTTTGTCTGACATTTTCCATTGTGAGTGATGTTGCGAAGCGTGTGGCGTTTTCTACATTTGATCAAACAAAAGATGACACGTCTTTGGCCGGCTTAGAGGAATGAACTGACCTGCAAACTCAATCAAGTTAAGACTTTATATATGTTTAGTTTTTGTGTTATATATAAGCTAGATTTTAAAATATGAACTCGATTTTTACATCGTCTTACTACCAGTTCGGATTTTATGCGTCTGTATTCCTACTAATTACGCTAATATAATAAGGAGGAGGAAGGTTGTATTTAAAGAAAGGGTACCCCACTTGCGTGGTGAGTAGAAAAAGATTTAGGTTAAAAACACCTTCAGTACACAGAATCGGGGATTGAACCCCTATCTTCCCATCATTGGAAGTCCAGTCTGCTGGTAGGGAAATATTTTATGACCAAAAATTACGCTAGTAGTAAAATAACGAAACACTAAAACCACACTAACACTACACTAGCACTTAAACAATACTTAGGCTCGTTCTTTGATACTGGCCTAAAAGGATTGGAACAAGGGATGTAGAATTTAAAAAGAAATGTGTCTGAATTTGCGTGGAGAGAAATTGAGAAACTATTTATGAAAAAAAAATACCTCGGTACATTAGGCCGGGGTGTGAGCTTCAATCCTTTTGTCACCGAAAAAACCAATTAAAGAGAATATCAAGTTAGTAGTCCTTGGAGAAATTTGATCATGTCATTGCTGACGTCACTCGGTAAACAGCAGTTATATTTAATACAAAGACAGACAAACATACTCATTAGTAATGAAGTTTATCAGACATTGGTGTGGATTTTAAAGTTTTTTTTATTATTTAAACTTCCAAAATATGACCTGAGTTTTAACAACTTAGTTTGTCGTTCATTATAGCTTTATAAATGTGACGCGTTGGCTTGTGTACTGAGTGACGTCACACGCTCTGCCAATCAGATCTATTTCTCCATATAGCGATACTTTCTATTCTTTTTACATTGGAAAAACCAGACTAGACTAGACTGACGCCTTCTAGCCCGTGCCCACGGGCGTGGATCTATCTATTAAAATATATTTTAATTTAGGCCTAAATACTTAAAATTATCAACTAATTTTCTTTAATTATATCGCACACAATTTTAAAGATCTCATTGTAACTATTTAGAATATCTCAATTTCGATTTTAAACATATTAAATTCAACGGAGAAAGCAGAACACAGGTAAATTCAGAACAATGTTGACAAACTAACTAAATTTTAACAGCTGAGATGTATTTGTTAAATCAATGTAGAATGCACTGCCCACTGACATATTTTAAGCGTATAGCCTGAACGGGTAGTAAGACGTAGTGATAAAAAAAATACATATTGTACTTGATCTAAAATTTGTTCAAAATGCAGTGCCTATTCACAGACTACATCAGTACAAACTAGCTATCCTCAAGTTTATTAAGATGTGCTCTAATCACTACTGAACCACATATGATAGGCTCTGGTTAAATTCCTGGTGCAGTAAATATGCCCCTCCCTCCACCCTATTTTGGAGGTTGACAGAGTGGGATCTATTCATAGCTCACCGCGTGTCGAGCTCTCTTGCGCCAAAATCCAACAGCAACATAAATAATAAAACGACCACTTGGGATCGAATCAATATTCATCCACTTGGTAGACGTTGAGTGTCGAGAAAAGGCTTAATTCGGTGGAGAGTGTTTGTTGGACCCGAGGATAGGGCTTTATTTCCCGGAAATACCTAGTGGAAGGAGAAACCCACTTCTTCTAATCAACAAGAAACAAGACACCGACAATCTCCTCTTCCACTTAACTTCCTGAAACTTCAGTTCCAGGTTGAAGTCACTTTGTCAGGATTGTGACTTAAGTATCAGTTTACAAAGTCAACTTAGTGGACCTCAAGTGCGACTAAAAACCAAACACAAGATGAAACATTCCTAGACTCGAATGGAATGGGCCAGTTTTGCATATGAAACCATCACATTGCATTCTGGTGTTTGGTTTTGAGCCGCACTAAGTCTGACCATAAAAATGCAGAGGAATTTCTTAGGAAGGCGTCAATTTTGGTTACATGTTTTAGTTTTTTTTATCACCGCGTCTTACTATCCATTCGGACTATGCGCTTATGTACTAATTAGGCTAATAGATTAGGAATGAGGAAGGTTGAATTCAGAAGAATTATACCCGCATTTGCTTGAAGAGAGAGGAAACCTTTTAGGGACAACCACTCTTAGTACATCCGGCCGGGATTGAACCACAATCTCCTTGTCATCAACATTATAGTCTATTGCGAGAGTAGCGCCTTAAGCCATGCGGCCACCAAAGTGGGTAATATAACATTAGGCCTACTTTTAATTTTTAAACAACTCATTAAATGCTTTTAGGTAAAGCAAAAGGCTTAAAGAAAAAAAAGTTATGCTGATATATATGTATAGTACTCAATCCGAAGCATGGTTGGATCCTCAACAGTTCCACCGTCAGCTGTAAAGCCCGGGCAGCACCGAAGAGGCGTACTAGGGAAATAAGGAGTGAGGTAGTTTCCCGTGGCTTTCTTCACCGAGATGGAAGATACTAGCTTAGCGAAATGCATACACCAACTGATACTACAAGCGACAACTTCACTTCATTCATCATAGGGACTGGCTGCATATTGAATGTTATTACTAGTATCGAGCATACCACTGCCTCTTTCATGTTTGTCAGAGCCATAAGTGAGACCGAGACAGATCAATGAAGGTAACAACTTCCTTTAGCCCATACCAGAAGATATAGTACATTGTAAATAATGTATCTGACCATACCAGAAGATATAGTACATTGTAAATAATGTATCTGACCATACCAGAAGATATAGTACATTGTAAATACTGTATCTGACCATACCAGAAGATATAGTACATTGTAAATACTGTATCTGACCATACCAGAAGATATAGTACATTGTAAATACTGTATCTGACCATACCAGAAGATATAGTACTTTGTAAATACTGTATCTGACCATACCAGAAGATATAGTACTTTGTAAATACTGTATCTGACCATACCAGAAGATATAGTACATTGTAAATACTGTATCTGACCATACCAGAAGATATAGTACTTTGTAAATACTGTATCTGACCATACCAGAAGATATAGTACATTGTAAATACTGTATCTGACCATACCAGAAGATATAGTACTTTGTAAATACTGTATCTGACCATACCAGAAGATATAGTACTTTGTAAATACTGTATCTGACCATACCAGAAGATATAGTACTTTGTAAATACTGTATCTGACCATACCAGAAGATATAGTACTTTGTAAATACTGTATCTGACCATACCAGAAGATATAGTACATTGTAAATACTGTATCTGACCATACCAGAAGATATAGTACATTGTAGATAATGTATCTGACCATACCAGAAGATATAGTACTTTGTAGATAATGTATCTGACCATATCTGAATTAGTTATCTATGCTTTCACCATAGATGTAATTTAGTAACCATTCGGTGTTAAAATTCTGTTTGGTAGTTCTGTTTTAAAAATTAATAAATGTTTAAATATGCAATTTTTAGGGAGGTATTTGACATTTGTTTATTATATAATGAAGTTTTATTTTTCCTTCGAAATGTTTCCTAAATTTCAAACTTATTGAATGAGAGTGTTGAAGTCAAAGCGAAGGAAATTTGGCCTTCAAATTCGACATCTTGAAGCATCACACACCCCTAGTATATAAATATATATATTTGCTCCCACTACTGACAGCACTAAGGCAACTGTCTACGTAATATGGTATATATGTAATATATTTTATAATATGACATATATATAGAGAGACGAATATGCAAATATATGGCCATTTAGTTGAATTCTCCCTTAAAATATATTGGAAAAAAAAACAACTTAAGTTCAACATACTGCACTGACATATGCATTCCAATGTTATAAATATACAATGATAGGGTATTTACAGCTGTAGGAATTATTATGCCACTTGCAAAATAACACAATTTTGTTGTTGTTGTTGTTGTTGTTGTGGTGGTGGTGGTGGAAATTCTCGGTGACATATATTCTCGGATCGAGTACATCCCGTCGTCTACATCTGACAAAATACGAAGCTTTATTTGTGAGATGATGTCTAGGACTCTTTGTCGAGACGTACGGGAAAAATATGTTGTTGGAAAACTTTCTGTGAAACCTTGAAAAAAAAAAGATTTTTCCCCCACCGCACCTTAACACCCGTCCGTGCTATCCGTATATAATTATTATATTAATGAGATAGATTTGTCCAGTGACCTGGAAAACGGGGAAAAATCGGGGAATTTGCTTGGTCAGGGAAAATCCTGAGAATTCTGGTTTTTTTAAATCAAATTTCTAAAATTTTCACATATTTTCTAAAAAGAAAATACTCACCTTTCATTTTAAATAGTCAAAATAACAATTTTTTCTTCCAGTTTATACGCACCGAGAATCACTTTTAGCACAGTAGTCCCGGCTGAACATACTATTCTTAATTCTCAAAGTCAACATGGGATCTTCGTGTCACCTTTCCACCCCTCTATCGCGCGTCCTTAGACAAAGTTAAGTCATGGTTATGCACTTGTGAGAACTCGATTACATCATAGGAAGAATAAACTAAAAAAGAATGGGTTTCACAACAATTTTAAAACGTACTGGTGTAAAACTATCTTAATATCTCAATATGATCTCATTTAAATCCAACTTAGTTCGAACTACTCAAGAGGCCATTGCTCTAGTGTAAAATCCACCTCTTCATTGATTGTCATAAATTCAGAATGTTTATGAATCTAAAAATATTATTCCATTAAATTGCGATCTTAATAAAATAATGTTTGTAATTCATAGCGACTGGAAAGCCTGGAAAAGTCAGGCAATTTTAAAATATTGTTTGGCTAAACACCCTGTATAGTAAAAGATTCATTGGTCAGGTACAAACAGAAATAAATGTCCATGGAGGTATATAGAAAATAGCCCATACATGGTTGGTAAAATGGGGACGGAGTGAGGTAGGACATATCAAAGGCTCAATTATAGCAGGCTCTGATCCGCTGCGGTGGCTGCATGGTCCAAGGCGTCAGTATCGCAATAGACTAGACTGCCAATGATGGGGATATTAGGGTTCAATCCTGGTAGAGTGTACTGGGAGTGGTTTTTCCTAAATGGTTTTCCACTTCCCCTTCACACAGATGCGAGTGCACTTTCTCTAAGTTCAACCTTCCTCATCTCTAACACATTAGGGTAATTAGTGTGTAAGCGCGGTGCTTAAACAAAATACCTCTCAACTGTCAAACCGTCTTTGTCAAAAGTGACATCTTCAGAACACATGATTTGAGATGTAAATTCATTCTAGTATTATATCAAATAGCCAAAGCTATTATTTATGATTTTAGTGAGGATTACTCCATCAAGATATCATATTCTGAAAATTGAAAAATGACACCTGGACAAGGGAATCGAACCAGGTCCCGGGTTTGATTCCCGTGTCCAGGTGTATTTTTAAATTTTCAGAACATTCTAGTAGTGTTTATTCCAATGACGATCCTAGTAAAATTGAATTGCGACTGGAGTTGTGGTAAGTGACTGCTAGAAAAAAATACTAGACCTACTTTCATGTTTCCATCCGCCAAACCATATGATCTTTAAGATCATAAATGTTGATTTGTTGTCACTGATGATAATCAAAACTTTGACAACAAACAATTTGTTTTTAATTATTTTTTCTTGTAAGAGTTTTTATATTATTGAAATTCGAACTTGTGAAAATAACCTTTTGGATGTTTCTTTTTTTGTGGAAGCGGCGTCTGTGGTTCCTTTTAAAATGTTTTACAAACGAAAACTTTTAAAATACCGCGCGCCTCCTCTTAACAAATTAAGAATATTAACCAGATTAAACGAAAGCTGTTGATTACGTCATACAAACAGTGTACTGTTGTGTTCAAACGCTGTTTACAAACTAAAAAAGTTTTATTTTTGAAATTATATTTTGTGTGACTCTTTCTCCAAGTTATAAAAATATATTTAATTATTTTGTTGGCTAATTATAACAAGATACAAGTGTGAATATAATATTCTACAATCTATTATTTCTTGCACCATAATATCTCGTGTTGCCACAACCGCGAAACAAAAAAAAATCAGTTTTATTTATTTATTTTGTTCTTTAACTAAGTTAAGAAAAATCCAATTTATACAATATAGTATTACTAAGAAAATAATAATCATTTATATATAAATTAACACTAGTGACTCTTAATCAATGTTTCCAATAAAAATCCTCTTCTGGCTGTCAGCTATCACCAATTAAGTGTCAAATCGACCGTATATTGTCTTAGATCAGTCTGGACATATTTCCTTCAGCTACTCTAACTGCTTGCCGAAAGTAGGCAGACTCCCACACGCCAGTGAGCGCAGATAAAGAAGACGATGTCACCATAGTAAGAGCCGTAACCTGAAGCGAGCTCCCGGTAGGGCTATATAGCCCTGGCTCCCGGTCACAAGAAATATCGCTCCACATTACAGGGAGGAAGAGGCTTTGTGCCGGAGTTAGCGAGTCTCACTTGTTCTTCTCTTTCTTTCCTTCGCCGCAATGCGAGTGTCATGGAGGAAAGAAACAAAAACAGAAAGTTATGGAGAGGAGGTAGTTTTTCACTTATCTTTATGTTAATGGTGAGTCTGTCTACAATGTGCTACCAAAAATACTTTAACTATTTATTTTGTATCGTGTTTCACTAGTCTTTTCGGCTATCCCGGAGAACATCGAAAGCACACAGAGGGAGAAACCTAAAATCAAAAGCCCACCAAGATATGGATCAAAAGCGCACAGGGGGGGGGAAACAATAATTACATAACGAGGCAACATGGCAAACATGTATTATAAACAACCCCCTTTCTCTTTACAACAATTACAATAAAACTACCGGGATAGGTAAGGTTGGTTAGGATGCAAACACAATACAACTTAAATTAAAATATATGTGTGTCGTTCTTGAACAAACCAACAAGCGGTGTTGCCATATGGTAGCTCAGAGACTACAAGCAATGGTGCGCTTTTGATGCACCTACCTTGTGCGCTTCTGATTTACTACAAAGCGGGTACACAAATTTTCCCTGTGTACTTTAAGGCCCGCCACACACAAGGCGGAGGGAAGGCAGAGCAGAGGTAGAGTGAAGGCATAGCACAGGAAGAGGTTTCTGCAAGGCACCGTACATTGCAAGCAGGGCAGGCATAGCACAAGAAGAGGTTTCTGCAAGGCATCGCACATTGCACGCAGGGCAGGCATAGCACAAGAAGAGGTTTCTGCAAGGCATCACACATTGCACGCAGGGCAGGCATAGCACAAGAAGAGGTTTCTGCACGGCATCGCACATTGCACGCAGGGCAGGCATAGCACAAGAAGAGGTTTCTGCAAGGCACCGTATATTGAAACCAGTCCTCACGTAGTTGACATGGCTTGTGAAGAAGACAAACTTCTACATAAACCACATTTTTCAATAATTTTGACCCATAAAAAAGGTCGATAGTGGGTCTGACAAGAAACACTTTAACTTTTCAAGTAATTCAGTTCGGTAACAGTCTTTTCCCATAGCTCATCTTTCGGTTTCATCCTCATGTAGTCAGGATTGCTTGTATCGTACAACACTGGATTATCTTGAACTAACTGGCTAATACGTTCCATTGCAATATTACACTTTGTGGATGAACTACGTGATGAAGGCGTAGAGGACACAGACAATCTGTACCACTGATACAACCAGACCGAGGTGCGACAGAGTTATTCCCATACCACGCCTGTGCTGTGTAAAATGTGTAGTAAGCCATAAGAACACGGTACTTACAAAATCTCCTCTGGTGCACCTGTTCTGCGTCCAATGAGTACTTGGGCTAAGTACGCAGCCTGGCTATCCAGATTTAGAGTAAATGTAACCTCACTCGCGTGGAGTAAGAGGGAATAAATATTTAGAGGTATCACACACGCATTACACCAGACCAAAATTTAACCCAGTCATCGGCAGATTCAATATACGGTATCGCAGGAATGACACCATTGACCAGTGTTCCGCAAACTTTTTTAGTTTATGGTACACTTAACAAAACTTTACCACAAAACTTTTTGTTAAGTTTTGTGGTGGGTACGCCCCGTGGCATCAGAAAATGAATTATGCAACCAATCCAACGGTTGTACGGTAGATCATAGTTAGGAAATCATAGACTAATTTTTTTCATAAAGTAACTTCAAGATTAAAGGTTAAATTTCTTTTTCCGTATCCGGTTCCTTAAGATTTGAAAACATTTCCTTCAAACCATTAGTAATTTGAGTAAACCATGACTGTCAGATTGATTTAAAATATAAGTGTAAGTAAGAAATGCAGACTACACACGAGTACACTTCCTCTAAATTCGACCTTCCTCCTCCTTAACACACTAGCGTAATTAGCCCATAAGAACAGTTAGTAAGACTCGTAATCATGGCCATAGACATCCGTCCTCGTGGTTTAGTGGTCACTGCACCTGGCTACGAAACTAGGGGTCCAGGGTTCTATTACCAACTGGTAACCTCTGTATTTTCTCTTTGAGGGGAATAATTCCAATGGTCGCCAGGGGTTGGTTAATTAGGCTTAATCTAGGTTAAGACTCCCACTGGCCCACACCTTCATATTCACTATCATCACTTCATCTCATTGCAGTACCCTGGGCGAGGAGTCTACACACAGGTGATAAAACTGGATGTCATATCCCTCCCCCAGTCAGTAATGCCACACGTTAAAAAAAATCCTTAGACAACTCGATCATCGATACGAATATTTTTAAAATAAAGTTATTAATCTAAATAATATTTTTAACTGTCGGGAATTGTTAATTTAGTTTGTAGGAATATAATTAATTATTGTTTAAACATAGTAGTCTCGATTATTCAAAGTTTAACGGAACTGGGGTGAGCTCGGATAAACAATAACTCAGATAATACGAAATACTAGAGTTGAACGCCTTAAACTCTCACAGCTTGAAAAATAAAATCATGACAGACCAATAAGCCGCAAGGGTAGCACTCAGTAGCAGTCAACTGACTCGACCAAGTCGAGCGTCAGAGTGTAATATTTACGACGCCACAGTACAGCGGAAACAATTATTCATCCGATGTTTCACTCACACTAAACGTCTGAACCAGTTTAATGCGTGTCATTTTCTAAACAATTCTCATGAAACATAAATTATGTTACCACCTCGGATGATACGGAAGCTCGGATAGTCAGGTCTCTACAGTAAACATTTATTAGGGGAGGGAGGACAACGTGTATACAAAATTTGGTCAGAATGATTTCATCCATATTTGAGCTCCCTTTAAAAAACTTTATAATTTTTTAAATATTCGGCCGTCTTTATAAAGACATGCCAACCTTGAGGAGTGAAAATAAAGGTTTTTTTTAAGTAAGAAGCAATTTAGAAAACATTTTAGTAGTTGGGTAGAGAAAGAAAGATATATAAAATCAAATAAGATTTAAATTGTGTGGTTATATAAACAAGAAAGAATTAGCTAATAACAAAATGATTAAAAAATAATTGGTACAAGTTCCATGAAACCAGTCAAGTAAAAAATAGATAAATTATAATTAAAGGTTGATGTAATTGTTATGATTAAATACTTTTTACTTTGACTTTTTACTTTTGACGGTTTTATGAACGTTGTACCAATTATTTTAAATCCTCTTGTTAGTAAATAATTGTCTCTTTTATGTTTTTATAGCCACACAGTTTGAATCTGATTTTCTTTTATGTATTTTAAGTAATTGACAAACACGCTAAAAACCAATTATTTTATTTGAATGACAAAATACCTGACTCTGTCAATTTCAAGATATAGAAAATAAAATAAATACATCTCGGAGTGTATTACTTTAAACTTGAACGGTCTCGTAACTTGGTAAAATAATTTCAAATGCTTCAAGTGACATTGCATAAAGCTTTTCTTAGTCAAAAATGAAAATAATGAACAAAGAGCACTGTATTGTTTTAAATATACATCTGTATCAGATATCTTCGTATCGTATCCCCGACGCGTATCTTGAACGCATCTGTTTGCATGGGATCCTGTGTCCCCGACGCGATCATGAGAGGCGATACGATTATCTTATCGCTTCTTCCCGATACCAGTCGGTATTTCACCGACGCATCAAAGGATGCCACGTTGTGAGGATACGTGTCTCGACGCGCTCCGAACTGAACTATGTCGCGGGTTAGGTTTTACCGGTTCAGTTCTCTTACTACCCCTCTACAACACTCGAATAAGGGAAATTATGGGTCACATTAGTGTTTAGGACGGAACAAGGATCGTACATGACGTAATTAGGTCTCAAACTTGTCCGTATGTATCGTCACCCGTTTTATCCCTGATCGCTACGTGGATAAGAGATACTCGTACACTCTGTTTTTAGTAAATCAAAACAGATAACAAATAAAAGGTACAGGGGAAAAGAGGAGAGTTACTTTAAACACATTTTTCTAGATAGCTTTTATATTTCATACACCATAAGAACTCCAGAGAATACTTTTAAATTAATTTAAATATGACAGAGAGCTTGTCTAACCATAATCTAAAGTGCATTAGAAAGGTCTCATGATTGTCTAATAGATGGCAACACTAACTACATTTAAAGTTAATTAGAAAGGTTTCATAATTGTCTAACAGATGGTAGCACCACTCAATTTGAGTTAAAAATGGATTTCCCTTCTTTTATCCCGTTTCCTTCAAATTCAAATTTTTGTTGTTGTTGCAGTAGGTTTCTTTATTCGTCCGACAAAATATCTAAGCAAACAAAAATATCTTCAATGTAACATATCGGTAGTAGTTTAATGCAAATATTTTGTTTGGTTTAAATTTAAAAAAAATATGGCCTACCTTAATAGTAAACAGGTAAACCATTTTGTAAACGTAACTGTTTGTTTTAACAAAATCTATGGTTGATTTTTAATTCGCGAGTTGGGTGACCTGGCGGTCAAGGAGTAAGATGTCGGACTTCTGTGCTGGGGGTCCGTGGTTCAATCCTAGGTCCCGGCACAGATTTATCTGATTGCCAAACCCTTCCTTCACCTCTGACAAGACGTGTATTAATCACAACTTGTGAATGTGAGGAATGCCAGGCCTCCACCGTGGTTCGGATTCCACGTTAAACTGTAGGTCCTCCATTTCATCTCACAATCACCCTACCATTACACATTAGCGTAAGTGTGTATAACCCGAACGGGTAATAAGACACGGTCCTAATAATAATGATGATAATAATAATATAATAATGTAATAATAATGTAATAATTCACGAGTTTCATATATTTTATATTGATTTTGTGTGGCTCGTTTTATGTGACAATACATTTTTTGTTCCTCTTATAATATTATTATTAGCACCGCGTCTTACTACCCGTTCGGGTTATACGCACTTACGCTAATGTGTAATGGTAGAGTGATTGTGAGATGAAATGGAGGACCTACAGTTTAAAGTGGGATCCGAACCACGGTGGAGGTCTGGCATTCTACACATTCACAAGTTGTGATTAATACACGTCTTGTCAGAGGTGAAGGATGGGTTTGGCAATCAGATAAATCTGTGCCGGGACCAAGGATTGAACCCCGGACCTCCCTCATATAATAATTATATTCTGTAGACTTAATGGATTGATAAAATGTTGACAGTTATTATATTGTCATTGTAAATTCATAGTTTGCTGATGTATATACGTTCGTCATGTTGGCAGCTGTTAGGATTAGATGATTAGCGGTTGTGTTCTTGGCTCAACAGTTTCCAGCAATGGATACATGAGGAAAAAAATAGTCAAAACTTTTAACTTTGTATTTTCTCCTACAGTAGAAACTAGCTAGTGTGTATTTTATCAGTCTTGGTTTGTGTGAACAGAAAGTTTGGACATTATTATTTAGCACCTCATCTACTACCCGGTCGGGCTATACGCATATGAAATAATTACGCTAATGGGTTAGGGATTAGGAAGGATTAATTTACGTGAGATGCACCCGCATTTGGGTGGAGGTAGAGTGGAAAACCATTTAGAAAACACCCTCAGTGCACCCTACCGCAATCGAACCCCGATCTCCCCTCGCCAATCTAGTCTTCTACGAAAGTAGCACCTTAGACCATGCGGTCGCCGAAGCGGGTTTGTTTGTACCCAAAAAGTAAATTATTTTCATTATTTGATCAATTTCAACCTAAAGTCTGTTTTATGATTATTATTTTAAAACACCAAATATGAAGGAAAAAAAACCCACTTAATTAAAGTTGTAGTCATGAAAGGCCTTTTGGCTGGACAGGTATAACCACTCGGGCTGGACTTGTAAAAAAAATGTAGTTAACCTACTTCGGCAACAAATAAATATACCAACACTCACTCACATTAAATAACCCTTTTTGACCAGCCTCGGTGGTAGACTGGAATAAAACGTCACTTCCGCAAAGGATTAAACTCGATGATCGAGAGATCGGGGTTCGAATCCCAGTAGGCTATACTGACTTTTTTCCTAAATCGTTTTGCTTTCTACTTCAATGCAAATGTGGATATATTTCCTCTTAAATTCAACCTTCTTCAAACCTAACATTTTAACGTAATTAGTATATATGAGTATAACCCGAATGGGTAGTTATATTTTGTGCTAAAAACTAACTATGTGTATATTTATAAATAAATACTAACACATATCTATATAATATACTTGGATCCTTTGTACCGTGATTTGATCCTAAGAGAGAGCACTAATGTTAAAAAAAAAGTTAATCCAAACAAAATATAACTTTCAAACAAGTTTTTATTATTTTTTACGATTCTTTGATATGAAATAACGGAGTGATATAAAAAATAAAATAAAAAATACTGTAACTCATGAGCAAACAACGACTTTTTCACTTACACATGTTGTCAAGTTGTCAAGTTTCCAAGATGTTGATCTTGTAAAGAGGATTATTGAAATGTATGCTCAAACAGGAAGATAGATTGAAAGAAAGTCAAAGATAACGAAGATTGAAAGTTCAGAGAACAGACATAGGTACTCTCCACTGTATGATATTGAAATAATGTTCACGCTACCAGACAAGAAAATAATGTATTTGGAAGTAGAAGATTTCATTCCACGGCTTGTATTGAACCTTCACAAACCCAGGTGAGATATTTGCTTCTATTTAACCGTCGTAGGTTCAGTTAAACTTATTTTTAGCAACTCGTTCAGACTATATATCTATGTATTAAATACGCTAATGGGTTAGGGATGAGGACGATTAAATTAAGATAAAGTGTATTCACATTTGCGGAGAGATAGTGTGGGAAACAATTTTTGGGAAAAACCACTCGACCGGGATCTAACCACGAGCTCCTTGTCATCGGTAGTCTAGTATTTTACTAGAGTGACGCCTTAGACCATATGGCCACCTAAGCGGGGTCCAGTGAGCTTGAAGTGATTAAAGTCCGTAATATAGTATTATCAGATGTATGCGTTCATGTAGGCTAAGGTACAAAAATACTGATACAACATATAACAAATAGCCTATTTGGGTTTTAAGAAGGAGAGTAATTTATTTTTATAAATATAATTGATTTTATTAGATCAACAAATGTTTATACATACATAAATATAGAGCACACAAATATTAATTATATTGTACATTCGGTATACATCCTCCGTTTACAGTGAAAGGTAGCAAGATTACTTTGATTAGTTCCACTATGGAGCAGCTCCTAAGCTAAGGCCATAGTATAATCTGTCAAGGTAAGTTATACTCTTCATTGTAAACTGATCGGGCTAAAACTTGATATCTATAGTTTTCAAAGATTCCCCCGGGGAGTTTTGGGAAAACTATATCTTACCCTAAAATTAAGGGTAGTTTACTGAAGGTCAAAAAGAAAAAAAAAATCAATCTTCTCGAAATCCGCTTTAACGAATTTGATTAAATTTCGTATCTAGGCACTGTATAACATTATAAACAAAATGACAACCCTCATTTTCCCATGAAAATTACTTTAAGAGTACTTTACGTACTCGGAAATATACAATGTTTATCATTCATTATTACAAATTTTTAAGATACGAAATAAATTATCATTGTAAAGCTGTAACTTAGTATTATTATAAATAAAAATATGTTATTTGAAATATATTTTTTATAAAACCAATAATTTTTGAGCTGTATGCGAATGTCTAAATAAATAAGTGATGTGAGATGTATAATAAAGTGAGATTAATTTTTATACTCTTTGGCGGACTGAGTGTTCCACTTTTCTCAATATTTATATTACAGTGTATATTATTTCATCTATGTTCTTTAGTAGTCAATTGTTTCTACAAAAATATACACTAACTCGCTGCACAAATCTCACGAATTTTTAATAAATGAATGTTATAAGACAAAATAGAGAGAGAAAGTCAGTGCTGTGCACCGTAAAATTTATTTCTTCTTGCAAACAACTTAAAAACTAAGCGCCTTGAGCTACAAAAATACAATTTTATTAATTATTCCTAGGGCCAGATTGTTTCAACAATCAGGTGAATTATATAAATATAAGCTCATTAAGTCAAAGGGAATGTGGGATGTATTCGTAAATGCTTTAATTATAATATTATATACCTGATTTGCAGTAGATTGGGAATCATCAAAGTTAGCGACACATTTACCCATCGAGCGCTGAAGTCGACACGTGAGTGAAATTGCAGTCATGGCTTTATTGTAAATGATTCAGTCATATCTATAATATTTAAATATTTAGGATAAATTCAACTGGAGTATAAAATTTAAAACTTGGGCCATCTTGATTACATTTGTTCCATTTAAATAGTTAAAACCAAGGTCGTAGAAAGGGTAAGGGGTCGGGGTCCAGACCCCCCATGGAAATTGATGGGAGGGGGGGGGCATATATACGTATACAGACTTTTGTCGGCTAAAGTTATAGTAACATTTTCAAGTAGACCCCATCTCACCCGCTAGAAAAATCACTTTTCCAACGCCCTTGGTTAAAATATTTTATGTAAAAAATTAAAGTGATATTTTAAATTTCTGATTTATAGAGGAAATAGTTAAATAGTAGGTCTCAAGTCCCGTCAAACTTTACACACTGTGGTAACAGCTGACGAACCACCTCTGGTTTTACATCACATGATGAAGGGTTAATAAGGAAGAGGGAGGAATATTGAAGCAAGTTCGCTGGGCTGGTGAAACTGGAGGAAAAGGGGTGCGGGGGGGTGGGTGATTGAACACGCCCCTTTCTTCTCCTTTGGTCGCAGGCTCTCAGACCGAGCCGCTAATTAGACATGAGATGTGGTTTAGTGGTCAGGAAGTCATCCTCTGGATACAAAGTCGGGTGGATCGATTTCATGTGAGCATTATACTAACTGGCTCAATACGTTACTGTTAATGTTAAAACATGGCACAGTATCGTCCGGTAAACAGCGTCTGAGACTCTGATTCTATAGACCGGGGTTCATTCCCCAAAATATTCGCGAAGTGTTTTTTTTTATATCTTGATTTTCCATTCTTTCTTTAGGCTGAGGGTTGTACAGTTCTATAATTTCACTCTTAAATCAATAAAACAAACTAAACGAGCATAAAATAATAATAATAAAATTGAGCTAATACAAACTATGACACAAGTCCTTTTTGCAACTATCGATTATCCGCGTTGAAAGCCACTTAGACTAAATAACACATTTTTCTAGTCTGGTTTTCCGATGACGAAGAAGTCGGTGTTCGAATACCGGCTGGCTGTATGTACCTAGGGTGATTTTTCCTAGTTGGTTTACTACTCTCCGTCATCACAAATGTGGTTACATGTACTCTAAATTATACCTTCTTCAGCCATACCTCAATAGCATAACTAAATGCGTACAACCTGGACAACACACCCCTAGAAAAGTTTTAGCAAGTTGATTGATTAATTCTTGACTAGATCACAGTTAAACATGTTTGAACCAATTCGAATTATTTTGGTAATTTTTAATATCATCATTAATTTCTAATAATTTTTAAATATTGTATTTAGATGTATTAACTTATAATTAAATTTAACGTTTTTAATTTTTTTAAATAATTTTGAAGTTTGGCCAAGTTTGTTGAAGTTTTGTAAATATTTGTAAGGTTTAGCCAAAATTTGTTCCATCTTAGCCGATTCGGCCGATTAGGTTTAGCAAAGTTTGGTAAAGTAAGCCTCAAGCATATGTGCATACATGAAAAACGAAACTTCACAAAATGGGAATTGGGGATAAAATGATTAAAACAGACACGTGAAGAAAAATGGACAAACCAATACAAGCGGGAGGAAGATAACAATAAAATAAACCTCAAGCAGCTAATAATCGTCATTATAGTCTAATAATGTTTTATTAAATATATTTTATTGCGTGATACCTACAGTAAACACTCTTAATTTTAATAGAATGATTTAATGTAATGCTTTGTTGTATACTGTACCAAATATAATAAATGTTGTTTATTTAAAATAATAAATTAATTTGCGTTTATAAAGGAACTATTTCTTTATTTTTTACCAAATCTAGTTGACATCTGTTGAAATAATTTATTTTCATAATATTTGTATGTTAAAACACGCCACACTATCATTATCAAATGTGTTGTATTCCCACATGGAAATATTGTTGACACAGATTATTACAATGTATTGACCCTTTAGTACTTTTTTTTCATCACCGCGTCTTAATATCCGTTCAGATTATACGCTTATGTACTAATTACGTCAGTGATTTTAGGGATTGGGAAGGTTATATTTAGATGAAGTGTACTTAAATTTGCTTGAAGGAAGAGTGGGAAACCATTTTGGAAAAACCACCCTCAGTACACCCGACTGATATTAGAATTTCAATCTCCCGTCTTGGTGGTCTAGTCTATTGTGAGAGCAGCGCCCTAGACCATCCGGCCACCGAAGAGTTTTTCGGTATTCCATTATCCCACGGCCGTATAAATATCTATTTTTTTCAAATAAGTAATGTTATACTTCTAATAATTTGAAAATAAACCAATCAAAACAGTTGATTATTTTAGCATCACGTCTTACTACCCATTCGGGTTATACGCTTAAGTACTAAATACAGTGATGGGATAGGGATTGAGAAGGTTATATTTAGAGGAAGTAAACCCGTATTTTCGTGGAGGGAGAGTGGAAAGCCTTTTAGGAAAAACTATTCCAAGTTCACCCGACCGAGAGTCGAACTTCTTCGATCTCCCCGTCCTCGGCAGTAAAGCTAAACATGAAACTAACGCGTTAGCTAACTACACCACTGGGGTGGGTAGACAGTTAATTATTTATCAATATTTTTCTTACAAAATATATTTGATATTGTTTCTATTCAGACTAACTTATGTTTCGTAATACTTTAAATTGAAAATATTTTTTAAATTTCATGTGAAAAGTTCAATCAAGTTCCAAACTAAACATGAAAGTGTACACGCACGACCCAAAGATAAATTTGTAAACTTTGGCCCCTTCTTGTCCATGTGATAATTACCTGGGAGTAAATCCAAACATAAACATGGAATGTTGTGGACGGGTTTTATGTGTGTACCAAGTTTGTTTGAATCCTGTCAACAAGTTCAAATTATATACATTTTACGCACACACATACACACACAAAAACACACACATAATATTTATTTTATATAAAATAAAAACATTCTGAACCAATACCAAATAATGATGGTAGGTCTAGAAAATTTAATGGGGCATTTATTTACTAAGTGTATCGAACCTTAAATACTATTCGTCCGGATTACAAAGATATCTACTCTAATGGGAAGAGGATGGTATAATTTAGAGGAAATTTACCCACATTTGAGTGGTGGGAGAGAGGGAAACCCAGCCATTTATAATATATTTTTTTAAATCTCAGCACGTCCGGCTGTGATCTCTATACACTAAACAACCAGCTTCAGTGGTCAAATTGTCTATAGACTGGACTACCTATGACGGGGAGCTCGGTGTTCGAATCCAAGCTGGGTGTACTGAGGCTGATTTTTTACCTAAATTGTTTTCTACACTTCCTAATAAAAATGTGGGTACACTTCTCTTAAAATTCCCCCTTCATCAGCCTTAACACTTTAGGGTAGCTTGTACAGATGGTACATAAGCACATAAACTGATTTGATAGTAAATACGGTCTTTTATATGTATATATATATACTAAGCTCTCCATCAAAGGCAAACAACATTATACGAGACTAAAACCTTTTTCTGCGTGCTCACCGACGCGACTATTTGTACCTGTTTATAAAGCAATGTCTGGAAGGTCTTTTTTCCTACCAAAACCTTACTATATAGTATAACTTTGACAGGGAAAACGGCCTTTCAGATATGCCTTCCTACCATTAACAAAGATTTGCTAGCCAAGCCTCCTCTTCAGAGCTCACGTGAACATGAGTAAAGCAAGGTAGTTTTGGTGACGTCGCTAGACAAGTCCTAAACAAGCCCTCTCATTACGATAATGGACACTAGTTTAACAGTTTTGAAACACAAGAGGGGAATGCCGTGTTGCATCATGGTATATAAGTTAGACTTGCTCCGTGGCCTCTAGTTATCTCAAGTAGGATCAGCCGATAAATTAAATACACGGTCACGCTTAAACCAGATATCACATCGGAGAGCATTATTCTTCATTCTTCACTTGGAAACGGCAAAATCTGGATAAGCAAAAAAAATCCATTTTTTGTATACAAATTTTTATATTTATTTTGGTTGAAATTATTTCCATCATATCATTTTTTTAGCCTCACAACTTACTACTCGTTCGGGTTATATTCATGTGTACTAATTACGCTAATATATTAGGGATGAGGAAGGTTGAATTTAGAGAACGTGTAGCCGTATATACGTAGAGGGAGAGTATAAAACAATTTAGGGAAAACAACCCTATGTACACCCGACCGGGATTTGAACCCCGATCTTTCCGTCATTGGCAGTCCATTCTATTGCGAGATTTACGCTTTAGACCAGTGTTCCTATATTCATACGTCAAATCATGTGATTTATAATATCACTCTTGATAAATAATATAATTACCAGGGTCCGGATTTTGATGACCTAAAAAGTTTAAAAAAAAACCTTTTGCTACCTCCCCTTCTATATCTATCAATATCTATAGGGTGAGGAAGGCTAATATCAGGTAAAAGAATCACCTGATTGTACAAAATAAATTTTATTATTGAAATAACAACTTTACAATACTTGAGAAAACAAACATCGTGCGTGAAGCGCACCTCCATTAGTCATCAGACCATTAAGTACAAATACAATCAATCTCAAATTCTCCTAAGTATGATTATATAAACAACACTAAGCGTGTAGAACACAACATAATACGAGGTCTGGGATCTCTGATGCCAACTTGTCTTATGGGCTTTAGCTCCTTGATACATTTACTTAGTATTTATAATAATGATTTTAATATAAGGCATAAGCCACAACTGCTTTATCTTACGTGACGTCACTCAGCAATGGAGTACAAAACAATAATTCCAAACGTTCATAAATAACTTGACGTCACGTATAAAACATCATTTCCCTAATGCAAGAGCGAGCTAAGTCTCGCTTTACTATCCTGTTTTAAACAATAAATTTGATTATAACATCTGCCATCGCAAAGTACAAAAGGAAGTTTACTAAGCGGGTCTTGAACCCGGAGCGCGCTGACACTCAGTGCGCTTTAAATAATAAGCAAGTATATACAATTACGACAAATAATAATGTCTGGGTTTGAATCCCAGCTAAAATGGATGACGAAGGGCGACATCTTTCTATATGCCGCGGGAAGCGCATGGCATAGCAATTCAAATAAATAATTAATTACAAAATTGAAGTCCAGACGGTAATTCAGAATACAGTTCCCCCCATGACGCCGAAACAGAATTTATAATTTAGAATATTAATAATCCCCGAGACCTAGTCGCCGTTCTCACCTCTTATCCATGAGGTCGTAGTGTAGTAAGTGATTTTACTTTATTGGCGTAGCTGTATATATACAAATGAAAATTCTCAGAGGGGGGAAGGACCGAAGGAGAAGGAGGGTCGGAAAACAAAACAAACTAAGGAACTGGATGTTCGAGAACGTTGCCGAAGCGCCCAGGGCTATGCGTGGCCGGAAACGGAACTCTTCTTTCTGGCTGGCTGGACACGTGTTCGACTCTCGCAGTCTGTTGTCTGGGAACTCGTGGCTCAGTTGGACGGGCATTATTCTCGAGAGTGGAGGCCGGGTTTAGTGGTGTAGGTCGTGCGTAGGTCTTCCGAGAGCGGGCCGCTTGGTTGGTGAGTGTTTGTCCCATTCGATATTATTTGGTATTATTGACATTACATGTAAGTCGTTACATCCTCCCCCCCTGACGGGAGGTCAGAAGGCGTCCTCAGCAGTGGGTGTAACGGCAGGGCGGTACCTTCCCTGTCGTCAGTAGCTGGTATGTAGGGGACGGTTCTCCCGGACCCCAGCAAGTGGCCCATGGAAAGCTGCCCTCATATTCGGGTAGCAGGTCTTCTTGGCAGTCGCGTTCTGATATCCCCCAGAACTCCAACACCTTACGCACAACACCGACACTCCAACTCTCTCCAACATCAAAACCCTATGACGTTGAGGCCCGTTCCACGTTACTGTTGGTCCAGCCAGCATCCATCTTCAGTAGCCGGACTACTCCAACATCCGTAACTCGAACCAGAAGGAGAGGGGTAGGGGAAGGGCAGAACCTCTCTGAGAACAAAATAAATCCACAATTACAGCAACAACACAAGTCCAACGTTCACAAGGTGCTGACACGGCCGCTGCTAAGTGCAGTCCATCTTGGTCAGTCTGTTTAGAGCACATCCACACGAGATCATGTCTCCCCATAGACACGGAAAATTTGAGAGTGTTCTCTGAGGAGATGTACTGCATACAGTTTTCTCTTCTTTGAGTAGGCGTGCACACGCGCCATAGTTTGCTTATTATAAGTCTCCAGCATCGCACATTCAGACACAAGTCATCGATAATCAAAGTTCTAATACATTTAAGAAATCTGGGTAGGCCTACCCTTCTATCAATTAAATTAATATTTACTATAATAAAGATGCACAATAAATCCCAAAAAAAAATTTACACTATATACATACTTGACCCTTATATACATACTTGACCCTTAACAGGTAACATTACACGCCCCTCTTATAGGGCGCGGACTTACTACACCACCACCTTAAGGTGGCTAACGTGGGCACGACGGGTTACTGACGGGTCAGCAACATCCATAAGACGCACAGAGACGGGCGTTAAGAACTTGTCGATGCGCCATGGCCCGCTCCACTTGTACAGCAGCTTAGCCGTCGTTTTGTCCACCGCCGAGCTCAGGGGGAAGGACTTGCAAACTACTTTATCTCCTTCTTTAAACGGAACGGGGACACGTCCCCGATTGAAAGTAGTGGCTACTTTCCTCTGAGACTTCTGCAAATGTCGATAAGCGAGTTCACATTTCTCCTGAAAGGGGCGGTCATTGGCCTCAGATAGGAGCGGGTCAACATCCCACGAAGCTAATAGGGGGTGGTTCAGATCCCTGTTCAGAAAGACTGAGGCTGGGGCGGCCCCGACAGACTCGTGGTATGCGGAGTTAAATGCGACGTTCAGAAAATCCAGATACTTGTCCCAATGGGAGTGGTCCTGATGGTGGAAGATAGTAAGTGCCACATTTAAGTTCCGATTAAAACGCTCAACATGGTTAGGGGAGGGGTAGTACGGGCTGGTGGTCACGTGTTTAATTCCCCAAGAGAAACACATGTCTTTGAATGCTTTGGATCTAAAACAGGGGCCATAGTCGCTAACCACAACCCTCGGAGTCCCTAGCATACCCCAAACTCGCCTAGACAGAGCGTTTACAGTTGTGGATGCCTTCATGTCCCTAAGGGGGATTAACACAACAAATTTAGAAAAGGCATCCAAAACCACCAAAATGGACGTGTTGCCCTGGGAGGAACGCGTAAGGGGCCCAACATAGTCAATAAAAACCTTCTCCCAGGGGCGTGCTGCGATATCAGCAGAATGAAACCCTATTTTCGAGTTCTGGGAGGGTTTGGCCCTTTGACAGGGCTCACACTTTCGAACCCATTCCCTGACATCCTTAGGTAAGTTGGGCCAAAAAAACTCCTTGGAGACCTTCCGCTCCGTCTTGAGCACACCACAGTGCCCACCAAAGGCGGAGTCGTGAAAATACTTCAGGAGCATGGGCCTGAGCTTCTCGGGAATGTAGTACTTGGGTCTCCCTCTAATAACAGCCACTAAGAGTCCCTTGCGTAAGCGATAGTCCCCAACCACTTCCCCAGCTCTAATCCGGCCTATCACCTGTTTACAAAACTCATCCTCGGCCTGATGAGTACCAAGGGAGATAAAGGATTCTGGGATAGTGTGAATCACGCTTAAGGTTCCCGCCTCCGGCTCGTCTCCAACAGGGTCGAGATCCTCCGCCATCCGAGACAGCGCATCCGCCACCACGTTCTCTTTACCCGCGACATGGTGGGTGGTAAAGTCAAATCTAGAAAGCCTCCAAATCCAGCGTCCTATCTTGCCCAATTGCTTGGGGTGGTTCCATAACCAGGTGAGCGCCATGTTATCGGTATACAGGTCAAACTTTCTCAGTTCGAGGTAGTCGGAGAACTTCTCTACCGCAAAAACGCATCCAAGGCATTCTTTTTCAAAAGTACTATACCTTTTTTCGGCCGCATTAAGGGTCCTGCTAGCGAACGCTACCGGCCTACAGCCTACAGGGGTTCGCTGCGAGAGGACGGCGCCAAGGGCAACTGATGACGCGTCAACGTGTAAAAGAAAGGGGAGAGAGAAGTCGGGCATGCGTAATACTGCCGGAGAGACCAGATGCTGTTTGAGAGCAAGAAAGGCGTCGTTCTGTTCTTGGCCCCATACAAAGGCAGCCCCCTTTTTCTTAAGGGTGTTAAGGGGGTAAGCTACTTCTGAGAACGAGGGGACAAACCTGGCGTAGTACGCGCACATCCCTAAAAACCTAGACACCCCTTTTAAGTTCTTCGGGGTAGGGAAGTCCAGAATAGGCTTGACGCGCTCCGGGTCCACGAGCAAATTACCCCGGGAGATAACATACCCTAGGTACGGGACAGACTCCTTAGCCCATGTGACCTTTTCAGGGTTGACAGTGAGCCCAGCCGAGCGTAGGCGTTGTAATACGGTTTCAACGTGATGTAAGTGATCCTGAAGGGAGTTACTATAAATACAAATGTCGTCTAGGTAGTTGAAGACGAATTTAAACTTCAGGTCAGCGAGAATATGATCTAACACTCTGCTAAGAGCTTGCCCTCCGCAACTAATGCCTAAGGGTACCCTGTTAAATTCGTAGACCTGCCACGGGGTTATAAAGGCGGTAAACTTCTTGGATGGCTCCGAGAGCGCGCACTGGAGGAAGCTAGCATTAAGATCTATAAGGCTGTAATACCTGGCTTTACCCAGGTGTTGGAATGCCGACTCGATGCTTGGCATCGGGTAGGGATCAAAAACAAGTTTTTTATTTAGCTTCCGGTAGTCAACAATGAGGCGATGCCCCTTGCCCTTGCGTGGGATGATGAAGGCGGGGCTGGCGTAAGGCGATTTGGATGGGCGGATGACCCCTTTCTTCTCTAAGTCAAAAATCAGCTCCCTAAAAATCTCCATTTTAGGAGGTGCGCAGGAGTATGGCCCTGACCGCACGGGGATGTTGTCAAGAGCAACAATATCATAAGGGAGAACGTTACATTTCCCCCACCTATCTGTGATTACATCGGGAAACCGGCTGACCACCTTTTGAATGGCCTCACTCTCCTTACCCAATGAAAACATACCTGGGGGCGTTTTCCCAGACGCAAACGAGACTAATTCCCTGGGCGCAAAACTAAAGGAGACTACCCGTTTGCCCATATCCAATTTAGCGTTGGTCTCAAACAAAAAATCGTTCCCCAAAACTAAGTCGAACGGGAGGGCTGGTACTACATAAAAAGAACGTTTCCAAGAAAACCTGCCAATTTTAATCGGAAGACGTATCTTACGGTTCACAATTAAACATTGCCCATTCGCGATAGCATAAGTGATCGGGTCAATATTTTCACAAAAGACGTTAACTTTACCTTCAATAGTACTAAGAAGCTGGTTACTAACAAAGGAGTGGCTGGCTCCAGTATCAAATAACCCTAAGCATCCCAAAGGACCAATAGAAACAGTAATCATGGGATTAAGAACACGCGTTTAAAACTTCCAGACGCGGCCGCCCCACGGTCGCGGGCGCGCCTCAATAGTTTACCTGCCTGCACTCCCTCTGAACATGTCCCAGCCTATTACAGCGAAAACATCTAATACTAGACGTGCCACGAGGTGCGCGACCCCCACGGCTAGCACCCACAGGGTTACTATCCCTAACGTAGTTAGAACGGCTATCGAGTGGAGGAGCGTCGATAGGCGGCGCAGAAATAATTGCTCCGGGACTTGAACCCGTTCGCGCGCGGCTGACAGCCACGGGCGCTTGCGCGATAAGGTATTCGTCTTCAGAGAGAAGAGTTTCCTCTACGTGCGAAGCCAGGGCATAGAGATCAAGTATAGTTGAAGGTTTACTCGAGAAAACAAAATGGCGCCTGGTAAGGGGAGACACGTTTTCCAAAATAATGTTTACCAGTTCGGGCTCCTTAAGGTCGGTATTAAGCACGCGGGCCGCCTCCGTGATAGAAAGGACAAAGTTCCTAAATGACTCGTGTGGGGCCTGGAACCTGTGCACAACCTCTCTACATAACTTATGCCTAACTCTACTAGGCAAAAGCGTATTTAAAATCTGATCAGTCACTGCCTTAACAGATAAATCCGCCTGTATGCCCCTGGAAAACAACTCGGTCAAGAACCCGGACGTCTTGGATAAACACAAAGTCAGAAACTCGGGCTCGCTAACGAGCTCGAGGCGGGAGGCCCGGTTAATTTCTACTAAAAAGTTAAACAATTCCGTGTAGTTCTGGCCACTGCACACCGGAACCCGGCCTAATATCTCCAATATGACTTTACTTTGACTCTTAGAATATCCCCCTGGCGCATGGGGAACGGGAGAACGGGAGGGCACCGTGGGTTGTTCACCACTCACATCCGTGTCCATACCTAAATCTGCCTGAGACGCCCCGACATCACTCACAAGTTCACATAAAAGAGACCTCAACTCACCCACCGTTGCGTTGGGTGGAACAGGGGTGGACCAAACCTGGAGCTCGGCGAGGAGTTGTTCGCGGCTAAGTCGGTACACATCGGATCTCGTCATCCTGGACGACGCCTTGTCTGGTTTCAGTGGAGGAGCCATGGCCAATGACAGTATGAAACAAGATAACGACAGGAATTAGTACAGTGTATAAAACATAGAATATAACCTTCCGAAAATTATATATATATATTTTGTTTTCTCAACATCTCTCCAGGCGTGTACCAAGGACCTAAGACCATAAAAAAGGGCATAACCACGCTCTGCTACCATTTGCTACCTCCCCTTCTATATCTATCAATATCTATAGGGTGAGGAAGGCTAATATCAGGTAAAAGAATCACCTGATTGTACAAAATAAATTTTATTATTGAAATAACAACTTTACAATACTTGAGAAAACAAACATCGTGCGTGAAGCGCACCTCCATTAGTCATCAGACCATTAAGTACAAATACAATCAATCTCAAATTCTCCTAAGTATGATTATATAAACAACACTAAGCGTGTAGAACACAACATAATACGAGGTCTGGGATCTCTGATGCCAACTTGTCTTATGGGCTTTAGCTCCTTGATACATTTACTTAGTATTTATAATAATGATTTTAATATAAGGCATAAGCCACAACTGCTTTATCTTACGTGACGTCACTCAGCAATGGAGTACAAAACAATAATTCCAAACGTTCATAAATAACTTGACGTCACGTATAAACATCATTTCCCTAATGCAAGAGCGAGCTAAGTCTCGCTTTACTATCCTGTTTTAAACAATAAATTTGATTATAACATCTGCCATCGCAAAGTACAAAAGGAAGTTTACTAAGCGGGTCTTGAACCCGGAGCGCGCTGACACTCAGTGCGCTTTAAATAATAAGCAAGTATATACAATTACGACAAATAATAATGTCTGGGTTTGAATCCCAGCTAAAATGGATGACGAAGGGCGACATCTTTCTATATGCCGCGGGAAGCGCATGGCATAGCAATTCAAATAAATAATTAATTACAAAATTGAAGTCCAGACGGTAATTCAGAATACAGTTCCCCCATGACGCCGAAACAGAATTTATAATTTAGAATATTAATAATCCCCGAGACCTAGTCGCCGTTCTCACCTCTTATCCATGAGGTCGTAGTGTAGTAAGTGATTTTACTTTATTGGCGTAGCTGTATATATACAAATGAAAATTCTCAGAGGGGGGGAAGGACCGAAGGAGAAGGAGGGTCGGAAAACAAAACAAACTAAGGAACTGGATGTTCGAGAACGTTGCCGAAGCGCCCAGGGCTATGCGTGGCCGGAAACGGAACTCTTCTTTCTGGCTGGCTGGACACGTGTTCGACTCTCGCAGTCTGTTGTCTGGGAACTCGTGGCTCAGTTGGACGGGCATTATTCTCGAGAGTGGAGGCCGGGTTTAGTGGTGTAGGTCGTGCGTAGGTCTTCCGAGAGCGGGCCGCTTGGTTGGTGAGTGTTTGTCCCATTCGATATTATTTGGTATTATTGACATTACATGTAAGTCGTTACACTTTAAATGACCTAATAATACTAAAAGATTACCTTTAAATGACCTAAGAATACTAAAAAATTATCCAAAAATGACCTATAAAATACACATCTACAACCAGGGGGATCATAAACAGAGCTTACTAGCACATGAAATGTTGATAGCAAAAGTATACGTTTGTATTTTCTAAAATTTCCTTTCTACCAAAATCATAGCATATTTGCATTCACTGGATGATATGAAATTTACTCTGGGGTCCAAGCGGGTTGAGACAGGCTTTTAAGGCTGGCCATACACTACACGCAATATTTTGTCTCACAACGATTTTTTTGCGATTAAAAATTTTGTAATGCTCTGCATTTGGTGTTGAGAGGGATAGCCTTTGGTGAGACATTTAGATTCGCAACTCTAACTCAATTGTTTGATTACTTACCAGTTTACTCTAAGCTAGACCTCAAAGAATTTAGTACAATTTTTTGTTTGTTTATTGTGTGAAGTTGTTTTTGTGAAGTTAATGATCTACAAAGGATATAGCAAGTGAGGAGGTAGATGTAGCAGCTCTTTTGTAGCGGTTTATTCAATCATCGAACGAGAAACAAGATATAAGTTTTTGGGGTCACCAGATTTTAATAAACACAACCTCTACACAACTCCAAAACACAACATCTACCATCATAAACACAAACCGTACAGCTCCACAGCCTAAAAGGCACTGTAAAAGGCCATATATAACATCCGGATATCTTGTTTTTGTCCACACGCAAACGCAGTTCGAAATGTCTCAATATGTTTATTGCAAGACATAGGTAGTTCTTTGTTGCGACGCCTTGCAAATAGCAGCGTAACAATGTTGTAACAAATGAGCAGCACTCCATTTAATGTTACGGCAACCGATACGTCTCCAAATTCTTTCAATAAAATATTTAGTTGCAAGACAAAATGTCGCATTTGGTGAGCGGCCGGCCTAAGGAAACCAGGCGCTCAGCTGATGTTGGTCTCTGCATTCCAACGAGTGTCGCCGCACATGCTTAATAACCGCGGATTACGCCGGCTGCCGGATATCGCCGCCAGGGTCGGATCATAATTATTCCTCTTCCTTCAGATTCCTCCTCCACCTAGTGGGGTATTAGTTAGTATACGTGCCACGGTCTTGCGTTAGATTTGTTTGGGGTGACAAGTAGGAGCAGGCTTAGCAGTCCCGCTAATGTCCCGACTAAGGAAGCTCCTTCCAATTGTCGTCTGTTTAAGCCTCGACCCCTGCTTATATATCTAGAATGTATTGTTCAGAGTTATTACGGCATGATTGACCGATTAGCGTAAAAATCCAGTTTTAACTCGACCGTTTGGTATTTAATGTTTATTCTGCGATCACTGCCGAATGCTTGAACCAGTTTTAACGGAATTTGGCAAGGACATTCTCTAAACCTAGTCCGAACGACTTAGTAGATGTAAGCATTAAAAAAAAATCCTATTAGAGACTGATGTCTTAATTCAGATGAACAATTGTTATTCCCTACGAATAAAATGTACTATTGCATTATTGTACTAATAGGTTTTCTGTCTCACTTGATCACCGAGGGGAATCGACTTCAAACTGTAGTAACGATAAGATTCCTAACATGATTTACTTAGCGTTTTTTGAATGGACGGTGAGAGGTCTACTGTCACCGAATTACTACTACTAATTTTTAAACCACGTTTTACCATTCATTATAGTTCACTTTTAAGTACACTAAAACCAGCTGCAATGGTCGTAGGGAGGGTCTAAGTCGTAACTCTCGTAACAGTTTTGATGTCAATGACGGGGAGATCGAAGTTAGAATTCCGGTCGGGTGTACTGACTGTGGTTTTCCCTAAATGGTTTTCCACGCTACCCCTACGCCAATGTGGGTACTTTTCCTCTAAATCCAACCATATAATCCATATCACACTAGCGTTGTTGAAAACGTACAACCCGGCTGTTAGTACAACAACAACAGCAGCAACAACAACAATAATATATATTTCCCCAAATCTGAATGAAGGCAATTAGGAAGATCTTTAAATTAATCATATTTATACTCCAATAATAAACTCATTCAAGCCACAAGCTTATAGTGATTTAAATTTATATTATTATTATTATTTGTTCTGTCTTTAGACAGATCCGTTTCCTTGTCCAAATTGAGTCCTTCAGCATGCCCAATCAACAGCTTTTTTTTATATCGTGAATATTCTTATTTCTTTGTTTGATGTTAGCAAACAGTTGCGTTCGTGGTCTTCCTAGAACCTCTTTCCCTTCCACTTTGCTGAGCGCCGAAATAATCTCAAGATGTTTCAATACCATGCTATATAATCGTGAACTCAATTGGGTTTTAATATACCAATAATGAGAATTAAATTGTTTTAAGGATTACAAAAGTTTGTACATGGTATTAGAGCTTTAACAAGTAAAATTAAGTAAATATGTGGCACATGACGTTTAAAATATTCGTACATTATGTTTAAGGCTTAAGAGGAAGGCAAGATGGTAAAATAAACATTACTAAACTAGCGCTTATTTTTTGATATATTCAAATAATAATTCTCCTTTCAAGAAACTCAAACATAAGGTAGAATAATATAATTTTTGAATGAATTTTCCTAGTTCATTTAAATAAAATGTACTAAACATTTTGCAAACAAATATCAGTATTCAAATTAGAGATCCCGCCTCTTCATTGTCATGCAGAGTCTAAAAAACAAAGAATATTTTGTCTTCAACCCTTAGCGTACGTCATTCCGAGTACAAAGGACTATAATCAATGTAAGTTACGGCCTGATAAGCGCCCACACACGAGGGCGATGTAGCGTATTAAACGAAATAAGTATGTGGAAGTGGAACTGGAGCGAAATACACAGAATTTGCATATTTGAATGAAGTGTTTTTTTTTAGCATCGTTTCTTCCGCCGCATTTGCTCTAGACAGACAGACGTAGGCCTACAGGAATATATTATTATTATTATTATTATTATTATTATTATTAGCACCGCGTCTTACTACCCGTTCGGGTTATACGCACTTACGATAATGTGCAATGGTAGGGTGATTGTGAGATGAAATGGAGGACCTACAGTTTAACGTGGAATCCGAACCACGGTGGAGGCCTGGCATTCCACACATTCACAAGTTGTGAGTAATACACATCTTGTCAGAGGTGAAGGAAGGGTTTAGCATTCAGATAAATCTGTGCCGGGACTACAGGAATATAGTTGTAGGGAACTAGGCGGCGGGATCTTGGAGTCTACATAGGGGAATTGAAAGTCGAACCCAGGGGGGAGGAGGGGGACGAGAACAAACATAATATTTGCAATCCCACGCCCTTACTCTAATAAAAAATAAATTTTGTAAAGTTTTAAACACCGTTTCGGTGATCGAGTTTTCTAAACTCTAAAGCTTGATTCACACGTGCTATGAAAATAGAGATGAGCGATAGGGATCTGCTTGAATCGCGCAGAGGATCAAACTCTAGTAGAAACATTTTGTTGGTCCATGATGACTTTCCAACACAAACTAGAAACAGCTGACTACCGACACTTTTCATTTTATAGTTACTCGCTTCAGTGGCAGAATGATCTATGCGTCACTCTCGTGTTAGACTGGCTTGCTGATGACGAGGAGATCGGGGTTAGAATCCCGGTCGGGTGTACTGAAGGTAGTTTTTCTTAAATGGTCTCCCACTCCTTCCAAGCATAAGCGGGTAGATTACCTCTAAAATACTATCTTTCTTACCCCTATCCTATTAGAGTAATTATCATATACGCGTATAACCTGAACAGGTAAAAAGACACGGTGATTAATATCACGATGGATGATTTCAAATTACTATATTTCTTGGCAACGCATCTAACTACCCGTTTAGACTATACGAACAACTTTTTCTATGGTGGATTTAAGGATGAGAAAGGTTACATTTAAAGGAATTGCACCAAAATTTCCGCGTAGGGAGAGTGGAAAACCATTTTGTAAAAAAACTCGGTACACCCGACTGAGATTCTAGCCTCTATTCCCCCGTCATTTTCAGTGTAGTCTTCTGCGAGAGTGACGCCTTAGACCATGTGGCCACCAAAGTGGGTAAAATTAATACGTTGTTGCGTAAAAAAAAATCAAAACAGAACAAGAAAAAAACACAAGATTCCCATTTAAGGAGTTATTTAAAATCATTTCATAACAGTAGACGTAGCTGTCTGCTTGTCCCTCCATGGTGGTTAAACAAACTGTGATATCACCTTGTGAATAAAATTAAACTCTATGTTTGTATTGGATAAATGTTTGATTTTTTTTTTACCTCAAAAATGTTTTGCTATAAAAACTGCAAAAACACTTACCTTTTATCGCGACCTTCACACTTCCACCTTAGTGAAGGAAATGAGATAAACACGGATTCTGTTCTGGATGTAAACTGTATTATGATAAACTCCCAAAAATACAATTCAATATGACATTGCTCTAGATCAAATGTAACATTTACTGCATGAAGACAAGCGAAGGTTTATATTTAATTATATTTTAATTTGACTCACTACATGCCGCGTTTGGAACAGTTGACCTTGAGAGGTTTATTTACACAAAGGTGAGTAAATACGACTTATTAAGTACCTATTATTGTGTTGGAACAGTTGTTGAGCTCCGGCATGAGTAAAGAGATGTGCCGTTGAGCCAAGTCAGTACCGTGAGATTTTTTAAAATTTGATAAATAATATTTAGCACCGCGTCTTACTACCCGTTCGGGTTATACGCTTAAGTACTAATTACACTAATGGATTAGGAAATGGGAGGGTTGAATTTAGAGGAAGTGAACCCGCATTTGCGTGGAGGGAGAGTGGAAAGCCATTTAGGAAAAACCACCCCCAGTTCACCCGACCGAGATTCGAACCTCGATCTCCCCGTCCTCGGCGGTCGAGCTCAACACGACTAGCGCGTTAGCCAACTACGCCACCGAGGCGGGTAAAATTTGATAAAGAGCGTCCATTAAAGCTACCTGTAAGGTAATTAATTAACTTTTAATCAAGGTCAGTTGGCAAGGTCTAATTAATTTGTTAATCAGCGGAATCCGACTGTCTACAATGGACTTGACGATATGAATATCTCATTTACTGAAACGGAAACAGTAATGCTCTATTTTTTTATTGGTACTGAATATCAGAATATTGACACAAATGGCGTAGGATGAAGAAGGTAGATTTTAGAGGAAATGTACTGGCATCTGTCTTGGTGTAAAGTGGGAAACCATTAGTGAAATAACACTTTGTACTCAGGCAATGCACTCATTTAGGCATTTTATTCCATGATTATAATAAGAGTACTGTAGGAATGATGGAATCTCCCGGCTACAAAAACTACTAACCCTACTTGAATCAGTGGCGTAATTTAGAGTGTTGCCAGGGTAAGAAAATTTAGTTTAGACTATTCCTGTTACGTGTTATATCACTCAGTAAGACAATCATTGATCAACTACCAGCCCATATGAGTTATGTAAAACAAAGTCTATGTATAATTGGTCAAACGGGGACCGAATGGGTGAGAAAATATTACAGGCACAGCTAGGCCGGCCTTTTGGTATAGTGGTAATCATTCCTGGTTACTAACCTAGAGGTTCAATTTCCGGTGGTAATGTAGGTATTTTTCCCGAAGGGCTAGTTAGGCTTAATTGATTTCAAGTCTTTGACTGGCACCACCTAATCATCATCATCATCATCACATCATCTCGTTGGGACGAAGTAACCCACCTACATGGTGTCCCATTCTTAGAATAAGGTTATAATATCCGCCAATGCCAGTAGAAGACCAATGAATGTTGTTTAGCCGACAAACCCTGATAGCATACCTTATAAAAAGGGTATAGTTAAAACTAACTCTGTTTACCCAGGTAACATTCCGCGCCACGCCGCTGCTCGAATGTAGCTATAAATTCTGTCAGAGACTGGCTCCAAACTAATAATATCAAAATATCGTTATTTGGCATCCATCTTTTTAAATGAAACTTATTTATGATTAGTATATTCAATAAAATCTTTCTGCTATACATACAGACATATATATTTGTTAGTATGATCCACAAGGCCACAATTAGTTTAGCTGTATAGAAATTAAAGGAATTATAATATTAAACCGAAACATTACAAAATATCTAAACATACCTACGTACAAGAGGTGCTATGCTATTGACCAATCGGATGTTAAACAAAACTTTTATTTGTTTAACCATGAAATGCTGGATAGTCCGTGAGTAAACTTAAACATTAATTATACACACGAGGTTTTATAAGTAAGGCAACTATAGGCCTATATAGATTCAATTAATGGTAGACTTATCTTAAGAACATCAATCTGCAAAGTTTATAAAAGGATAATTCAAGGTATAATGGTACGAAACATTAAGTCCGTACTTTTCAAGTTTTTATAACCAAAACAATTTTTCAGCCAAAATAAATAAAAGCTAAGAATCAAATAGCCAAACTATTATGTATGCTTTTAGTGAGGATTTACTCCATCTAGATATCATATTGTGAAAATTGAAAAATGACACCTGGACACGGGAACCGAACCCGGGACCTTTGAGCGTTGGCTTACTCAGTCAAAGATCCCGGGTTCGATTCCCGTGTCCAAGTATCATTTTTCAGAATATGATATCTAGAGGGAGTAATCCTCACTAAAAGCATAAATAATAGCTTTGGCTATTTTATTATTAAATATGAAATCCCTCACAGTTATATTAATTATACAAGTGACAGCATTAAGCCAACTACCGAGTCGAAGGTAGCTGCGTTATCTGATAACTCGTGATCTTAATAAAATCACACATTTGTAGCCGACGATTTCTGCACGTCCATCATAGACTCTGCCTTAAAATATGAGTGAAAAATGACCCTAGGCACGGGACGATTCCTGGATAGCTCAGTGGTCATAGCATTTAAGTCAAAGGTCCTGGCTTCGATTTCCGTGTCTAGGTGTCATTTTTCAATTTTCAGCCAAAATAAATTCAAGCAAGTAAGCTAGATTTTTTTAAATTTTTGTACTGAGGATAGTGGTGAAGAGAAAATGAAAGTTTTAAGTCCTGGTCAAAATCTGCGGTGATCACGACAAATGTTCAAGAACTGTTAAGATTACCTAAGTGTGTGCCTAGCTAAACACTTTTAGCCCTTCACAATAAAACGCAATTTATTGTTATAAATACAGCAATATAAGAGTCATTCTACCACCATACAAAACTGCTTTAGACTCACCATATCTCTGATGTTAGATCACCTCCGTGATCACAGACGTCCAACCCCGATCAAGTAGACGTTCGTTTTGAAGAGCCCGATTTGAACGCATGGCTCTCGCCTTTCGAATAAGTGATGTTGGCACGCTTGAGCACTAACCGCCGAAGCAATGACTTGTGTTAGGGGAGAGCGGGGGAATCCCGCACATTTAAGCAAAACATTTAGTTTATTACATTTAAACTTTGTTTTTTATTTATCAATTCAGTGCATTACTTTTGTATACTGAAATTAACATTCTTTTATAACTAATTAAAATATGAAAACAGTCATTGTGCGGCATTGTCCACCCTTGTAGGGCAATACCGCACACAGAGTGGGGAAATACTATACAATTATGGTTATTGATTTATATAAAACCATACTTTGCGATACACACAAAATATACAATTTAACAAGTAGAATTAACCCTGTGTTAACTTAAATAAACTATGTGTATGCCTAAACGTAAAACTAAAAATATAATAACAGTAAAAAGCATGGTCCATTTATACAGATATCAAAAAGGTGGCAAGATAAATCAATTGTATTTTATTTTTTGAGACAAAAGTCACAAACAAAATTGTCTGCTCTTTCCGCTGCACTACAGTCAGCATATACCCAACTTAAACAAATAACACATCTGAACCCCAACTTCTTGTTCCGCCCAAATTCTCCACAAAACGTACAATTAGAATCTGAATTGTTAAACATAGGCAAACTATTAGAAGATTCAGGTCCAATATCATCCATTTCAAGTTCATCGTCATCACACAGATTTGATAAATTCTCTCCTTCATCTGAGCTATCTTGGAGAAGTTTTTTTCGCAATAACAGCACATTTTATTTTTATTATTAATTTCATTCTTGAAATAATCTTTGTTTTTAATCCTACATTTCTTCTGTATTTCACATTTTCTTATGTTCTCCTTTTTCTTTGCTTCTTTCTCATTTTCTTTGATTGTTTTATTCTTACGTTTGAAATCTGCTTCAAGTGTTATTTTTTCCATTGGCGTTGCTGTAAAAATAACGGAGCTTTGCAGTCTTGATGAACAGGGCTGCTTTAATGGTTTATAAGCTAGAATGGGTGTAATATCTTTAACAGAAATTATTTTTGAAGTAGATGGTTGGGGAGTGTCCACTGTTTAAATTTTGAAACATGCACTGTTTTCTATGCTCTCCTGAATGCTATCCTGAACATCCTCTTCGATAATATTAACAGCCTGGAGCATTGCAGCTGGTGAAAATCTTGTTCCGTGAATTTGTTTGGGTTAAGCGGAAAGATTCCTGACGAGGAAAAGCCGGATACTCCCTTTTCAATTGTTGCTATCTGTATGAAAGCCTTATTAAAAAGGGAAACATAATCAGGTAATATCTTCTCATAAGGAAAGGTCTTAAGAAATAAACCATACTCTCTGTTATAAGCAGTTTTCAGCAGACCAAAAAAGTTAAGGTCCAGAGGTTGGAGTCTATGTGATGTGTGAGGTGGAATTGTCAAGACTACGATTCCATTCTCTCGACAAAATGTGAATGCCTGTAGTGATTTGTGAGTGCCATGAATATAAATGATTAGTAGAACTGGTTTGTTCTTGGTTCGTCTCACACATTTCGCGAAATGTTTAAGCCAAATAATGTACAGCTCTTCATTAATCCAGACATTCTTAGAACAATGATAAATTGCTTCTTCTGGACCACCTTTGGCGAGTGTAGGTTTCATTCTTAACCGAGGAAAAATAAACAAAGAGGGTACAAAGCTTACATTTGCACTCATAGCATCACATATGGTAATATTTTTGGCTCCCTCCCAGCTTGTTGTTGATCCTATTTGCTTTTGCCCCTTAGACTATAATATTTTCTGTGGGGCATGAACAGCTGAGATTCCCGTTTAGTTCATATTATAGATTCTCGAGCCAGGGAACTTGTGTTTTTCCATTACTCCTTCCAAATTTGAGGAAAATTCTTGCACAGCATCCTGATTGAAACCTAGAATTCGCTTGATGCTTGTTGCCTCTGGTTTCCGAAGGTTGATTTCTTGATTTCGCCGCAGAAATCCGCTGAGCCAGTCTTTACCAGCAGTTCTTAAAGTGGTGTTGAAATTGTGTGATATGATATTTCTACTTGCAAATTCAAAAGAAATTTTTCGAAGCTTGATGGGTGATATTCCATTAAATATTTAGCCATCATAATGATTTGATTAGCCAGTTCTTTTTCTTGTTCATCAGAAAAGGTAGCTTTTTCTTCCTAAACGTGCCTCTTGTGACTGACCAGACTTAGATATATCCTTTAGAGTAGAAACAGGAATTCCATATGCCCTGGATACTGCTATCAGTTTTACACCTTCATTCATTGATTTTAAGGCTTCTTTCATCACGTCTCCAGTCCATTTCGCTTTATCTGTTTTCCTTTGTCTCTTTCTTGGCATCTAAAATAGAGTAAAATATAAATGGTTTTTGATTTAAAAAATATATAAATTGATATTCTATATAAACGCTTGTGTTGTGTTACAAATTACACATTCAGACTAATAATTATTAATAAAAACACAATTGAAAACCTGAGAGTGAAAATCAAATAAATACCAACATCATGAAATTGATATAAATCAAATCTACTCTAAAATTATCGATGGTCTTGAGGTAAAGTGCTCACCTCAGGATCCTATGTTCGTGGTTTCAAACCTAGCTGAGGTGGACGGAATTTTAATGATCAATACAATTTTGTAGCACAACTTCCTTCGGAGGGGAATAAAGCCGTTGATCCCATGCCAATTATGGTATATAAAAGAGCCCTGGAAAGTATGTGAAAGTACCTTTCCAGCAAAATTCGTAGGCTCTTACGTTTTCTCGTGTATAAATCTGTAGTGTGCTGATATAATCACTTGGTTCAGAAAGTGCTCGTTAAATACCTCAAATAAATAAAAAATATTATAAAATATTCAGAAAAAAATATTTTTCTAAGATATGGGTTCTTTTTGTATGTATTTTAATGATACAAGTTTTTTAAAATTTCATGATGTTGTTTTGAAAATTAAGTTTTTTTGGTACATTTTGTATATTAAGTTTTTGGGCTTTATCTGGTTCAAATTTTCAGGTCTTTAATAATTGTAAATAACTATATTAAAGAACAAAAACAATTTACACTTTGAATGTTAATACCTGTTCGATTTTCAATTCATCGTGACTGTTACACTAGTTATTGGTCTAAATGTAATATCAAAATTCCGAACTATGCTAAAATAAACACTTTAAATATTCTAAAGAAACCACACTTAGAGTATAAATACATTAGTGTTCAATTCTAGTTAAATTCTTTACTTTTAAAACTCATGCTTACGTGTAGGTTCAGAGAATATAAAAATAAGAAACAATTATTTTTATATTGCCGTAAGAAACAAGGGGGGTGGGGGTAATACCTCACTCTGTGCGGGAACGCCCTCTCTAAACGTGCGGGATTACCCCACAACACTTTTCGCCATTTTCTACCTCTTCAACAAATATTGTGTTATTTAGAAGGAATATTTAATGGTATGGACTTACTGTTAAAACCTAGTTCTCTTTGTAGATGTTTATGAATAAATAGGAAATATACATCCGAATGGACTTACCTTTAATGAATACTATCGAAAATAGTAAGTAGTTCACCCTTATAAGCCGCTAGAGTATGCCATGGTAGGCATTTTTCCACAGGGAACAAAGTGAGCTGTATGAGGATGTGCGGTATTGTTCAACTGTGTGGGATTCCCCCGCTCTCCCTAATTTAGATTTATTCATGTCTTAATAAATTGATATGTAAATTTAATTTTTGCCAGAGACTATGAACCCCTTTAGGGTTGGGGTTAGGCAAATTCTTGATGTGTAGGTAACTTTTTTTTTTTTTCTTGTCGTATCAAGGATTAGTCATTAAGACTCAAATTAGTATCTAAACGATTAATATGCTAAACTAGCTCCTAGGACAGTGGTTTTCAATTGGCGGTACGTGGGCCAGATGCGGCCCGCGAATGGTGTAAGTCTGGCCCATGGCACAAAACTTTCTGTTCTTAGTGACTGATAATGGAGTCTTAATAAAACTTGCATTTTTAAGTGATATGTTTGGCCACTTGAATAAATTAAACCTTCAGTTGCAGGGGAAATAGAAAACTGCTATCAATATAATTAAAGTGATTCAGAATTTCAAGACCAAACTATTGCTGATGAAGGACGATTTTACCCAACAGAAGTTTATTCGTGTTAAAGTGTTAGTGGAATATTTGGAAATGGAAGAAGATAACCGAAAGGAAAGAGCGTTTGATTAAATCTGTGGAAATAGCCCTAACACTTTTTTTTGTAAGATTAATAGTAAATTTTGAGTCAAAGTTTGCAGAGTTTACACTGCCCAAAGAAGTGCAGGTATTCGTAAAATATCCCTTTGTTGTGACCCCTGCCCAGATATGTGAGATCTCCGAAAGTGCTAAAGGACTGTTATCTAATATGGACCAAAGTGACTTACAGTTTGAATTAATTGATGTTCAAGATTCAGAAGAACTGAAAAGTAGATTTACATGCGAGTCAATGTGTAATTTTTGGGGTGAATTTATGACTAGTTATCCAAATTCTAAAAAACCTTCCATTATAATTTTATCTATGTTTGGGTCTACCTACAAAATGTGAACTAAGCTTCTTTGACATGAACAACATAACAAATGTTACGAGAACCAATTAACAAACGTTCATGTGGAAAACACCCTAAGAATAGCAACCACATCATATACTCCAATTTTAAACAAATTGTTGAAGGAAATCAACCTCATTTTTCTCATTAGTTTCTTGATAACAAAAGTAATGTTTGTTTTATAATTTTTATTTTTTAAATCCTAAAATAAAAATAGTGTTCATAATATTTGAGGTACTTAGTTTTAATTTTGAGTACATTATGTACATTTTTCAAATTAAGTTTTCACACTCTCTGGCCCGATCTATGGAAAAAAATAATATATAAGTGTGGCCCGCGCTAGGAAGTAATTGAGAACCACCGCCCTAGGAGCTTCCTGGCGCTCCTAGAGACGTTCAATTTTCTTTTGTTGCTTCTCACAAAACTTCCGACTAATCGGCGCGAGCTGTTCTGCTGAAGTTCAACTTATATCTGCTTTTCCGCTCACCCTGAGATCTTCGGCACGGGTGGACCAATCAACTCTCAGAACCAACCATCTCAAATCAGTGCGCATGTGCATGTGATAGTGCGTGCGCTATAGGGCTAACAGCAGTCGGCTTCGTTGGCCGTTGTGAGGAGATTTGTAATAACCCGTTAATGTTAAGTGTATGTGTCGATATATTGGATCGTGCCACGACACAGCGTTATAACATAGTCCCGAGAATGACCTAAAATATGTGTCTATCCACTAGAAAATAAAGTATGTTGATAGTCAGCTGTTTAAAGTTTGCGTTGCAATGCATCATGGGTCAACAACATACAGCGAGTGAGTTGCTACGACACTGGAGCAGATTTTGCTCTTTATTTTAGGCGAACGTGTGAATCAAGCTTTTATATTGACGTGTGGTACACGGAGCAGTTCCTCTTTAACCTCCCCTCCTCTACCTCTACCCACCTCCTCCTCCACAATATTCCACCTCCTCGCTTTACTTCGTATTCCCCACACATCTGGGCCCGGTCATGTCACAGCGGAATGGAGAGTGGTAAAACGTTCTGGGCTATTAATGGAGATGAAGCGTGATAGGGGAGTATTGGGGGGGTGGGGGGTGGGGGGAGGTCATGGGGTGAGCTCCGTTGTGTGACCAACACAGCTCCGAGAGCCGGGCGTTGGAAGAAGAGGGGGTAGGGGGGGACTGAAGATTGATAAAAACATAAACCTATTTATTAAAAATTTGTATCAAGAGGGCGTTTTATTTGAAAATAGCACAATTTAGTTTTTAGAACCGAGTATGACTACTCTAAGGTTGCCGCGCATCTGTAAAACCGGAAAAACACAGGGTGTTTTGCAAAATCTGGTATAAATACGGGGATATTTGTTAGTTTGAGACATTTGGATGGATGAAAAAATGAAATAAATGACTAAGCACGCTGATTCAAACATGCCTTATTACCCCTTAAACAAGGGTTGTGTAGCGATAGAAGATGCATCACCCCATTAATCTTAAAATAATCCGGTTTTGAACATAAGTTATATGACTTTAAACTAGTCAATTTGATGAAAAATGAAATGTTATTAGCGTTTCTTCTACCTAAGCGGCCTGGAAAAATGGGAATTCTTTCTGGGAAACCTTGAAATCACAGGGGAATTCAGTAGTAAGTAGATAGTGGCAACCCTGTACTCGTTGGGGCTGTACATATGCGTGATAATTCCGCTAAAATTTTAGAAATGAGGCAAGTTTAATATATAAGAAGTGTACCAACATTTTCTGGAAGAGGAGTGGAAACACATTAAGGAATAATAGGACATATACCTTCCTAATATGGGCCACTGTGTATTTTCAAATAATGTATTATAAATGTAGTGATTGTGTTAGTGTATGGTTTTTTTTGTGATCTTATCATGTACAAGAAATGATATTAAAGGTATTAAGGAATTTTTACTGTTTAGAAAAAATCATAAACGGGAAATATCTCTATTTCAAAAAAGGGGCCCATATTTGGCATGTTTATTCTAAAGATTGTAGCGGGCTAACCAGCCCTGGCCCGTACAGACTAAATCTGCTAGAGAAAATCATTTCACGAAATAATATATATATGGATATCTAATTATATATATATTAATGTTATAATATAATTTGTTACATACCACGCCTCGGGAACATCGCTGGGTAAGAACGGCTCCATCGGAAGAGTTGCACACACGAGCCTCCAGTCAACTCTAAACTTGACTCAACTAAACTATCTGTACCCTTCCTAATGGTTAGAGAAGGTAACAAACACATAAAGAAAGAAATAGACTGATTACAGAGTTTTATTAAAGAGTAATTTAAACAGAATACAGTAGGAGACATAGGAGATAGTTCATTTGGTTTCCGTTGTCTTCTCGTATAAATATATTTAGATTGCAGAGTATAGAATCACAACAAGTAGATAGAAAAATATTTAATAAACTAAAAACAAAACATCTGGTACAATGAGCCCCGTAAGCACAGGCAAATGAGGTAACAGTAGTTAATCAAAACAAATTAAAAATTGGTATCAATATCCAGGATCCTAATAGCTCACAAGAAGACAATCCCTACAACTCGCTAACCTTAACAAACTGCGGCGGGTTTATTATTAGAAAAATTTAAGGAAATCCCTTGAACTGACCCTAAGGAAGAGCTCGTGCGATTAAATGTCGGTACCCCAATGCATATGATCCTTAACCCATTAGCTTATGCTCACTTAGGCTCTTAAGAAGTCATGATACTTAGGCATCTAGTAATTAAATAACTAAACGCTCTTTCTAAGGCAACTTATAGTGAGTTAACACCACAGTCACAATGAGGAGGTGCTAACCAGGTCCCTCAAATACGGGGATAATTGGCCCCAGTTAGGGCGACATAGATACAGCCAAAAACTATAGTGGCCACACTCACGAACAAAACTTGACTACAAGGTGCACCCAACAAGTCCAACTACAACGAGAGCTCGACATAAGGAGGCCGTCTACTGAGCTTCAAATAAACTTACTGCCAAGGTCGGAGCCAACAATAAGTAGTAAAATACAGGATCTCAAAATAATTGAATACTTGACAATATAACCAGGGCCAACAGACCTAATTAGGTCATCAGAACATATCTGCCACCCTCCACTAGCGATTCGGGACGTTCCCTTTCTAATAATACAGAGAACATTGCCAAACAACCAATCTAACGTTGATCATCCAAATAGCTATACTGAAGGCTGTATATAAACATAATTATAACATAACTAACTCTAACTGGTGCGGATAAGCCGTAAAACAAATAGTACATGTCAACATGTAACTATATTTGCTCATTGAACTATCTTGCTCTAGTTGACTCTTGTAGCAGCTTTATAACATAGGCTAAACCAGCTCAATACTACATCAACTATCCAGGCGAATGACTTAGAAAGAGACGAGCGATTCATAACTCCTAAATAAGCTGAGCCGAAGCTGACTCATCACTAAACATTTGAAATTACATATTAAAACATTCAATGCCTGGCGAGTAACAGTACAAACCGTACGTAGACGGATATGAGCAAGTCTGGCCACAAAACAGTCGGTGCGTGGGTCGACTTGAACGTAGAGATAGACGGATATGTGCAAGTCTGGCCACAAAACAGTCGGTGCGTGGGCCGACTTGAACGTAGAGATAGACGGATATGAGCAAGTCTGGCCACAAAACAGTCGGTGCGTGGGCCGACTTGAACGTAGAGATAGACGGATATGTACAAGTCTGGCCACAAAACAGTCGGTGCGTGGGTCGACTTGAACGTAGAGATAGACGGATATGAGCAAGTCTGGCCACAAAACAGTCGGTGCGTGGGTCGACTTGAACGTAGAGATAGACGGATATGAGCAAGTCTGGCCACAAAACAGTCGGTGCGTGGGTCGACTTGAACGTAGAGATAGACGGATATGTGCAAGTCTGGCCACAAAACAGTCGGTGCGTGGGCCGACTTGAACGTAGAGATAGACGGATATGTGCAAGTCTGGCACAAAAACAGTCGGTGCGTGGGCTGACTTGAGCGTAGAGATAGCCGGATATGTGCAAGTCTGGCCACAAAACAGTCGGTGCGTGGTCCGACTTGAACGTAGAGACCAGCTGTGTCAGTGCAGCGTGATTGTAGCCCCAGTGGTAGGGCAGGCGCAGCACTTCCAGGTGTGGCGTGGAGCTACCTTCGGGTAGCCCCTGCGATGACTCCACCGGACTATATCCCGGCCAGGGTCTACTTAGGACTGCTGCAGTAGAGAAGATACAGTTAGAGACCCGATCAGGCGTAAATTATTACTAGTTGTGTGTATTATTCTGCTCGAGCGGTATATTAAATCAAATTCCTGATTGAGAGGGAAAAGGAAGGGGAGAACAGGTGTCAGCCAATCACGTCGTACGGCTACAATGGTGGCCAGAGCGGTCATCAAGGGGGGGGGGGGGGGGGGAGCGCAAGCGCAGTGATAGCAAGGAGAGAGAGGCAATGAGAAGCGTGTGAAGCCTCAATATTACATTTTCTTGAGGTGGTTACTTACTGCATTTGAACTAGAGGACCTTGAAACACACTCATATAGATATTTAGGTCCAGGGGAGACCAAACAGTAGGGTAGGTCATGAAACGTAGGCGATCTCTTGAAAGGTAAAAAAGTCACATGATTGTGCGAGCTAAAAATCCATTAGCTCGGCACATATCTATCGAACTGAGTGGATTTATGCGTGGCTCGTGAGGGTGTTTACGTCGTGGCCGAGTGCCTACGTGCTGTTCTCAAGGTCGAGGGGTGCTTCTACCTCAACCCCACACCCTTTTGCCCGTGGTTCGTCTATTCAACCAGTATAAAAGCACAGTTCCAATCTAATATTCGACGACCAACGTCTCTCCGATCTACTGTACATCAAGACATTGTGGTCACGATGATGGTGCCGTCAGACTCGCCGGGAAGACGGAAATAACTTACCGTAAACTATAAACTTTTTCTTTAGAAAGGTGTTGGAGGCTTAAGTTCTATCATGTAAAGTAAAAGGGATTTTTCTTACTAGTTGAGAGTGTCTGTCACTCTTGAGTTTATTAACTATTTAAATGTACAATTAGGTTAGGTTTTCATTGGCAATGTCATGTTGAGCATGTCATGAGAGATCATACGTATCTCTTGTTTTTCTGCTTGGTCCTTAAGACCAGTGGTTTCATTGGAGTGTGTCTCACTCCTTGGCCTGTATGACCGTATTGTGGTCTGCTGTGCCATCAGGTGGGTAAGGGGGAATTTAGGTTGTTCCAGGCCCGATGTCAAGACCTAGTTAAGTAACGGTTAGCTATTCTTGTGGAACCTTGGCGCCTCACGCTCTGTTGTTCACCTGATTGCGGTGTGCAACTTTTGGGTTTGTTACTGCCCTTCCGGCTAGGCCCGCACCCTATTTGATGTTCATGTCTAACTCCCTTCAGGGAGGGATGATACCTTGTTGATAGATTATAACCTATGCCTGGTATGTGGTTGGCACCTAGGTTTATTGTGGTTTAACTCATAATATCTGACTATTCTAATTGGTTACTTGCCAGCCTATACTGTATGAAGGCCTAGAATCCTGAATTACAATTTTCCCTGAGATATTTGCCCGGTGTTTCTATGACTGGGACAAATAGACGATTTTCTGAAACTTATGTAACTAATTCAATCAGGTCAAGCTAGCTTCACTGGCATATATTGTTCTCACCTCTTAAAATAGGGTTGTTTGTATTAGAAGTTGAGTAGGTTGCTCGCCTGTCATGATCCATTAGATATTTTTGCAACAAATTTACTATTGTTACTGATTGTGTTAGTAGTCTGTGTCTCCCGTCGGGGAGTAGCTTAAAATAACTTCAGTTTTGGCTCTCTATCTAGGAATTATGTTTATACCTCTTTTAAGAGTGGAGCGATAGTTCATAACAATAGCGGGGTTTAATTGTAGTATTAAACCAATGACGCTTCACGCCTAGTTCACTCTCCGAGTGTGTCAATTTTTATCTTATTGTTGTATTGGTTATTTTGGCCTACTCAATAGGTCAAATTGAAAATGATGGATTGTGCTCTGATGTCTACCTTGTAATTGCTTGATTTGTTTGTTCTATTAAACTCTTATGTCAAAACGCAATTGAATCTTATGATTTCAAGTGTTAACCTATCATGTTTATTTCCCTTGTTATGTAGGCGGCGTATTTAGTATTAACTTAGCAAATTTATAGATGTCAGATAAGATCCTTAATATGAAAATAGGATTTTAAGCTATATATTATTTTATGTATATATACCCGCCTCGGTGGCGTAGTTGGCCAACGTGCTAGTCGTGCTTGAGCCCGACTGCCGAGGACGGGGAAATCGAGGTTCGAATCTCGGTCGGGTGAACTGGCGGAGGTTTTTCCTAAATGGTTTTCCACTCTCCCTCCACACAAATGCGGGTTCACTTCCTCTATTCAACCTTCCTAATTCCTAATCCATTAGCGTAATTAGTACTTAAACGTATAACCCGAAGGGTAGTAAGACTGCGGTGCTAAATAATAATAAATAATAATAATTTTATGTATAGTTCGAAACATACACAAAGCTAGTTTATTTATACTCCCTAATTAAGGCTGTCATCTCTAAACTAGTCAAAAGGCACATATGTTTAGAATAAATTAAGCCTTTGAATTTTAAACATAAAATTAACACAAAAATAACAACCATTTGCCGACTATTTTTATTAAATCAATTACAGTGAAATTCCGTCACCACGGCTTAGTGGTTAGTGTTACCGATCGAAACTCAAGAGGACCCTGGTTGTATTCCAATTGGAATATGTTGAAAAACGACATCTGGACACGGGAATCGAACCCGGGACCTTTGGGTAAGCGCGACAATTCTCTACCATTGAGATATCCAGGAACCGTCCAGGTGTTCAGGGCCATTCTTCATTGATAGTTTAGTGCTGAGTCTGTGATGGATGTGTGAAATCGTTAGCTACACGTGAGTGATCGATAGTATCGGAGGTATCAGATAGATTACCACCTCCACCTGCGATCCAATAATGAATACCGCCACACACGTCGCAAATCATTGTAATTACAGCAATAATTTAATTGTGTCTGCATACTGACATTCAGTAATTAAAATGATTTGCAACTTGTGTGTTGACATTCATTGAGATGTATACTGTTTGCAAAAGAAATTTTTTATTATCCATATACTAGTAGAGTCTCAGAAACTCGACCTAATGTGGACTGAATGGTGTCGAGTTATTTAAATGTCGAGTTTTACGAATGAACTTGCATATGCATGTTTGCTATGTCATGTTTACCAAATGAGGATGAATCACAGTACAGTATCTAATGTTATAGGTGCAGTTGTACTGTACTGTAGTATTGTACGGTACAGTAACAGTAATATACGTATAGTACAATATATTACGTGTTAATATAATGGTGTAGATGTGTAGATAAGTGTAGTATACAGAAATGCAGTACAGTACTGTATATATAATATTGTATTGATTCGAATAACACATTACTGAATTGAAAAACTAATAAACACAGCACTTGTAAAAAACACCACAGCACGACTGTTCCACTGAGTTACAGTTACAGTTGAATGACCTTGGATTGTGAGGACCGGCGTCAACAGCTGTATGCACTTGCGCGTGTCGAGTTATAGAGTGTTGAGGTTTCTAGACTCTACTGTAGTTACTTTATGGGCACTGAAGCCTGGCTTGGTGTTTGTTAAAATAGAAAACAAAAGATGTAATCAAAGTTAGTTGAAAAATTCAATTATTGAATCTTAGTGAAACAAATAATTTTGAATTAATGTTTTAATCCTTGCAAAAATATTTTGTTCAAACCCAAAGTACTTCCATACAAATTACATTAATTTAATTTAAAAATGAAATATTTCATTTAAAATATATGCTTATGTGTGAATAAAGTAAATAGTATTATTAATACAGATAAATTTTTTTTATTCATTTCATACGAGAAGGTAATTGATAAAAGCAAGAAGCTGTAAAGCAAATTTTAATAACTTTAAGTTTAGTTGAGGATGCTACTATAGTGAAAAGCATAGCAATGTTGAAGTTTCTCTTCAGTTGAAACCTAATAAAATCCAAATAAGGCGAGTTGAATGGGCCCCAGGTGGCTTTTATTTCCTCCACTCTTACAGGAGCGAAGAAATGAAAAAGAAAAAAAAAAATAGAAAATAAAACCACAAACAAATTTCGATTAGGGCAAAAAAAAAAAGAGGACTGGTGTGAGAGTCGGTGCAAAGGAAATTACCTTCCCCCAAGATGGATGTACTGAAGCCTGGCGGTTTTATTACTCGCCTGGTGTTGGTAGCACTGATCGTTTACCGCAGGACCTACCCAAGGACGATACAATAAGCTGCTATGGAGAAAGGACTGACCCTATAATAGCACAATATGGGGGGAAATTATCCTCCCCTTTTTTCCGCAGTAAAATATGGATTTAAAAAACCCGCCTCGGTGGCGTATTTGGCTAACGCACTAGTCGTGTTGAACTCGACTGCGAGGACGGGGAAATCGAGGTTCGAATCTCGGTCGGGTGAACTGGGAGTGGTTTTTCCTAAAGGGTTTTCCACTCTCCCTCACGCAAATGCGGGTTCATTCCCCTAAATTCAACCCTTCTCATTCCTAATCCATTAGCGTAATTAGTACTTAAGCGTATAACCCGAACGGGTAGTAAGACGTGGTGCTAAATAAAATAAAAAAATAAATAAAATGGATTTAAAAACTGGTGCAAAACTTTTAAAACAATCACTATTAAAAAAAAGTGCTAAATTATCATTTTGTTTTATATCCAGAGGTCCCGGGTTCAATCCCTGGGCCCTCCAGATTTTTCTGTGAAGCAGTGGATCTGGAACGGGGTTAACTTGGCCTTCTCACTATTTTTACCGGGCTATACTAATAGGCATTAAATAATATAGGTAATAGTATGTAAATGGTAAAAATTTGCAATTCTTTGGTACATATTTAATTCTAACTATATTTATCTATCTTTATTTTATCGTCTAGGCCCAGATTAATTTCTTCAATACAGCTTATGTTACATATACACACATATCCAGTATAAATAGACATACACAGTATGGAGTTTTTCAGAAAGAAAGTCTCTTTTAGCACGTGAGACGTCCTTGTCAATGTCGATTATCGGCTCAGCTTTCTAAAGTCATAGTCAAAGTTTCCACCTGAGATTCGAACCAAAGGCCTTACGTAGTTATATTATAAGTTGTAAAAGTCCACTCTTACCACCCGTCCGGGTTATCTATCTATTTACACTGATAGGATAGGGCTGAGGAAGGAAGCATTTTAGAGGTAAGCTATGCGCATTTGCGTGGAAGGAGAATGGGAAATCATTTAGGAATAAGCACCCTCAGTAGACCCGAGAGGGATTCGAACCGCGATCACCCCGTCATCGACAGTCTAGTGTATTGCGAGATTAGCGCCTTAGACAATGTGACCACCGAGGCGGGTCATTGGAAAGTTAAAAAAAATAAAGGTTGTGACTCACTTTAGGTTATGGTCTAGAACCCAACTCACCATATTAGCGGGGCATGTCTGTATTTAATGGATTTATGTATATATGTAATATGATCAACCCGCTTTGAGGGCCGCATGGTCTAACGCGCTACCCACGCAGTAGACCAGACAGCCAATGACGGGTAGATTGAGGTTTGAATCTTGGTCGGGTGTACTGAGGGTGGTTTTTTCTAAATTGTTTTTCACTCTCCCTCTCCTCAAATAGGGGTACACTTCCTATAAATATAACTTTCTTAATCCCTAGAACCAATAGCGTAGCTAGTACGTAAATGTACAACCCGAACGGGTAGTAAGACGCGGTATTAAAAAACACAGTATCTAGGTACCGCCTCCCCCAACCCATTCCCTTCACCCACGCCATTGAACCCCCCCAAAAATAACAAACTTTTACTGAGCCATATAAAAACGGACAGGAGAGCTAAGGCGTCCCCCCCTCCCCTATCATTCTTCTGACGTTACAAATAAGTCACCTGCGTCACCAAAAGCTTTATTGAGTCAACTTGACACAGTTCCTCCTCAAGCGACGACCGCTCCCACAACGGACATTTGCGTCAAGTGGTGTGTTCTTCCTTCCAGGACGTTAAAACCTCGTTAGCGGGAAGGAAATCAATAGCGAGTTAAGTCGTCTACATCGTTTGAATTTGACGATTGAAGCTCGCCTTTTCTATCTTGTTATTGGACATCTGGGTCATTAAGCGTGGACTGTGATGTACAGGCTGGCACCAGGCACGTGACACGAACTACATTTCTAGAAGGGTACTATCGGCGGAGGAGGAGTTTGTATTTTTATTTGTATCCTCGGGAGACCTTCTAGCCCATTGGTCAAAAATTAATTACCCGCTTCAGTGGCCGAGTGCTCTCAGGCGTCACTCTAGGCTTTTAATTGGTCTGCTGATGATGGGGAGATTGGTATTCGAATCCCGGTAGGGTCTACTGAAGGTGGTTTTCTCATAGATCGTTTCCCACTCTCCTCCCACGCAAATGCACATAGCTTACCTCTAAAATACTAAATACTTCCTTCCTCATCCTTACCCCGTTAGAGTAATTATCATATATGCGTGTGAGCTGAACATGTTGTAAGACGTGGTGATAAAAAAACAAAAAAAAGTGAAAAAAACAACAACATAGATTTGTGTTAAACGTGTCAATGCAAAAAAAAAAAAAAGGTATTTAAACCGTATTTAATTTTCACGGCTTTTTCTTCTGAATCGATTAGACGGTCTAATTACTGTGAGTGTTTTCTATTTAATTACTATCAACATAATTATAGCAATCAACCGCTTCACCGGAAATAAATAAACACCTAATATATTGGTGGTAATTTATGAAAAGTAGACGTTGGATTAACTTAAAAAAAACTATTTTTGAAATATCAATAGCCAATTCCATTTAATCTGACTAACTTGTGTGTTTTAAAATATATGCAGCCTATATTACTGTTTTCAATGTACAAATAGAAAATAAATCAAACAAAAATACATAAAAATACAATTTGCATTGGCCGAATGGTTTAACGAGCCACTCTCACAGTAGACTAAACTGCTAATGACGGAGAATCGAGGTTTGAATCTCAGTCGAGTGTACTGAAGGTGGTTTTTACAACATAGTGTTCAGTTTTAGTTCCACGCAAATGGGAGTACATTTAATATAAATATAACCTTTATAATCCTTAAAACCATTAGCGTAATTAGTATATAAGCGTATAACAGAACGTAGTGCTAAAATAAAAATTAAAATAACAACTATGACTTAAATCTGTCCCATTTTATTTTTCGAACTTGTGATTATGTTTTGGTATACTCCAGTTAGTAATGTGCTGACCACGAGCGGCTGATCTTTACTTATTTATAAGACAAACAAAGAAACAAGGAGTCAGTCCATCAGCCCACCATTCGTTAAGGGGACAGAGACGTTCTATAGCTTGCCGGAATTAAGGGCCCCTTAAATAATTAAACATACTCACTACAGACTGGTGTATGTATCTTCTTAAGTCAACAACCAGAAGGTTGGTTTGATTGGATTTATATACGTCCGGAGCTGGGCAGGCACGCAACCCTTCGACTGGTTAGTGCTACTTGCGCCATCTGGTAGAAATTAAATGCACTAGGGAAGTTAAGGAAGTGTGGTGGCTACCCGTTCGACCTCCACATTGCATTTCTATGAGCGAGCGCTAAAGGGCTTACCAACTTTGCCGGAAAGCTAGTTTCACATAGGTCTACCTTTCAGGGTTCTTTACTTGTCACAATCGACATGGGAACAGACGGCTTTACTTCTCCTCCGAAGAAAGTTGTGCTACGAATTTTTATCACTCAATAACAATCCGTCGACCCCGGCTAGGTTTGATACCACGAGCATCTGGTCCTAAGGCGAGTACTTTAACCCAAAACAACTGAGTTCGATCATTTTGTTCAGGGGTGAACAACCTTGGACCGCGGACTGAACAGTGGCTCGCCAATACACTTTGAATGACCCGCCAGCTGTTTCTAATGTATTTCCTGTGTAAAAGACATGTATGGCAACTTGGACGTGTTTCTCGCTCTAGTTCTAGTTCACGCTCTTGTAAATTATCGACCACAATAGCTAGAAGGGATATATTTGAGGCAGTGAAAATCTTTCTATAGAAAAAGGTAATGTAGATGGGAGCAAACTTAAGTGGGATAAACTTGAGAGGATATGAACGGATGTTGCTACGACTATGCTAGGAAAGAGAAATGGTGTGTGTTCTTTGCTTGAACAGCATTTAAAGCGGAAGTTTTTTTTTCATACCACTATCATTCACAGAATGGCTTTGTGTGTTAGAGACATACCTTTTCATAATTCTATTGATCTGTTTTACGTTGCGTCAATTTGATTCAATCACTGGCACTCGATCTGAGAGAGTTAAAAGAAGTTTTTGAAGAGGAAATAAATTATTGTGGTGAACATCTGTTTCATAATTCTTCTCAATTATTTCAATTCCTAGTGAATAAATAGTTTTCTTCATGTCAATTTACTTTATTTTCTTCCATTATCTTGTGAATGATCATAGAATCTTAATAAAATGACTGGTTTACATTCACATGGGTTTTATTATTTTAAAAAGTCTTCTTAAATAACCTTATATTTTAGTTTATAGTAATTGTTAATGCAAACAACAATTAATATGTTTTTTTTAGCTTTTTAATGCGTTAAGTGGACAAATATTTGACAAGCGGGGGAAAGGGAGGTTTGAGAATTGGTAACAGTGGTCCGACAAATGGTTTCTAACAATTTACTGGCCCGAGCGTAAAAAAAGTTTGGCCGTCCTTAATCTAGATCAGCGGTTCCCAAACTTTTTGAATCGCGGAGCACTTTTCAGGAGAGAAATTTGTCACGGAGCACTATAGTTTCCCTGATACCAAAAGGGTGCACAATCATTTTTGTTATATTTATCTAACTGCATTTTTTAAAGTTGTTAGTCGATATTTTATTGTATAGTAAAAGCGCGAATTATTTTTAGGTTTCTAAATAGCTTAAATTTTGATCTAAACTTAATTTTTCCTATTGAAAGCCATTAAAAATTGTAACTTCAAATATCGTTTTATTAAAACAACAATTTTGCACACAAGTGTCTTTGGTATAAGGGCGAAGATATTTTCACATAGACTCTACATAGATAGATACTAAACCTGAATTACAGCAGTATTCACGATGGAAACGAATGTTTAAGCATTTGGGCATGTTAAACATCAAGTTTTATTTCATTATAAATGTTATTTTCTCCCTTAATTTCAGAAAAATAAGGAACTTAACTACATAAACGCAAAACAAAAACCAAAAACATAAATTAACCTAAAGAAATACATTTGATAACGAATCAAATAAGGTATTGTAAATCCACAATATGTTACAACGGTAGTGTTAAAACCATTTTCATGTCTGCAAAAAAAAGTCACTTGGCATAAAAATAAATTAACAATAAAGTATAGACCATGAACTTAAAATTACAATGAGAGGGATGGGATTGCTGTGTTTTTATTTGCACAATGTGGTGAATTTGGGACAGCTCCAACCGAATATCTGGCTCTGCATTGAGCCAGGATCTTTTGTTTTATTAGCCACATAGGCAGAGAAATCCTGATCCACATAAGTAGGATATTGCAAAGGGAAGAAGGATTATTTTTGCTCTATCTGACAAAACTTCAAATTCGTCGCGTAGCTGTCATTAAAATTCTGATAATGACTTCTTAGTTTCAAAATTATCTTTTCCGCAGAATCTGATTTCAAATCATTCAAGCACTCATACTGCTCCGATGCCAGGTTGGCTTTTCCGACATTAAAATAAATAACATTGCACTGCTACTTGATTTGTTTCGACTTTCGACTGTATACTGACTGAACTTCAACCGACTGAAGTTGCGAAGAAACACGAGTTTTTAATATTCAATAGAAACTTCCCAGAAAATTCTGGAAAGGTGTCGAAGCAAACAATCGTATCTGAAAGCGCGGCGAAGTTCTCACAGAGACGGTGTTAACTGGCACCCTCTAGTCTCTCTGTCTGATTTAACCATGTGCAGTCTGTAAATAATTTCTACCCAATACTTACCTATACACAGTTCATGAACGCACAAATTCACAGTTTTGATATATTGTCACTTTTTATTTATTTTTATTTCCAATATATTCGCGGAGCACTTGGAGATGCTTTGCGGAGCACACTTTGGGAACCGCTGATCTAGATCAACGTTTCTCAAACTTTTGCCAACATTTGATAAGCATTCATTCATTTGCGAACCAAATTATAAGCGTTAAATGCATTTGCGAGCCACATAATAGGCGTTCGACGCATACGCGGACCAGCCACCTACCTGTTCCCTTGCCAAAGCCGTAGGTTCTTCTAATAGGCATGTTTTCATTAAAATAACACTTTTTAAAACTCAAATTTGGTTTGTTAAAGCCTGTAAATTTTGTACTGTTTAGTTCTTTCAAATTTTTTTTTTCGCCTCTGAGATCCTGTCTGCGGACCACCTAACACACTGCCATGAACAACAGTTTGAGAACCACTGGTCTAGTTAATAATTTACAAGAGATCAACCAAGAGTTTGACCCACTTCGGTTGTAGAATCATCTAAGAATTCACTCTCAAAACAGCCTAGAGCAGGGGTCAGCAAACATTTCTAGAGTAGGGGTCAGCAAACATTTTTTGTAAAGGGCCAAATAGGAAATATTTTAGACTCTGAGGGCTAAGAAGCAAACTCGAGGATATTTCTGTAGATAGGCCTGCCAACTTAAATAACAAGAAAAAAGTTTTCACAAATTTACTGAGCAAAATGTAACGTAATAATAATAATAATAATAATAATAATAATAATAATAATAATAATAATAATAATAATAATAAATAATAATAATAGTAATAATAATAAGTAGACCACAATTGTTTGAAATACAGCTCTACTAATGAGAAGAATAGAATTGCGTTTTTTGAGATAACATTTCACCAAATTGGGGTTCAAAGTTTTCACTTCATATAATTCAAATTGATTGCAAATATTTATATGTTGATGCTGACCTGTATTGAGATTTTACGTATTTCATCTTTGAAAATATTTTTTCGCACAGGTAGGTGCTGCCAAATGCACCTATAAAACCCCGAACATATTATCTCAATTGACTATATTCATCGCTTGGAAGACATTTATCAAATTTTGTTAGATTCTTATTTTTAAATTTGCTGTGACCTGATGGTCTAGGGGGTAAGGTGTCGGACTTCTGTGCTGGGGTTCAATCCTCGGTCCCAGCACTGATTTATCTGATTGCTAAACCCGTCCTTCACCTCTGACAAGACGTGTATTAATAAGAGCTTGTGAATGTGTGGAATGCCAGGCCTTCACCGTAGTTCGGATCCCACGTTAAACTGTAGGTCCTCCATTTCATCTCCCACTCACCCTACCATTGCACATTAGCGTAAGTGTGTATAATCCGAACGGGTAGTAAGACGCAGTGCTAGTAGTAATAATAATAATAATAAATAATAATAATAATAATAATAATAATAATAATAGAATAATAATAATTTAAATTTGTCTTTTAGCGTGTCATTATACTGCAGATTAGTCACTTACAGTTGAAGGTCAGGTGGAAGCTCCTCAATTAAACGGTCAAATGGATTTTGAAATATTAAAATTACATCTGAACTTACATCAAGTTAGTTAAAATGATGCTGGATTTGAATTCGAATTTGAAAATATAAAAACCATTCTTAGCTCGTGGGCCATACAAAAAGAGACGGTGAGCAGGATTTGGCCCACGGGCCTTAGTTTGCCGACCCCTGGCCTAGAAGGTCGATGATGGGGAGATCGAGGTTCGATTGTTCGGGTGTACTGAGGGTGGTTTTTCTTTAATAGTGTTCCTCTCTCCTCCTTCGTCCTTAACACATTAAAATAATTTATATATAATTATATACGTACAACCTGAAAGAAAAACCAAGAGCCCGGATGGGTTACAATTCAAAACAATTAAAGAATCAATGTAAGAGTAATTAATTTCTTCTCGTATGAAACTACTTAGTTTTCCAAGAAAGATTGATTTTAATAAATAGAGGGTTAGTTCTACATAACCGAATGAAGTCTGCAAGTGACGCATTGAACTCTCGTTTTTAGCAATGAAGGTATTATTGTCATATTTCCTGAACGATCCAGGAACAAACGAGCTGCCAAGCTCCTTTATTGTTTACTATACGAGTAGAGGATAGTAGTTTACCGGCCATTATCATGCCCGTGCATACATTTCATTTGTTCGATCGTTTGTATCGTGGTCCGGGGCCGGCGGGCGTATTAAAGCGCTTGTCTCCTATCTGGCATATCATTATTGTTTCAATTTCCCGAGCGATTCTCGACATCGTTGTAAGCTGTGTTAATTAGCTACCAACCTCATTATCAAATACCTCCGAGATAATAAAGTGTACTTATAGTTTATTTGTCGGCTATGGTGTCATGTCGGATATAACTATTATGTAACACCCAATCTGCTTCGGTAGCCGCATGGTCTAAGGTGTCACTCTCGCAATAGACTAGACTGCCGATGATAGAGAGATCGGAGTTCGAATCCCGGTCGAGTGTACTGAGTTTTCCCCTAAATGGTTTTTCACTCTCCCTCCACGCAAATGCCGGAACGTTTCCTCCTAATTAAACCTCCTTCATCCCTATCGCATTTGCGTAATTAGTACACATGCGTATATTAATTAATTATATTAATATTAATAGGTAGTAAAATGCGTTGCAAAAAAACAAGCATTGGTCGGCACGCCGACTAAATATCATACTTGTCTAATATGGTTTTGCCTATTTAAAAAATATATTAGCCCTACCCATTTCGGGCTATACACATATATAATAATCACGCTAATGAGTGATAAGGAAGTGTACCTGCATTTGCGTGGAGGGATATTTAAAAACCATTTAGGTACGATCACTTTCAGAACATCCGTCTGAGAGTCGAACTCAGATCGTCCCATCCTCGTCACTCTAGTATTTATGAGAATGACGCTTTTGACCATACGCGGCCACCAAGTTGGTCTTGTTTTTTCCTGTTATAAGAATAACAACTTAGTCGTGTATCCTAACGTCTTGTGTTACTTATGAGCGCCAAACATTCTCGAAATTGATGATTTTGTGAAACTTTGAACATGTATGATCCCAGAATGGTGATACAAATTACATGGTATGGAATTTTTTTTAGCACCGTGTCTTTCACCCGTTCGGGTTACACGCCCATGTACTAACTATTCCGATGGTTTTTTAGAGATTAGGAAGGTTATATTTAGAGGAAACGCACCCTAATTTGCGTAAGAGAGGGTGAAAAACCCACCCTCCATATACTTGATCAAGATTCGAACCTTAATCTCCCCGTTATCGCAGCCTAGTCTATTGCGAGCGTAGCTTCTTAAACCATGCGGCCAACAAGCTTTAATTTTAATAAGAGATGCGACACAATCGTAAAAACTATTACTCTATTCTATAGAGCTTGTGACAAAATATTTCAAAAACTAATCATTAAAACTACTTTATAATTTGAGGATATTTATTTCGAGAAATATATACTAATAGAAGAAAGATTTTAATTCCGTTTTAACATAATTTAAAGTAAAAACAAATTTTCAGTTTGCTAATATTTAAAAATTTAATAAAATATTATTACTATACAGAACCACCATTGAAATAATATCTGTATTGATCTGGTTATTTCAACTTAATTTGTTTATTGCATTTCAATTTTTTCTGAATACGCTATTGAAAAAATATATGTAATAATTTAATTGTTCTGCCGAATTTTAGCACAATTGCTCATATTGAAAAAAACAATATCAAGTAATATAAAGCTTTTTTATTTATTATATATTTTAGGATTAAAATCAATCAAATAGTTTAATTGAAATATAGTTGAATTGTATTTACAATTTAATAACCAACATTTCAGATTTTTATTAATTAAAATCATATTACTATAAAATAGTGTAGATATAATGTTTATATAGTAATCATTAGCATAAATATATATAAATTTCTCATTAATTATTAGATTTACAACAGTATATTTTCATTTTCCATTTCCAATTATTTAAAAAAAAAATTGAACGTGTTCAATATTTCACATAGAGTACACGTACAATTTTAATACTGCACATATTCGAGTCTTTTTTAATTCAAAAAATATTAAAACACTAACTCAAATAATTTTAGTAATTCAATTTATATTTGTATGAAAAAATTTACAAATTAAAAATGTTTCTACACAAATCAAACTAGGTCATCTCTTTAATAAATTTATATTGTTAACACCATCCAGTGATAATGCATGTTTTATTGTTAAGCTTATTACAAAATAATAAACTAATTTCCAGTGAATTTATAAACTTTTTTTTTCCTGAATAAATCCGCATGGGTTTATGAATAATTTTACCTAGAAGTAAAAGTGAATATAGATTTTCACACTACGGTATATGCATTTAAGCTGCACTTATCCTGGCTACATTTAATAATACGCTACTAGTACTATACATGTTCCATTTATAGTCCTTTCATTGATTAATCAAATATTATTTTGTTTTCTACCAATTTTCGTTCAAAACTGTTATCACTAATTCTCATATAAATATCATAAATATTTCCATTCATTTTTACTCTTTGAATCACTCACTATTAGAATATGTTACTGTATTTTCATGAGAAGAATTGATTTATTTGTTATCTAGGAGTATCCAAATTTGGCAAATTTTCTGGAGGGGGTCACTCCAAATATCTTGAAGAAATACTTATGAAAAATATTTGCTCATTAATAAAACTTGGGGGCGTGTTCAACATACCTCATACAGAATAAATAAAAAAATAAAATAATAATAATTAAATAAAAATAATTTATTCAACGTCTCACAACCGAGGAAAAGCCATTTAAAAATAGGGATTTTTTTTGCAAGTAAAACCAGGAACTTATGCTATAATTTTATTCTAAAAATAGAGTGGCCACATTGGTGTGAAAAAAAAACCAGTCCGGGTTTTCTGCAACCTTCTAGATATTTATTATCAAGCACTGAGCTGACTCCAACTGTGATGAATCAACTTATAATAATTTGAATACGTCTCCCCTACTTCTGTCGGCTGTGAGGCAGATTACGGAGATGACATTGATAAAGCATGTCCTTCAAACCCCCTTCCCCCCAATTCTCCCAACAAACGTCACTATAATGAGCGTCCCGATGGATTCATAGTTTCTAGTTAATAATGTCAAGCGCAGCACCCGCTAAAAATAAAAACCTGCGTTCTAATTCTGTAAGCTCCCAACGTATGTTATCAGCATTTCAACACCTGCACTGGAGGTTCAAGTTATGGATAGGAGCTTATAATTAGCTATAAGTTGATGTTTACTTGCGCGCGTAATCTCTGTTGGTTACTAACATTAATATTCACCGTGTCAACGATTAGCTGTAGGTCCCAGGTGTGTGGAAAACCCGCGGGGGAAAGAGTCATTATTCTCCGACATTACACCTCAGTTGGTAGAGTGCTTTTTTTTTCCATCCTGATAGTTTTGTTTTTAATTAGTATGTTTAGCACCATGATTACTAACGACATTCTCTGAGGAGAAACTTAGAATAAGTGTACCCGCATTAGGGCGAAGAGAAGATCGAAAAAAAAACCACTGTGATAAACCTCGAGTGGAAAACAAGTTCCAATGTTCTCAGATGAGATTCGAGCCCTGACCTACCCTTTTCAGAAAACTAAGTCCATTATGAGATTGACGTCCTATATCACATGACCACAGGTGTGCATTCATCATGCGTAAATTATTGCTGTTTTTAATTTATGTTCTGTGTCCTTTTATCCGTCCGGACCATTCGATAATGAGGTATACGAGCGGGAAAGTTAGGATTGAGGAGAACTGTACCCACGTTTGCGTGGTGAGGGAGGAGATAATCATTTAGGTAAAAACTACTGTCAGTAAAGCCGGCCGCGATTCTAGCCCCGACCTCCCGGTCGGAGTCCAACCGGATCAGATGAGTCTGACGTCTTAGACTACGTGCCCACCGATGCTTTGGACAAGTAATGTTCCAACAATAGTACTGAACTGTTAGATTTAATGTGCTAATACAAGTATATTCACTATCTTCGAACACATAACCGGAGTTTAGACTGGACATAAAATATAGTATTATTAATATTAAGTGTTCTGTCTTTCGACAGGTCCATCACCCTGTCCAAATGTAGTCCTCTAGCATGTCCTATAATCAACCTCCATTTTTAGATCCTGAAACTTGATTTTCTTTCCTTGTTTGAGGTCATTAATCAATTGCATTTGTGGTATTCCTGGTCCCTTTTTTCTTCCCACTCTGCCTTCTGTGGCATCACTCAATGAACCATTTCTTCTAATAAATGTGACACAACTGGCTAGATTTTCTTCGTATGGTAACCTGGAGAGGGATTCTATTTTTATTCACTATTCTTAGAACTTCATACTTTATCCTCTCTATTATCCTACAGCAGCACATCTCAAAAGCTTTCCAAATATTTCTTCTCCTTTTCCTTTCTGTACATGTTTAATATACGTGTGGCAGGGTACGGTTTGGATCTCACCTAGCAGATGCTCTCGAAATACATAATGGATTGGGGAAAAAAAAAAGCACTTTTCCCATTACTCTTTAACCTAGCCTTAGAGTATGCAACTAAAGTGATGCAAGAGAGAAGAGAAGGTTTGGCATCAAACGATACAACTATTAGGGTACATAGAATATTTATCTTTGTTATGTAATAGTAAGGAAGTTGTTGTAAGAAATGCAGAGATTCTATTAGAGGGTGGTAAGGAAATAGGTTTAGAAGTGAACGCTGAGAAGACTAAGTATGATAACACAGATAACACATTGAGGATGATAATTTAGATATTACAGCAAACAACATATCATTTGATAGGGCTAATTAATTAAAATATTTAGTAACAATTTTAACTAGCGATAACAATATTAGATTGAAAATTAGGAAAATAATACAGTCGGGAAATGCTTAATTTTTAATTTTGTGATGTGCAGTCAAATTGCGATGTTAATTTGAATCGGTCATTCTTAAAACATCCAAATGTAAATGTAAGAATGTAAAGCTTCCAAGAATAGCATCGACTACATCATTGCCATTAGCTATAACTCGAATGGGTAGTAAGACACGATGATAAGGTATAATTATCATTCCCATTCATCCCAAACGATATATACATATTAAACACATCATTATTTACAATTTACATTTTATGATCTCTGCTAAGTATGAATATTCTCAGTGTAATAATTAAACTTACAATTTTATTTACATTTTCTCTGGAAATAGGTTGTCAGTTACACGTGTACTTTTATATATTACGTTTTCCGAAATGGGGCCTATAGGGTTAAAGAAGAGGGATGGAAGCAGATGTAAGTCGTTAGGGTGAAAAAAAAAAGAGGGAATTAAAGTCTATTTTTTAAATTATATGGATTCCGATGGTAAGAACTAATACACAATAAAATTTAATTTTAAGCCTGTTTTTATTTCTTTACCACGTCTTAGTATCCTTTTGGGTGACCTGGTGGTCTAGGGATAAGGTGTCGAACTTCTGTGCTGGGGATCCGGGGTTCAATCCTCGTTCCCGGCAAAGATCTCTCTGATATCCAAACCATTCCTCTTCCTTCACCTCTGACAAGCCGTGTATTAATCACAACTTGTGAATGTGAGGAATGCCAGGCCTCCACCATGGTTCGGATCCACGTTAAACTGTAGGTCCTCCATTTCATCTCACAATCACCCTACCATTACACATTAGCGTGTGTATAGCCGAACGGGTAGTAAGACGCGGTGCTAATATACTAATAATAATAATATAATATCCATTTGGTGTGTACTAATTTTAATTATGTTAATGGCATAAGAATGAGAAAGATAGAATTTTAAGGGAAATATATCCCCATTTGTATGGAGGGGACCAGGTAAATTATTTATGATAAAAAAAACCCTCAGTAAAACCAGCTGAGATTCAAGCCTCAACCTCGACATCACAGTCAATACATAGTACATGAGCCTGACATTTAGTCCTCGTGCCCACCGATGCTTGTAATAATAATAATAATAATAATAATAATAATATAATAATAATAATAATAATAATAATATTAGACCGCGTCTTACTACCCGTTCGGGTTATACGCTTAAGTACTATTTACTCTAATGTATTAGGAATTGGGAGGGTTGAATTTAGAGGAAGTGAACCGCATTTGCGTGGAGGAGAGTGGAAAACCATTTAGGAAAGCCACCCCCAGTTCACCCGACCGAGATTCGAACCTCGATCTCCCGTCCTCGGCGGTCGAGCTCAACACAACTAGCGCGTTATCCAACTACGCCACAGAGGCGTTGCTAACTTCTGAAATGCCACGCTTTTAAGAAGATCTTTATTATTTCAAAATTTGTTTCACTCCTAATAGAATGAAAATTTATCAAAATGTCTCAATTGGTTTAAAAACCTTTAATTTTGATGTGATGTTTTTTTAATATTAATTTCATGAAAAGGATCGAATTACACGTGAACTGCCGCAGTTTAGAGATAAAAAGCAAATGATTAGAAACATATAATATTTTCAAAAAAGAAAGCTATGATTTAACAAGGTCACAACAGAAACCCTTAAGAAAATTGACGATTGCTTGAGTAGTTTTGATTCTTCAGAAATGCCATTCTTGGAAGAAATACCGCGATATAAGAAACTTTTTCTTTAAATAGGCGACCTTTTTTTTTTCTGGACCACGTCTTACTACACTTTCGTTTTTTTAATTGTATGTCACATTTGACCAGGAGGGACTTTGATATCCAGGTTTGTTCGTCTGTATGTAGACTATTAACCGCTCTGTTGGTACAGAACGTTGCCAGGGTGCACCATGGGAGGTTGTCTACATGTTGTACCCGCAATGAGATGATGTGTTGATAGTGAATATAGAGTTGTGGAGCCGGGGTGAGTCTCAAAACCTACCTTTGGCCTAATTAACCATAACCCTAAAGGGAAAAATACTAAAGTTGCCATCAGGGAATCGAACCTGGGACCCTAGCCTCGTAGCCAGGTGCATTGACCACTACATCACAGGGCCGGCTACGTTCGGGTTACACGCCTATTTACTAACTACACCACTGTCCATAACTTTCATTTGGTGATCCTCCATCACCAAACTTTGAGAAACACTGAATTAATATATTAATTTCGTTATTCACACATAGTGATGGATAATTAATAGCTGCTCAGTTACTTGTGACGCGGCTTTCTCCGTCACATGAGAGCAGAAAGGTAGGTACGTTATCATGAAATGTGTCGACACTAGGAGAAAACAATGAATCCACTCTATTATCCCAATCACCCATTTGTCTTATAATTAGAATAATATTGTGTCCAATCAACTATTTGGGAATTTCAAATTGACTCAACTGTCACCTCCTAACAGTCAACCCCTCTCCTCTCCGTTTCCTTCCTCGGAACACAACAACAATGCTGAACTTTCCCTTCCTCCCTCTATTGTCATTGAACTAACCTTTGTGTTGAGGTGTGGGAAGGGGTGTCGTGGAAGTGGGGAGGGGGTGGTTAAATCCTTGTTTTATTCACCCGACATGAACTGGGTTAGGAAGGTTTCCCCTATAAACTGGGAAATGGGACGTGTGCGTTTATCAAAAGGGGATGGTGGTGGGGTTTCATGTTTCACAAACAAACATTTTTTGTACACTTGCCGACTACCACCACCTCAAGGCTTAGAAAGTGTTTGGATAGGACAGGACTAAGGGTGTTCAACCTAGCGTTAGATAGTTTTTAATATTTATTTTTTTTACCGGAAAACGAATTTTTGCTTTCTTGATTAACAAACTTTTGTTCTAAAATAAACATTTTTAGTTACCTTCTATAATATTTTCATGACTACCAATTAATATCTATTGGACGTTTTAGTTATGTATTAGTGTATTTTTAAGTGTAAAGCTAATGACTATAAAAACCCGCACCTGTGTGTACGTGGACCAAGGCTTTTATCTAGTTTTGTTTGTTTTTCTGGTAGCGGGAAAAATCGGGGTTTGAATCCTAACCGGGGTTATCGAGTTCCCCACCCCCTTTGATGGCTTTACACTCTTCCTCGCCGAAAATTCAATTTAATTTCTTCTCATTTATACCTTAGTATTCCCTGATCTATTATTTGTGTGTCCCGGATGGGTAGTAAGACATGCAGGACAAAAATATAACGCTATGAAAGCAACCCCTTCCTCGTAATCCCCATCTCGACGCACCCTGCCATAGCTTCCCTTGAAACCGGTTGAATGGAGTGATTAAAGTGAAGGTCAGACTTCGTGGTCAAATCCCTTCTCTTCCCTTTCTGTGATATCCGAGTAGAAGAGGTGAAGATATTGAAGATATTTCCACGCATGGGTTGGATGTTAAAGGTTCCCCTCTTTACCTCGGGATATTATTGGGAACATAATGGGATATAGCTTAAACTCTCTACTATGTGGGTGGAAACACGACGCTCAAGAGCGCTTGGCAAATTCATCTTTGGAAGGTATTTCTGATAAATAAACAATTTTGGCTCTCCACATTTCCATTAAAACACTATATTCCTGTGTTACAGAAGGGTTGTAGTTAAATTCAACGGTAGCTCAGACTTTTTTGATATATATATTTTTTTCAAAATTATAGCTAGATTTTTTGAGAAACTTCAACAGCTTTTTTTTTTATGAAATCAAGAATCCTGTCATAACAGCTTCCATACATTCATATCCACCATAAATTAGGTCTTATAATATAAAAATTAGGGCCTATATATATATATTTTATTTTTTTGTTGACATTGCGTCCTATTAACCGTTCGGGCTATTTGTAAATTATATTATAGATTGCGGCTTCGCTATTGACAAATTTTAAACTTTAATATGATACACCTCAAAGTAAATGGCTTATTTAAAAGAAAATATAAAAAAAATGTTTAATTGAGCTCTAGAAATTTCTGTCGAAATAAATTGTCGTCTGAAAGTGTAGCTTAACTTTTGAATAATTTCTAAAGTCATTATTTTTTTAGCATATCCTCAGGGCGTAACCTTCCATTTTTAAAATAATTTTGAAAATCGGTTTGACAGAACTAGAATCACTGTCGGAATACATGGCTTCACGTTTTAAATATTATACTCTTAGATTATAAAACATAGATTTTTTAGAAAATTATTTATGAACTACGAAACTAACCAATTATTTATACAATTATATTATTAATCAATTACGTTTTACCAGCCGTCCGGGCTATACGTATTTTATCATGCTAATGGGGTAGGCATGAGGATGGTAGGTTTCAGAGGAAATGTACCCTTATTTACGTGGAGGGAGAACAGAAAACTGTTTAGGAAAGACAACTCTCGTAACGACCGTCTGGGATTTTAACCCCAACTTTGCCATCACCAGCAAACCAGACTAGATGAGCCTGACGTTGAGTCCTCGAGCCCACCGATGTGTTCCAATTATATTAAGTATATTATCTATTTTAGCTTCTGTTTTGAGTGCTACCTACCACTTTTGTGGTCGTGATTGTTTCGTTTGAAAATCTTATAAAAATTCAACTTGAACTTTTTTTTTAAGATGAACACGAAGGATTAATATAGATTATTTAACATCATAAAATTTAATGAGTTCAATGGAACAAATTTATATACCTATTTACAATTTTATCAGTTTAAATTAATCTGGAATAATTTCATTTCAAAACCTTGTTGATCTCACGCACATTCAATCACCAAGAATTTAATTTCTTTTCAACTTATAACATTTAAAAAAATGTTTTTACTATATCTCTCTGAAAAATCCAATAATATACCGAACGAGAACCTACACATTTCTTATAATTTGTTTGGAAATATAAAATCATTTTACAACTCACCAATATTTACATTGAAGCACCCACTTTTATGTTTATCTCAAATGCCTAAGGGTATGAAACAATTTCTCTATTTCAAAGAATTCACTGAATATACTGAGGACTGTATTGAAAATCAAATTTAAAAAACCCTTTGCCACTGTCAATATTCAATTAACTACTTTAATGTGTCGAGAGAGTTTCACTTTATAATTAATTTTATGGTTCAAAAGAACAAACACATTTTAATTCTTATAATCTTAATTACAATTCTTTGTATTTTAACTTAATTTCTTATTTCGAATTTAGAAAATGTAAGGGAGTGAAACAAAATTTCTAAACAAATAACGATTTTTCGATAAATTTAAACACCAACCGATCTTCAAATATGGTATTATATATATATATATATATATTTTTTTATTTAGCACCGCGTCTTACTACCCGTTCGGGTTATACGCTTAAGTACTAATTACACTAATTGATTAGGAATTGGGAAGGTCGAATTTAGAGGAAGTGAACCCGCATTTGCGTGGAGGGAGAGTGGAAAACCATTTAGGAAAAACCACCCCCAGTTCACCCGACCGAGATTAGAACCTCGATCTCCCCGTCCTCGGCGGTCTGGCTCAACACGACTGGCGCGTTAGCCAACTACGCCACCGAGGCGGGTATTATATATATTAATCAGAATTAGAAAGATAGAAGATTTTAGGGGAAAGATTTAATTTTTTTTTCATGATTGATTTTCATTGTCATTCAAATTCAATTTTTGTAGGGTTGATCAGCAAACATTCAAATCTATATCATGTTCAACTTAACTATATTTATTATGTAGACTATATACTAATACAACACGAATCAAGTTTAACATGAACCCGGTTCGTTGGTCGAATAGACAAAGGCGTCAATCTCGCAATAGACTAGACTGCCGATGACTGGCAGATTGGGGTTCGAATTCCGGTTGAATGCCCTAAGGAGGTTTCCCTACATAATTTTTCCCACTCTCCCCCTAAGGAAATGAGGGCACACTTCCTCTAAATGTAATCTTTCTCAATACTAGCACATAAGCGTGATTAGTACAAATGCGGATAATCCTAACTGGTAGTAAGGTGCGATGTTAAAAATAAAGTTTAAATGTTTCATGTATACTATATATATATATATAAAAATCGAATATGACTTTTTTTAATGACACATGTTTATGTGTATACACACCTATATATTCACAGAAACATGGGTAAATAAAAAAATTGTAAGTCATACATATATATTTTTAGCACCGCGTCTTACTACCCGTTCGGGCTATACACCTATTTACTAACTACACTAATGGGTTAAGAATTAAGAATGCTCAGTTTAGAGAAAGTGCACCATCATTTGAGTCGAGGAAGAGTGGTAAACCACTTAGGACAAACCACCGTCGGTGCACCTGACTGGGATCGAGCCCCGATCTCCCCGTATTTGGCAGTCTAGTCTAATACGAGGGTAGCGCGTTAGACCACGCGGCCACAGAAACGGGTAAAGTCACTGTCAATTAGTGTAGATTTAATCAGAAACAAATCAAGTTAAGTATGTTTATTTTATGTACATGATATAAACATGTCAAGTTTGATTCAACACCCACGATCATTTTGTTTTCAAATTCAAATTTCAATAAGCATAGGCTTAATGTATCTTTCTTTCTCTGATTATATCGATGGAGCACGCTGCTGTTGTGTATTTTGGTGTTCTTGTTTTTACCTAAAAAAATATACTGTTGAGAAGTATCGTTAAAACAAAAGTTTTCCAAGAAGCAGGCGGGAAACCTCTTCTTAATGGATTGAAAGTTTTCTTGTACCTCGGAATTCATAGAAGCAGTCCTAAAGCTCTGTGGACAGAAAACAAAATTCTCCTTGGAACACAAAAAACAACAAACAATCATTTTAGTCAGGGATCAAACTACTTTAACCCATAATTTCGGTATATACTTTCGGTATATACTATTCTGATAGTTCCTATATGGAAAAAAGGTGCTGAAACCGAATATGATGGGTATGGTTCATAGCCTTGAGAGTTTTTTTTAGATATGACGTAATCAAGATTGTGGTCCTATAACACATACCTGTTATTAGGATGTTGGTCAGCTTACACTAAATATGGATGGTTCTCATGAATAAAGAATGTGGTCATGTCCGTCGCTCTATGCTGCATCACTCTGTACAAGTGAAAGAATAATACACCGTACATCATAGCAGGCCCAACTCAGCTTCCGGGAGTAGAAAGGAAAAGAAAATACCAAGTTATGCCAGAAATGCGTGCAGTATATTTGTATTTGAATGATTACTCGAAATTTTCCGCGGTGTTGATGGGGGAAAAAGCTACAAAGTTTCTTGTTAATAACTGAAGTATATCCCTATTAATACAAAATAAAGATTTGTGCAGAGTGCTTAGCTGTGAAGCCATTATAAAAGGGTCAAAAACGAACTTTTCAACGCAGTTTTTATTCAAATATAATTTAATATTTCAACAATATTCTGTATAAGGAACATCTATAAATTATTTATCTCCATTAATGTTTAATCAGAATTGATCCACGTGCAATAGTGTTGGTGTAAATTTACGGTTTCGATCCGACTTTATCACAGAGTTGATTGGCATGTGATGTACGCTCTTAATTGATTCATGAATGGTGGAAGTGCAATCAGTTATAACTGATTTGAAGTAATTGACATACTGATCACCTGGTCTTAGACTGTGCTCTGTTTACACCGTATAAACTACAATTTCATCCAAAACAATTTGTGTGTTAGCAGTAAAATATATTATTATTGTGAATAAATAAATCACACTGCTGCATTTAAAAATTGTCTATTTTTATTTCCTTAACCCTAAAACGTTTATTTACATACCAAAATTGTGATACTAAGTGGCTTAAAAGACGAGATATTGGTTCTATACTTATATTTCAAGATGGCCGCTACAAAATTCATGATGGCCGTTGGAGGAGGGGTTCCTATTGATAATTGAAAGCTATGGTCTTGAAGTAGCACTTGGAAATTTCTTTGTGCTTTTGTTCGGTGTGTCCACATTTTCATGCTAAGCTGCCTAATTAGGAAAAGACTACTAGTAGATACTAGTAGATCCTGAAAAATGAATACTAATGGAGCCTAGAGAAAGCATACTAGAGAATGTTAGAAAAAGAATACTAGTGGATACTAAATAAAGATACTAGAGGAGACTAGATAAAGAATACTAGATGATTCTAGGAAAAGCCAGGTAGAGAATTCTTATCCTGTCGTATCGTCACGACTTAACTTTACTGAGATATGTGCTCGAGTCGAATAAGAGTTTCTTTTTGACTTCCTGTTTTCTTGAGGGTCGTCCCTATGAATGAAAATATCCGCCCCTTAGCATCTTGTTATTCCAGTAGGAAAGATGAGGTATCCGGTTAAACAAAGGATTCAAGTCAATAATCTTTTCTTTCTAGTTCTATATGCTCTCCGGGATGTTGTTCTTTGACGGATTTTCGTGTAGAAAGGTAAAAGTAAAAATATGGTGTTTTTTTCTTCAAATAATCCATGAAGTCATGGCTTAGTCTAGTTACAATCTCTCTATTCTTTCTTTCTATAAATAAAGTAGGCTCTATAAATAAATACAAAATCAAATATACGCTAAATGAGACCATACCAATGATTATTTGTTACATAGAAAGTGTTTAAGAATGAAATAGTAAATTTCACTAAAGAATCAGAAACGTTAATTTTCTTTAAATAATATAATTTACCATACTCGTAGTGTACTATCTCCCCCCCCCCCTCCCCCCCCCCCCGTGTCTCATTACTCGTTCGGGTAATGCATATATATTTTAATTATTATAATGTGATAAAGATAAGGAAGGTAGAATTTAGAAAAATAGTAACATATTTTGAGTGCAGGGATATTGGGAAACAATATAAAGAAAATCAGCCTTAGCGCAAACGGCCGGGATTCGAACTCTGATCTCCCTCTCACCGGCAGTCTAGTCTATTGCCAAAGTGACGCCTTGTGCCATGCGGTCACCAAAGCGGGTCACTCGTATTTTTTTTAGCACTACGTCCTACTAACCGTCCGGGTTATTCGCTTCCACTCATAGTTAAATCACGAATCTGTAACCACAACGTTGTATTACATATTATCTGCCCACCAATTCTTACTACCCGTCCCGTAGATCCACATATAATTACACTAATGAGACAGGCAATGGAGGAGCTGTAAGCACATTTGCATTGAGTCAGAGAAGAAAAAAGTTTAGAAGAAAACAATCAACGATAAACTCGTTCAGGATTACATCTCCACCATTATCGCCAAACCATACTAGATGACGTCAACGTCTAAGCCCGCTTGGTCACCAATGCATGTTAATAGAGTTCTGCTGTGGATATTTTGGATGTAACTTAAATACAGGCACCTGCTTCAATGACCGAACGCTCTAAGGCGTTATTCTCGTGTTAGACTGGCCCGCTGACGGGGAGATCGGGTCTCGAATCCCGGTCGGGTCTACTGAGGGTGGATTTTCCTAGATGGTTTCCCACTCTCCTTCCACGCAAATGCGGGTAAATTACCTCTAAAATTGTCTTGTCCCCATCCCTATCCCATTAGAGTAATTATCATATATGCGTATTACCTGAACGTGGTGATAAAAAAAAATGTAGTCGTGTTCTTAAAGGAACTAACAATGTATATTCTAAAACGTCGGCGCATCAAATGAAAAATGTTAAATCAGTAAATTAATGTCAATCAAAAGCGCGATGAAGGTTCTGTCCTCGACTCGCTGCCAAATACACAAGGGAGTTTTGGTCAACCCTGTATTTCCAAAGTAGGTTCATATAGTAATAGAGCATCATTGACGTGCTACGTCAATATTTCAATTTATCACAAACACTTTCAAGTATTTTAAAACCGGATCCATATCACCCTTAGCGCTTCTGAGAAGTGACAGGTCTTAAAACTGAGATGTAGGGCACAGACGTGACAAGGATATGTTATATCCATACACACGTCCAGAGAAACGGAGAACTCTTCTTGGAGACTCGTGGAAACACTAACCCAGATGATTCTTCGTGGTTGTTTCCTCTGGTTTTTTTTAAAAAAAAATCGTTTGGGTTACTAAACATTTTGTGATAATGTTGAACTTGAAACAAACACACTCTCTTTTTTATGCTTGCCTCAACCATCGTTGATAAGGAATAACGAAACCAGTGTGAATTGTCACATTTTCTGACCCGCCTCGGTGGCGTGGTTAGCCAACGCGCAAGTTTAGTGTTGAGCTGGACTGCCAAGGACGGGAAGATCGAGGTTCGAATCCAGCTCGGGTAAACTGAGGATGGTTTTTCCTAAATAGCTTTCCACTCTACCGCCACGCAAATCCGGGTTCACTTACTCTATATTCATCCTTCCCAATTCCTAACCCGCTAGTATAATTAGTAATTACACTTATAACCCAAACGGCTAGTGAGACGCGGTGCTAAGTATTATTATTATTACTATCGTTATATTTCCTTCTTTATTAGTGTTTAAATTAATGAATATATTTTATATTAATCAACCAAGTGGAGCGAGGTCCTGTCTAAACGCGTTTGACATTTTGTTTATTTGTTCCGCGATTACTGCCAAATGCGTGGACCAATTTTAACGATATTTTGCAGGGGCATTCTTTGAATATAGGCCGAACAAAGTAGTTATATTATTTGGAAAACTGATTATCCATTTCAAGATGATGGCTGAAGTGTTTTATTTAGTATCTCTTCCCAAGTGATTTTTTAATGACATTTTTAAGCAATCGTTTGAGTGTCTTGGGTGTGTTTATTTGAATTTTTACATATATTACTCTCTATTCACATAACATTAAATTGTTTTAAGTCTAGTTTCATCATCAAGTAAGAATATCACCATCAAATAGAAGGAAAAAATTAAAGGAAGTATTTTAAAAATAAGTCTTAAGACTGTAGTAACGATAAGAACATGACATAATGAGGGAGATTTTCTAAAAGGATTAACCACCCTATCTCCACGGTAAATGTTGGTACATTTAATCTAAATTATATTTTTCTTATGCTTCAAACATTAGCGTAGTTAATATTATTGTGACCCACTTCGGTGGGGTCGAATGGTCTATGGCGTCACTCTCGCAGTAGACTAGAATGCCTTTGACAAGGAGCTCGGGGTTAGAATCCCGATCGGTTTTGCTCATGGAGGTTTTTATAAAAATGGTTTTCCACTCTTTCTTCATGAAAATGGGGGTATACAGCCTCTTTATTCAATACTTTTCATCACTAACACATTATCGTTATTACATAATTATGCGTATTACTTTAACGGATACTGAGACAAGTTAACAAAATAAAAAGTAATTGTATAATCTGAAGGGCTTAAATAATAAAATAATAAGAACTTGGTGACCTGGTGGTCTAGGGGTAAGCTGTCTGACTTCTGAGCTGGGGTCCGGGGTTCAATCCCCGGTCCCGTCACGGATTTATCTGATTGCCAAACCCTTCCTTCACCTCTGACAAGACGTGTATTAATTACAACTTGTGAATGTGAGGAATGCCAGGCCTCCACCGTGGTTCGGATCTCACGTTAAACTGTAGGTCCTCCATTTCATCTCACAATCACCCTACCATTACACATTAGCGTAAGTGCGTATAACCCGAACGGGTAGTAAGACGCGGTGCTAATAATAATAATAATAATAATAATAATAATAACTTGACATTCAAAAGTTCTCTTAAACACAACTTTTTAAATGTACTGTACCTTTATAGAAGTCTATTTAAATGGAGGAAATTCACCTTTATTCATAAAGATACCTTCTAAAATACTTATTTATTGTTAAAATGAACAGAAAGACAAATTATACAAATTTCACAAATTTATCGGCCCAATCTTAAACCTGTTTCCTCCGAGGATAAAGCGACGCCGTTAGTAACCTTGGATGTTATAGGATTATCGTTTTATTAGGCAATATATTATGTTTATTGGGATATTGAAAATTATTTTGATTATTACCTTTTGAAAGAACGGATGTATATTATGTTTATTGCTGCATCTTACTACTTCCTATTCAGGTTATATGCATTATGATTACTCTAATGGGTTAGGTATTTGGAAGGTTTAATTTAGAGAATGTGCACCCGTATTTTCGTGGAAGTAGAGCGGAAAACCGTTCAGGAAAACCACCCTCAGGGCACCCGACTGGGATTGAACCCCGATTTCCCAGTCTTCGACAGTCTAAATAGTCCAAAAAGAGAGTAGCGCGTTAGACTACGCGGCCACCGAGGCGGGTCACAGTCGTGATTAAAGCAACAAAGATAGCAATAGTTTCTAGCTAACTAGTAGGTCACATTAGTTCGTGTAGGACCATCTCGTACACAACACACTTGTAAACAGCTGACGCAATCACTCGAACTGCGACCGAGAATATCTCAGACTCGGGAAATGATCCGGTACTCCCAAACCAAACGACGACTGCCAAGCACTCACTCACAGTTATCGGCATCCACGTACGCTCGGACCAAAAGCTGTCAACTCCAAAGGGGCGAACTAAGATATCATAGAAGCAATAAAACATATCCTCGGAAATGAGAACAGTACTCTGAACCCTAAACATGTACCAGGGCCAAGAATTTAACAGCTCGCATTTTAAACAGCTCGTGATAGGGCACAGCGTCATGCATTACTCAGCGTTCAGAGATTACTTAAAAGCAGTTTTATGGAAAGGATATAGTACAAGTCGTAAAGCACCAGGCTCGTATCCAAGAATCAAACTTCATTTTGGGAGGAGGGGATAAAATGAGCATTCACTCATACCTTAAACAATGTAGTTAGGCGCGGATCTAGGATTCAACTTTAATTGGTGAAAAGAAGTGGGAGGTGGGGGGAACCAGTGCATTCAGACATACTTTTAACAATATGATAAGCGTGTAACCCGAATGTGTAGTAAGACGTGGTTCCAAAAAGAAACAAAATAAATTTGATATAAATAAAGTTATCATACGGTTTTAAATTGAAAAAAAAAAATATATATATATATTTATTCCATATGTTTCATGACGTCAACTGCACGGAAATAGCCGGCTATAGTCAACAACCAACACGTAGGACGACTGTTTAACTCAGACGACAGGCTATGTTGCGGGCATTATCGATTACAATAGCTCATTGTTAATATCATGTTAACTTAAGGTGGGTTGTAGGGGAAGCGAGGAAAAGTAAGTGTTTTTGTAATTTTTGTAGCAAAACATTTGGTTGGTCAAAATAAATCAAATATTTCTCCAGTAGCAATGTTTAGTTTAATTTTCTTCACACGGTGATATCAACCGTTGTTGAATATCTGTCATGAGCATAGCAGGATTAGATGAAAAACATTTAAATGAAGATAAAAAGTTGTAATTAAATTCCAGGACATTCTTGGCAGATATTCAACAATTGTTGATATCACCGTGTGAAGAAAATAAAACTAAATGTATCTACCGGAGAAATATTTTATTTACTATAGTCAAAATATCTATTTATGGTTCTAAAAACCGCAAAAGTATTGGCTTTAAATCGTCTTCCCTTTCATTCCAACTTAAGTTCAATCCACAGATAAGTTTTAATCAACTTTTTTGAATTTTTGAAATACCTTAATCTATTGGCAATGTTTAATTAAATTTGTGAATGCGCTAAATATTATGTATAAAGTGGATAACTTTTACCCAAAGATAGCCAAAAAAATTCTGAGTTGAAACTGTTTGTATTTTTGATCGAATATCATTATAATATAGTTGACGTCATGGTTGGGTATTGATACTTCTATCATTTTAGGAACTCCACATTCCATTTAATTATTTTATCGACTTTTAGGTTTTATTTGCTTTTATAATCCAATGTTTTATAGGCAAATAAAATAAATTCTTAAACTTTTTTTATTACAGTAGCTTGCAATACAAAGTTATCTTAAATTTTATAAATGACGCAATTGCTTGATAATTAATGCCGTGAAAGATTCTTTGATGCTACAACTAGTACATTGATGTTATGAGGGCAGTATCAATTTTCTCAGACGAGAGACATTTCTCATCAACGCCGTGAGATAAATCCTGATGCTGTGCTTAGCACAGTACTGTAATGCAGGCAGTATTTTCATTCTAATAGGCGATATGTTTTTTAATCGCCGTGAGATAGCTTAAGTTGCATCTAAGAGCGTGCATAACAGGCCCAACTCGGCTCGCGCGAGGTGTGGAAGTTAAAGAGAAAAGAAAAGGCCAAGATTTGTAAGAAATGTGTGCAGTACATTTGTATTTGAATGATTACTCGAAATTATCCGCGGTGACGATGGGGGACAAAGCGACAAAGTTTCTTGTTAATAACTACAGTATGTCTCTATTAAGACAAAATAAAGATTTGTGGACAATGCTTAGTTGTGAAGCCAATCTGAAATGGTCGAAAAATCACCTTTTCAATAAAGTTTTTATCCAAAGATCAATTAATATTTTAATAATGTTCCGTATTAGGAACATCTATTAACTCTTTATCTCCATTAATGTTTAATCAGAAATGATCCACGTGCAATAGTGTTGGTGTAAATATATGATTTCGAGCTGACTGTATCACAGAGTTGATGTGCATGTGATGCACACGCTCTTAATACAGTAATTTAATATGGACAGTATAAACACACTAATAGGATATACAACATTACATAATAGGGACAGTATAAACACACTAATAGGATATACAAGATTACCTAATACGCATTTTAATAGCTGTGAAATAGCTTTTGATGCATTAAAGACTCAGCGGGAGTTGATTTTAAAACACCGCTTTACTTAGTCAAGTCTGTCCTGCCACAGTTTGTTGCGGGAGTGTTAATTTATGATGTAACCCGCATTTAGATCACACGGCCTATGATGGAAGTTCGAATCTCGGTCAGGTGTTCTTAGTATTTTTTTTTCCTAAACGTTTTCACCACACTCCCTCTATGCAAATGCAAGCTTCTATCCTATTCATCCCTATTCCACTAGAGTTATTATTTCACGCGTATAGACTCAAACGGATACTAAGAAGCAGTGAAAAAAACTAGTGATTGTGATGTGATGGAGGGTTACATTTATTATTAAATTGAACTGTACAAGTGTTGCTACTATACTTGCAATTCCTCCTTTTTTCTGTCTCGGATAGTCAAGTCTGCCGTATGGCTTTGCACTTAGCTTATTTTATTCCTAATACTTAGGGTATTTTATAATACTAACCATTACAATTTATTTATTTACTGTGTAAAAAAGTGTACACAGTTGTTATTCTCCTAATATATTCTCAGACGCTGTTACACAAGTGGTTTTCCTATCTTTTGTATTTGCAGCATAAAGTTAATGTAATAATAATAATAATAACAATAAATATAAATGATAGTTCCTAACATTATAAAACAATAATTAATAGTTTTGTGTTAGATTTAAACCAGGCATTATTTTTAGCTCTTTTCCTGATGTTAATGAGATCAATTTAATCTAGGAGGTCAATCTCACTACCCGTGGGCCACTCAATCCATGATTCTGTGTGTCACGCGGACCTAATGGTGTATTGTACATTACTATTACATAGACATGCATCAAACTAAGGTGAATATACCGTCACATTGTGATTATCCTTGACCTAATATTTGTTTGTTGTTGTCCTTTATATATTTGGAAATAGACACATAAAATACAAATCTATAAATAATTTACATTTTTTAAGATAACGACCTCTTTTTCCTTAAAAATGTTTACCTTATTTGCACTATTTATTTGTATGGCTATCTTAATATATATAATTCTTCTGTACGTGTGTATGTCACTGAACTCCTCCTAAACGGCTGGACCGATTTTGATGACATTTTATGTGTGTGTTTGAGTGGGTCCATGGATGGTTTAAATTCACAATTGGACCCGGTAGGTGGCGCTGCAATCGGGTTCTAGGATTTTTTTTATTTTTTAGGGAATTTTTTTGGGGGGGATTTTTCTTTTTAGATTTTTTGCATATCAGAACATGTAACCTCAACATTTCACCCCACCACCACCACCCAATATTTATAATAATGAATATAATATTAATAATTGACCGTTAAAAAATCATAAGTTCATCAATAATTGACCGTTAAAACTTTCTGAAGACAAACACTGAATTTGTAATATTTGTGTAACTCACTAATTGGAGTTTATTGTGAATTTGTAATTGTGATGATCAAGTAGTATTTGTTTTATTACCGAAATCAATGATGCCACCCAAACGAAAAGCCAACGTTTGGGCAGGACAACGTCTGTCGGGTCCGCTAGTTATATATATAATATTAATATAATATTCATATATAATATATATATAACTTGAAATAGGAATTTTAAATCAAGATACTTTAAAAAAATTATTATAAGAAACCATTTATTATAAAATGTTATTAGTAATTAATTTTTATCTTAAAATGAATTAATCAATCCATGGGTGCTTTTTGCTAAGAATAAGTCTCTCATCTTTATAGTGGCCTGCTCTTTCGTTCAGTACTCATAAACTAACATCATTGTTAACAAATTAACAAAGTTTTATTTACCGCTAACATATTTTATCTAATTAAACTATGTTAAAAGCCGATTTAAATGATAGGTTGACTTTCATTTCTTGTTTAATTTCGCCCTGTTTATATTTGTAAGCATTGAGAATATGAATTTGCAGACATATTTAATCTGAGAATTGATCTCACAATTTTGCGGTAGCCTTGAAAAAGGTTTTGCGGTTTACTTATTGATAACCACTACCGTAAGCCAACAAAAATGTTTTAACAGTAATGTGCGAGCGAGTCATCTGGTAAGTAATTCACCGTTTATTTGAACAAAGTCACATCCCGTTTTGAAGCAAAAGAAGTTTAGCCTGTTTCGACCAACCTTTCTATCCCGCTTTGTCTTCAGTATTTCCGTTCAGTTATACGCTACGCAGGCAAGTCGAATTACGGTCTCGTTTATTTTATGTTGAATCTTAAAGACTTATTCCCCCCCCCCCCCTCCTTACGGGTCGATCGCATGATATAAAATATTCATTGAGCTGCTAGCCAATAAGATGCTTTGATAGAGATAAAGTGTTGTGTTAACTTTATGAATATAGGAAATAAGTGAACCGGATATTCTTGTCGAGGGAACATAAGAAATTGTCAAGAGAAATACCGAAGTAAAGTATTTTGAAATAATAACATGGCATCGGTAAATAAGGACAAGTCATAATTTATAAGTTAAATTTATTTTGCTTTGCAAGCTTCGAAATTTTACCAATGGGATTTTTGGAAGAATTAGTTGGATTATTCTTATAAAATGAGTCTCCATTTATTCAGGTTAGAAACAACTTGATGTTGTAATGTATATTTAAAATAAGGTTTTTAAAATGCAACAAGGTTATTTCCATGTATTTTTTAATGAAATTGATCATTGCTATGTTATAGTGATAAAAGAAATGCGTTTTCATGATTTCGTAGAAAAAAGGATGTCAGCCATTAAACAGCAATATAATATTACATAAATATATTTGAGCAAAAGTAGTTTATTTTTTCACCGCGTTTACCCATTCATATATAATACTCACTGAGTAGGAATGAGAAATGTAGAATTAATATTAACTGTATAGTACTTTGGCAAAAATAAATTGTGATACATCTAAAAATATCTAAATGTGATTATATGTTACAGGTAGTATAATGTTAATACATGATAAACTATTTTTGATTGATGGTATATTAATTTTAATAATCGTGTATTAGTCCGTGTTGCTTTTTTAACTCTTTCATAACGTAAAGTTTTAGGTTATATTAAAATTCGTAAATGGCCAAATAGAGTGGGTTATATCGGTAGGACTATTCATTAGCCTTTCTATAATGCTATTAGGTTGTTAACTAAAGAAAATACAGTTCCTAGATTATCTAATTATCTATCTTATTATTTTTCTCCAATTTTAAATTTATGTTTAGTTTATGTTACCTTTTTGGATTACACTATCGCTTAGCTTATAATATAAGGCCATAGTGTAGGCCCTCAAGACAAAATTATAACTATTCAGGGTAAACGAAAGGTACCTGCATTCGTCCGGAGAGAGTAGGAAACTATCTATAAAATAAACTTTCGTAGTACACCTGGCTAGGATTAGAACCTCGACACCAATCTGGGTCTGTTTATTTATTGAATTATCCATTTCTTAGATATTACTTAAGTTATTTTAGTACCAGAAAATGTATTGTTTCTTTTAATATCTCCAAATTCACACTTTATCAAACCAATAAGATAAAACCGGTCATTCACTAAAATGTGATGAAGCTAATTTAATCCTTTTCGGATGAATGTTTACCTCACCACAGAGAATATGACATAGTTTTAGGATATTCCAATGTTAATTCCAGCTTAGAATATGCGGGGCTATATTAGCTCGATCTACTGACTATTTGAACCATGCGTTAGGGAAAGAAACTTTAAAAATCCTTAATTATATTTATAATTAACGTGTTTCCCACGTTCGTTGATAAATACATTCCAGAATAATTGATGTCATTTTCTAATATTGTTGATCCCTGCTAGCGGTTCTTGCCTCCAGGCATTCTTGCTCCCCCTTCCTCCCTTTCCGGAGACCGCACCAACCACCTCCCCGTCGCACGCGGCCAACATTCTCCCGCGCATAGTATGTCAGCTCGACCTATCGTCTCCAACATGAACTACTCTCTTGCTCTCCAAAGAGGTGACGTCACACCCCTAGTGTCACGTCTCTTGTGGAACAGCTGCCGCGAATCTGCCCAAGCAAGAGGAGCGAGGAAGGGAGTTTAAAGGGGGAGGACATATCAGTGGAGATTTTATATACGAATAGTGATCGGGAAAGAATAAATACAAGGGGAGGAATTTGAAAATTTTTATTGATGAATTAGAGGAATATACATTTTATTTGAAGTATTGACGCGCACTTTATGAATCAACTTATTATTAGGTGACCTGGTGGTCTAGGGGTAAGGTGTCAGACTTCTGTGCTGAGGGTCCGGGGTTCAATCCTCGGTCCCGGCACAGATTTATCTGATTGCCAAACCCTTCCTTCACCTCTGACAAGATGTGTATTAATCACAACTTGTGAATGTGAGGAATGCCAGGCCTCCACCGTGGTTCGGATTCCACGTTAAACTGTAGGTCCTCCATTTCATTTCACAATCACCGTACCATTGCACATTAGTGTAAGTGCGTATAACCCGAACGGGTAGTAAGACGCGGTGCTAATAATAATAATAATAATAATAATAATAAACTTATTATTACTATCATTAGTATTAGGAGTTTTGTCTTACGACAGGTCCATTTCTTTTGCCAGTGAACTTAGAACGCCAATGAACCCTGTCCTCTTCCTCCTCCTCCTTCAACTCCCAGAATTTTATTCATTCCTTCAAGTCATTCAATATTTTGAATCCTCCGTCTTCCTAAGCTCCAATTTCACTCGACCTTTCCTTATATGACGTCGTGCAGAGGACAGTTCCTCTCAAGGATATTGTTGATGTTTATAGCCCCGTGATTGAGCGCCAATTATCATTTTCGTGGTCGGCCATAGCTACTCAAGGCATGATAAGCTGATGACAAGTGAAGAGCGAGTCTCGTTCGGAATTAAAATAAAAGAAGTGAGCTATTTATTTAGACAGAGTGATTCCACGTAGAGGATATTCATTTGGACAGAGCTGATCCTACACACAGAGAGGAAGCCTGCGCAGGGGCTCTTGAGAAAATAGGGTTTACTTCCAAACTAGCCCGAGTTTCGATGTTAACAGATAAAAATGAAGATTTTAACTATCTCTTTAACATTTTTCATATTAATTTCTAAATATTTTCAACTTTTCTATTAAATTAAATTATATGTAAATATTTATCCTTAGTTCATGCTCATGGCCAACCCTTTTACCTTTGCTACGATGTATTAATATTTTCCTTGCTCTTGGAGAAAAGAACGTTTTTTAAATTTTGTTCTAGAAGAAGATACTTTGAACATTGTTTTAAATCAATTAGGGTAGTCTACTTGACGTCTAAAATCCTTCAGGACTTTTCGTCCTCGCCAAAAATATTAAGAATTATGCACCTTTTATGGTAAAGTGAGTTTAATAAAATATATTTAAAGTAAGCTAGAGGCCTATGACTCAACCTGTGTTTTGTTATTTAGTGAAATTCAATATTTCGACTAGAAATAAGAAATTAATCTTCAACCAATATCTTAGAAGGAATCTTAAAGAACACTATTCTTTTTTCTGGTGACCCACCTAGGTGACGTAGTTAGCTAACGCGCTAATTTCGTGTAGAGCTAGACTGCCGAGGACAGGGAGATCGAGGTTAGAATCTCGCTTGGGTGAACTGAGGGTGGTTTGTCCTAAATGGTTTTCCACTCTCCCTCCACGCAAATGTGGCTTCACTTCATCTATATTCAACCTTTCTATTTCTTAATACATTCGTGTAATTAGTACTTAAGCGTATAACCCAAACGGGTAGTAAGACGCGGTGCTAAGTATCTTTTTCCTGGTGAAATCTGACAAATTTACATTTTTATGTAAATTTATCTCCATAATCTAACATCAGGAACTATTAAAACTTTAGAAGAAACATCTACTAGATTTATTAAATATTTTTAAATTCTACAGGTAATCCATATTTTACCTAAAGAGCTTAAAGAGCACATTGTAAATTACTTTTGTATCACCGCTTCTCCTATTAGATAGAAGTGACGAATACAGTAACAAGGGTGTACAAAGAAGGATGGGTTGCATAAAACATAAGAGAGATACACCAGTTTAACAAATCAGTTTATTTTAGTTCAAACAAGGCGGAAGTAATACAAATGGTATGGCGTGATTATAAGCAAAAGATTCCATTGTTTATGGGTGGGAGTCATTTCTGTTAATTAAGATATTGCTGCCTCAATCGGGAGCGTTAGGTGTGAAGCACCTTAATTTGACTCTCAACTAAGACAAATAAGGTTGTGTCTTAATTAGAATAGGGTGTAACTCGTTAAAGTAGAACAAACACACATTCTAAAACGAAGGTGCGTCTGCCTGAAAACAACGGCAATTTAAATTTGATGAAACTATAGACTTAAGGTTTAAGCGACAATACATCACATTACTCAAGCCTTATGGCTATTAGACTTTAACCTAATAAGCATATAAAAGATTAATAGATAAATAATACCTAAATCTAGAAAGTCCTAGTTTAAAGAATTACAACGTTGGTAGCTAAACGGGCTAACTAGCATGAGTTAACTCCATATTGAGTTATAAGATACAAAGGTTAAGTTCCTAGAATAGGAACTATAATTTAACAAATAGTTAGAGGCGAGCTACCAGGATTCCAGGCTGTAAAGATATTATGGCTTGTATATTCCTCATTAGTACCGCCAGATCATTCACTAGTATACTTAAATTTCAACATAAGTCTGGAGACAGACTACAACAATTTTCAAACAGTCAAACATTAACTAATTCAAGCGGTGCCTGAAGGGGGCCGGACAAAATAAACAATACGACGCGGGCCACTACTCTGGACTAGTAGCATACCCACTAGTTGATTACCGTACGAAAGTACAATAGATAGATTAGAGACTGGTAACAGTCAAAGACCCAACTAGGTCATGGAACAAAGCTATAGATTACCTAATCTCCCCTTTTTCCCGATTTAAAAGGTAAGACCATCTGGAACATGGCCACACAGTATAGGGCGTCGGATAGTTGGCCAAATATTCAAGACTATGTCATATGGACAAATCAAAACAGTTTATAAACTATGACATTCAAAACTTATGGACATAGAAAAACAGTTTAGAAACCCTAATATCAAAGGCAATGTCATACGGACATAGTGAAACAGTCTACAAAGACCCTATCAAAAATACTAGATATAAAATCAAATAGTCTCATATATTACATTATCTGTGTCGAGGAGGCGAGACCGACTCGTCGAACATCGTGGCCATCGCTTGTACGTCTACTAGTACTTGAAGTCATCTCGGAACCTCCTTCGATGAGTTGTTGGAATAGAATACAAAAATTATGCACGAGACGATGGCCTATATATATATATATATATATATGTAACTGACGTGTGAGAGCAACACAAGGAGGGAGGGAGGGAGGGGTGATATCGTCCAGAATATTCCAGAACATTTAGGCGAGCTTGGTTCGGTCGTCGCTGGGTGGGACATTAGACCAGCCTAGTCTAGCAAGTGAGCAAGGTGTGTGGGACATTAGACCAGCCGAGTCTAGCAAGCGAGCAAGGTGTGTGGGACATTAGACCAGCCGAGTCTAGCAAGCGAGCAAGGTGTGTGGGACATTAGACCAGCCGAGTCTAGCAAGCGAGCAAGGTGTGTGGGACATTAGACCAGCCGAGTCTAGCAAGCGAGCAAGGTGTGTGGGACATTAGACCAGCCTAGTCTAGCAAGCGAGCAAGGTGTGTGTATAGAACTTCCTCCAGGAAGTGTTGGCGGTCTGCTGGGGCAATCTTTCCTTGAGCTTGGCTGTTTCAAGCGGAGTTTATATCTGCCACATATTATTTGAATTTATTACTTCTTGGATTTATAGTGATGATCATAAATAAGGCATTTTTGAGTGTACGTGCTAATTGGTCTTTAGCACGCTACACTTTACACTGGTCAAACAATATTTATTTTTTGAACCATATGGCAAAAATAATAAATTGTAACTTTGAATGTAATTCTCCTGTATTACATATATGACATAGATCAAAGACATATATATATAATTTTTTTATTGGTGGTAGTAGTAGTAGTATTAATTACATGAAAGGTCATTCACTATTAAAATAAATGCACACACCTCCAACACATTTTTATCCCCGTGAGGTATATAATCTGATATAAAACGTCTTGGTTGTCCCACACACCATGTGGAGATTGTTTAATGAAGAGGATCGTGGAGGGGAAGATAGAGAGAGAGAGAAAGCGGAAGAAGTTGGTTTGGAATGCTAACCGATATCAAGAAAGTACGAAGCTATAAAAGAGTAAAAGAAGACGCTCAGTACCGAAGAAAATGGAAGATGTCCAATTGATACCTGTCTCAGGACAGATTCATTGAAAGAGAAGCTCAACATGGTTAGGTAAGCACCATTTTGACTCTTATCAACAAACCAGCGAAATCACGCGTCACTCATGTCTGGTTTTCCGGTGATACAGGAGTTCAAGGTTCGTGTCTGGGGACAGGTGTGGTTTCCCCCTAAGTTGTTTCTGCCTGTGCCTCCAAACAAATGCGAGTACACTTCCCCTAACCTCTACCTTACTCCCACCCTACCTACGCTATTGGTGTAAATATGCGTGTAGCTCGGGCAAGCTGTGATTAGGCGGCGCATGAATTTAAGGCATTAGTGATTGAGTTGTTTGTAGTTCAGTGGTTGGCATAATTTACTTTTGATCCAAAGGTCCAGGTTCACGATCCTCGTAACTCATTAGTGCTTTAAAATTTCACCTTAAATACAAAGAGTTATAAAATTGTCTTGAAGATTAAAATATTAATAAAATACAAATAGAAATAAATAAAATAATAAATATTATAGATATTGGTATTCAAAATGTTTTTGATTTACAGTTTTAAATGAGAGCGGTGATAATCAAAATAATTTACTTTTTATATCCGGAAACTAATAAGCGTACACATATTTTTAAATATTTAAATTATTTACATGTAAGAAATTATTTAAAGTAAAATGTTCAAATACTTGTGATGGAATAACATTTTAAGAGGGTTTTTTAGACATGCTCACTGAAAAATTACACAAACCCCCCTAATAAATTAACTTGTGTGACACCCTCTTCAGTGGATGAAATCTCGGTCGGGTGAACTGGGGGTGGTTTTCCCTAAATGGTTTTCCACTCTCCCTCCACGCAAATTCGGGTTCACTTCCTTCAAATTCAACCTTCCAAATTCCTAATCCAATAGTGTAATTAGTACTTAGGCGTATAACCCGAACGGGTAGTAAGACGCGGTGCTAAATAATAATAGGATAGGGGTGAAGAAGGTAGAATCCAAGGGATATGTACATTACCTACGTTTGCATGAAGGTAATGATGGAAACGATACTCGAACCCCGACCCTCCTATCACTGGTAAACTGGACTAGACTAGTTTGACTGTTGGGCACGGAAAGTTTTATTAGCTGTTTCTTTGACAGAATGGTCTAAGACGTCACAATCGCTATGGACTAGACTGCCGATGACCGGGAGATCGGGGCTCGGTTCTCAGTCGGGTGTACTGAGTTTTTTTCTTCCCCAAATGGGTTTACACTCTCCCTTCACGAATACGTCCACTAAATCCATCCTTCCTCATTCCTAACTAATCAGCGTAATTAGTACATAGAGGTATAAACTGAAAAGGCTTTAAGGGCGCTGTGCTAAAAAAAAAAAAAATTCGCATCATTCACAACGAGTACTAACTAATCTAAGAACATGGCCTGAAAATGGCGAAGTTAAAAAAATGCACTATAATTCTTATGGAATTGAGATTGGAAAACATTAATGGGAAATATCCCCCTACGCACCCACGCTAAAAGAAAGTGTTCTCTCGCACAGGCGTGGTCAGGGAGCAAGAAAGGAAAACAGGAAAGGTAATGTGATAAACTAAGATATAACACATTGAGCAGAAGCAGGTGAATGTGTAGAAACAACCTCGAACAACATGACTGCGTACTTTATCTTGGGATCAACATGCGCCTCGCAGAGAACTAGATTTACGGGACTAGGAACGCTAAGCATGAATAATGGAATGAACACGAAACGCCCCTACAGGAAGCGTCCAATTCAAGCTTTCACATCTTAAAATTGTTGTTTACGAGCTTTAAATAAATAATCGGTGGTCATATTATTGGGGGTCTTTGAATTATGATACACACTAAGATTTTGTGTTCTTTGTTGTTAAATTATCGTTCAATATCAATGCATTTTTTGGCTTGATTTAAGGTTTGAAAGATTGTGAGGGTAACTTATTTATTATCATGTTTCACTCACTACCCCTTTGAGATATACTTATAGGCTATGTTATAATTATGCTAACATGTTAAGAATGAGGAAGGATGACTTTAAAATAATTGTATCTATATTTGTATTGGGGAGATTGGAAAACTACCCGATGCATTTCTAAAAATAAAAATAACAAAAAACCCATTCAGCATGGTTTTAATTTCACTTTATAGCTAATTTGAAAATTGTTACTTCTTGTTTGATAAAAAAAAATGCGGCAGGTCTTCTTACATACCGTAAACATAGATCTACTTCCCGGTTAAACTTGCCAACTTATATTTCGGTTAGAGGGTCAGCATGTATATTACTGGCCGAGGGAACTAGGTCAAGTATATTAAACAGACTTAATAGCTCGGTGGTCAGATCCGCTCATCAATACAGAATGTTTACCGACCTGAATTCTGAACGTCCTGCCCTCTAATTAGATCTCTTGAATCTAGATTAAATATCACAATACGGGTTATTAAAACAGTGGATCAACGCCCTCCGAAAAGGAAACTATACCTCAGTTTTAGCTTATGTGGTGCTGACTGACAGTTCACAGCTGACTTCTGACAGTCAACATTTAGGTATATACCTAAATTTTGACTGTCAGAAGTGACATCTGCTAAATACATGTTTTTTGCAGATCATATGGTTCGGCGTAGGGATACATAATTTGGTCTGGTAGCTTTTTAAAGCCGTCAGAAGTCAGCTGTGAGCTGTCAGTCAGCACCACATAAGCTAAAACTGAGGTATAGCTTGGAAACAAACAAACATATATTTCCAAGCGGTTTTTTTTTAAGCATCGCTTCTTACGACTCGTTAGATTTATACGCTTATGTACTCATTACGCTCAAGGTTTTCGGGACTAGTAAGGTAATATTGGCACCCGTCTTTGTGTGGAGATGGAGTGAAAAATTATTTTTGAAAAACCTACCTTGATATACCCGACCGGTATCGAACCAAGATCTACCTGTCATCGACAGTCTAGTCTATTGTGAGAGTAGCGCCTTAGACCACGTGGCCACTGTTGTACTTTAAAAACTTGGCTTGTCTCATTTGCATTTGTTCCATTCAAATAGGTAGAGCATACATCGGGAAGGCATGTGTGGTCAAGGTGTAAGCTAGTATCTTTTAATTTACCCTCGACAGGTAGTTGGCTCAAAGTTTTAATCATGGCTGGATGTACTGAAAGGGATTTTCCCCAAATGGTTTTCTATCATTCATCCACGCCAATGAGGCCACATTTACCATGAATTATTCCATCCCCATTCTTGACCCGTTGTAATTATGCAGATAGCCTTGACTAATGAAAATACTTGGTGCACAAAACAATCATTTAAATAATAAACGTAAAGTATTTAGGGCAATATTGAGGGGAATATTTTTACAAAAAAAATTCTATCTTGGATCTCTAGCCGCAAGCCACAACCGTTTTATACTAAAATAAAAAAATGTTCATTAAATTGGTTTTTTATTAAACTTTATTAACAAATTCTAGTGAGGGTGCCCTGAATCGATGACATAAAATTTAAAACTGTTCCGTTAGTTATTTCTAAGTGTTATTAATAAATTATTAATCTATCTAAACTTTAAAGTATTTTGTTTATTACATACAACTTTTATTAGATTTGTCATCTAAAATAAGTAGCTTGTGAAAGATAACTTACCGAACTTAAATATATCTTATATAGATTTCCCAGTTTAATAACCTCTATCCATTTAGAAACATTTATGCTCAAATGAGTAGATGTTACAAATTGATATTTCAAGCTTATACTACACATGTTATTGTAGGCACACTGTTCTAAAAAACTCTCCAACACATGCCAAAATAGCTACCATTTCATAACTTCTCTATTCTTGTCCAAGTGTACTACAATTTTCTATTTGTGGATAACTAATTGAAGAAGAGTAGAGCCTCATTATAACGGACTAATAGGGGATGAAGGTGTCTCCGTTTTAATGAAAGTCCGATTTATAACAAATAATTCTTGTAAGGGTGTAATGCAGCAGGGTGTACATAAATGAAAGTACAGTATTAGCTGTAAAAAGTATTTATTATATATCAAATAAAAAACAGCCTTCAACATAGGTTGAATTGAAAAAGATGTGTACGTATTCACTGCATTAATCTTTAGAACAAGAAGGTCCTGGGTTCATGTTGATTGCTTACATTCATTGGTTTGAAAAAATAGTTTCTTTTCTGCTGGGCTTGTTTGCTGCTTATTTCTTCAGTTCATAGCTGACGGAGGTGCCGTAAGTGTTCATACTATTCTTCAAACACATTTTCATTTGCCGATTGTTCAACATATTGAATAACAAAATTTTAATGGTCGTTCACTTCGCTCACCTTAATTGTAGGCTAAGTAGTTTCTCCTACCTCTTCTTCTCCTCCTCCTCCTCCTCCTCCTCCTCCAAAGATTCTGCTTCTTCAGTTACACTGGCGTCAATTTCTTCTTCAGTCACACAACGATAGATGTTTAATCGCTTGCTTGGAAATGTAAAACACGTCAGATAAAAATAATCATCCTTTATTATTATTATTATTATTATTATTATATTACAATTTTTTAAACTGTCCGTAATAAGCGACGCCCGTTATAATAAGGTCCGTTATAATGAGGTTCTACTATACCCGGCGTTGGCCGGGAGATTTGTTTTTAGTTAAATGATTGTACGTGGGTTTTTGGGCCGTTTTATTTGTCTTTTGGGACCCCTGACATCAGCTTACAAATTTATCGTGCTGGTTTTAAATTATAAATTTAATAACTAAACACTTGATTTAATAAGATTTTGATTTAATTTAAATATACATGAAATCATATTAAAAAGATCTATTTGAAAACACACTGAAAGTGACAAATAATTTACACGAAATGGGATAATATAGGAACAAATTTCCTCCCAGCTAATTTTTTTTTGGTAATTGTTTATTTAGCTCAGTAAAATGCCTTAACAAACGCATCCAAACTGTTAATATAGTTCGTACACGGTAATTTAGGTATTTAATTTTTTTTAAATTTAGGACAGATGACTGGAAACTTATAAACCTACTGACTAGATCAGCACACGACTTTAAAACTAACTTGATTATACAACATACACTATACCAGTTCTGTCATTAATTAATCACCGTTGAAGAAGAGTCTCCAATTTTTTTTAAATATCGCTATGCCGGAAATCGGACCCAGGACCCTTAGTTAGCTAAGTTGTTGAACAAAAATTGTAAAAGTATACATCCTTATTAATTCGCCTGAAAAATAGGTTAGGCCAATTTTACAAGTGATGCAATGTAATTTCTCTTACCAAAGTGACAGCACTTGCTTGCCAGGCGAATGAATACTAAGCTTTGTGTTAGTAAATCGATAACTGTCAGATGATGCAAAATTTACCACGAATCAACTAGGCTATACCTTTTGAGGGTTTCTAGCCAAATTATGAATTAATTTGCATTCTATAAATTATATTCTGATTAGTCTCATATTCTTGAAAGTCTACAACACCACTTTTACAAAATCAATTTGGCTATACATAATTCTTTCTTAGAATAATTTTTTTTATATCTATATCCAGAACATGTTTCAAACGTTGACCAAAGTATATCTGCATGTTTTAACAAAAGTGTATTTTTTATTAGACTCAGATTAAGAAAAAGTGGTTTTGCCTTAATTCATGTTTGTGTATTTTTTAATAGCTTAAATAGTGGGTTGGTGGAGCTAGTGCTCTAGATCTGGCCGTTCGACCTTCTCTTACCGCTGCTCTCCTGGAGTATGGTGGAGTTTATTTTAAGGTGGGGACACCATTAAAGTGAATTCCACTATCCCCAGATGATAGGATGATACGTCAGAATGATGATTGTAGAAGGCAGAGGGGACCTACAGCTTAACATGGGTTCCGAACCACGGTGGGGGCCTGGCATTCCACACATTCACAAAGCGTGAAAAGTACACACTTTTCCAGAGGTCGAGAAAGGGTTTGGTAATCAGATAATGCTGGGACCGGGATTTGAACCCCGAACACTTTACCTCTAGACCGCCAGGTCCCCATAACGGCATGGCTCATAAAGTTAGATTGTATATTTTAAAAAGTGACATGTAAACATCTTTATAAAATAAATATGACCACATAATAAAATAATATGAATTTTTTATTTAAAAAACCCAAAAAAATTGATCAAATCTCACTAATTTGATTTCCTATGGACTCTTTTGGAATTAAATTGATGTAGCTAATATTTTTAAGTTGAAATGCCTATTTGCTTGTACCATAAAAAGTTTTGAATGAAAGTTTTTCAAGATTTGGCCACTAACAAGATTTATAAGGCACTTGGAAGGAAGGTTGGCTCACTAGGCTTTTGATAATTTAGATCAAAGTATGGGTTCCAAGTTTTAACAAACTTTCCTACTCTAACTTTCTTGCTATACTACAAATGTTTTATGTAATCACAAAGAACCCGGATGGCTCAGATAAGTCTTAACAACCTTGGAATCCCATTTTCTACTTTTAATTTTAGACTGGTTATATTCCATTCAGAGGTCCTTGTTGGGAGTCATCAGAATGTTCACGATATCCCTCGTAAACTTCAGATTCATTTTGAGCCTCGCGATATTAACCACATTCAGAGGCTGCTATACAACTTTATTTATACCTCGTAAATTAAAACTTAACAAAGCATTTCTTGCGGAAGTTAATTAATTAGACAATTCAGCCTGCAGGACAGGTAAGGAAGAGACATTTTACAAATTACTTGCAGCCGAGGGCTTTTTGTTAGCATAAACAGTACCGTGGGAAAAGTTAATTACATCCTTTTGTTTTATTTTAAAATGTATTACTATAGTGGAAATATTAACAAACCCTTTACCCATTTTTTTTAAATTCCCTTTATGGTGTGGTCTTATTTTTTATCCTCTTCTAACTATTTAAGTAGAGTGGAAGTGAGTAGATGCCATTGATTCCGAGGAGTAGGCAAACTAAAGAATAAACTAAAATGAAGAGACCATTTACATAAAGAAAAGGGATAGATGAAATTTAAAAAAAAGATACGTGTAGCGGAATGTTCGTAGAAGAGACGCTGCCAGTAAAAGTCGTACGTCCGAACATAAACATTTTAAGATCACTTAAGTTGGCCCCCCCACCCAATCAAAATTAAAATTTAAATGTACCACCGTTTTGCACCTATTTTGCACCGTTTTGCACCCAAGTATTACGTTTTGCACCCTAACCCCAGAGACGGTACGACTGTTTATGTTTAGGGGGGGCCAAGTTAATAGTAGCCCCCCCACTATCAAAATGTTGGATTTTTTTTATGCCAGCTTAAAAGTCCTGTTTTGCACCCTAAAAGATTAGCGAGAAAAAAATATTTAAAAAAAAAGTCGTTGGACCCTCCCTCCGGCCCCCACATCTCAAATTAAGATTGTAAATATGCCATCGTTTAGCACCTTTTGGGCACCGTTTTGAACCCAAGTACTAAGTTTTACAAACCAACCCCAGAGACATTACGGTTTTTGTTTAGGGACGAGGGCAGCAATATTAAAAAAAAAAAAAAATTCAAATTTAAAATTATTGATCTGTACCGTTTTGCCCCCAAGTATGACGTTTTACAGCTTAATAGTTGTGTAAGAAAAGAATCAATAAAATTAAAGATCAGAATTAATCAATGGGCCAAGTTCAATGCATGCCTTGTTTCTCCAAATAAAAATTGTGATTTTTCTTATGATAATATAAAATGTATTGTTTGCACTCAAACATGAAGTTTTAAACATTAATAGTTTAGCCTGCAGAGAAAAAAAAATTAATTAGAACACAAGATTATAGTGTCTTATTATTTTCACGAACTTCCAAGATTTATAAATGTTTTTAGTTTCAAACTCTTTCTGCCCAATGTTTTACACCTTAATAATTAATTTAATTTAAAGTATAAATAAATATATTGTTTTGATGTCTTGCTTGGATACCGTTTGGCACACTAGTTTCTTTTTTTGACGTTTGATAACTTTTTACACTACATGTGCCTTATATTTGAGTTTTGGTGTCATCAAATTTGGTAATTATTTCCTTGTTAATGACATTTCTTTTGTCTATGGACAAGGCTGACCTTTTCTGACGGGTGTGATTTAGTGGTAGCATTTCTCATCGCTATGTTTTAAAATGCTTACTGTGCAACTGTCAGTCCCAATAGTTATCTAACCCATGTGGTTAGTTTAGCCTATAATAACAGAACTACCCTAGTTGAGCTTATTTTATGGAATGTATTCAAGCTGGAAGGGTGTAGGCCTACATGGGCGGCTCTTGGAGTTGAAATCTACTATTTTCCTATAAAAGTGTAATATATTATTATAAAGCTTTTATTAATTTATATGCAGTAAAGTTGTGCATTATAAAATTATTTTCATTGATATTTAGAATAAACGACACTATTTTCCTCATTTACGGAAATTACTAGTTATAAAATAACGAGACGCTTCATATCCCGGATCATGGGTAAGTAGTAACTTTTTTTTCATAAGATTCTGAAATAATGGACTATAGTTCTTAGGTCTATTTCACTTTTGTGCTGAATAAAATGTTTTATTTAATTGAAATTATCCTGACTATAGAGCTTTGAAATGTAAAATATTTACTCCAACATATTTTACTCCAAATTTTAAAAAGTTGACATTGTGTAGTATATTTTAGAAAAAATAATTCAAATCTCATGTAGAGTAAAAAAATGTGTTTTATATATAAATGTTTGGCTTTAAATAAATAACTATTCACATTTTAGAAAGTATGTTTTGAATATATTTAACGATTTTTTATTTATTTTTTATTTTCTAATTCAGATATAAAGTATTGTAATCGTGAACATTTTCACCCTTGAGATTATGATGATTCTTCGTTTTCTGTTATCTTGAATTCAAAAAAGTGGACTCTACATTTCCGTCTATCTCTGAACATAAATCCTAAGCTATGTGAATTATTTTGTTCAAAATTCAATTGTTACAGGTATGGAATTTGTATCGATTTTAACACTAATCCTTATATTAACGGTAGTTTATTTAACAGTGACTTTTGAAAATTACAAACATTTCTAGTTAGTTAATTTTGTTTAAAATCTATATAGAGTGAGTCTTTGATCAGACAAATAACACGGTGCACTTGTTTTTTTGAGTAAAAATTCGTTTTAGGTAGTTTAGTGAGTAGTAATTTCTGAAAAGTCAATATTTTTCGAAAATGGCTCTAGTAATATTGTTAAATATGTATACCTGGGTAGTGTTTGACATGATGAATAAAAGTGTACTGTTGTTTGTTTAGGGAAAAACTAATTTAAGGGTAGTTTAGAGAAGACTGAATTTTTTTTATATAAAATTTGAAATGTTTTGAAAATGGCTTTAACAATTTGACTTAAAATGAGTATCTGGTAAGTTATTTACATAAAACCCATTACAAATATATTAATTTTTCCTAAACAACATTCATTTAATAGTAGTATGCTTATTAGTGATATTTGAAAAATTTTAATTTTTTAATCACTACGTTTTAATGGTTATATGCATATATGATAATTATCTAATTAGGTAGGAATGAGGAGGGGAACATTTGAAAGGTAATCTACGTGAATTTACGTGGAATGAGAGTGGGAAACTATTGAGAAAACTTACCCTCAGTAGATTATTATTATTATTATTATTATTATTATTATTATTATTATTATTATTTAGCACTGCGTCCTACTAACCGTTCGGGTTATACGCTTAAGTACTAATTACACTAATGAATTAGGAATTGGGAAGGTTGAATTTAGAGGAAGTGAACCCGCATTTGCGTGGAGGGAGAGTGGAAAACCATTTAGGAAAAACCACCCCCAAGTTCACCCGACCTAGATTCGAACCTCGATCTTCCCGTCCTCGGTGATCTGGCTCAACACGACTGGCGCGTTAGCCAACTACGTCACCGAGGCGGGTCCCTCAGTAGACCCAACCAGGATTCGAACACCGATCTCAACGTCTCCAGCAGGCCAGTCTAACACAAAAGTGACCATTCTGCCACCGAAGCGGGTTTTTTTGAAAATAGATTCAACAATTTTGCTAAATGACTATTTTACGTGATTTAATAATACCTTATTTTGATTTTTATAAAATATATTAATTTAGCGGTAGTTTACTTATAATACATTTTAGAAAATTTGAAATCTTTCAAAAAGTATGTTAATATTTTATTTTAAATGGGTGTATGTTATTTGTTTTTTATGATAAATAAATATATAAATTAATTTTTAACAAATATTAATAATTTGAGTGCAGTTTACAAATAAATTACCTCCTTTTGAAAATTTTAAATATTTAAACAATGGTTTAATAAATGGTGTTTGATTTTTGCTTTATGAAAACGGTTTTAATGTGATTAAAAAAAAGTTGTTTCCCGAGGAAAACTTAAGTGGAGTCTTCTAAAAACTTTTTCTTGTAAACTTTGTGTTAAGCTACAAGCTAGGTTTACTGGTAAGTGTACTTAGAAAGTTTAAACCCTCTAAATAGATAGGTGCAAGTAGACTAAGTATTATTTTCTTGCAAAATTATTTAGGTGCAAAACATTGCAAAAACAAAAGGTCATATTGGCATTAAAAATTAATTCAATTTTGGGAGGGAGCTACAATTAACTTGTTCCCCCCCTTCCCTAAAACGAATACAGTCGTATCGTTTCTGGGGTTGGTTTGTAAAACTTAGTACTTGGGTTCGAAACGGTGCAAAAAAGGTGCTAAACGATGGCATATTTAAAATCTTAATATGAGGTGTGGGGGCCGGAGGGAGGGTCCAACGACTTTTTTTTTATTTTAAATATTTTTTTCTCGCTAATCTTTTAGGGTGCAAAACGCCATACTTGGGTGCAAAACAGTGAAAAACAGGACTTTTATTTTGGCATAAATAAAACCCCAATTAATGAGTGGGTGGCTACGCTTAACTTGCCCCCCCCCCCCCCACCTTTTTCCCTTTTAAATATTTTTTCTTGCAAAACTATTCAGGTGCAAAACGCCAGACTTGGTTGCAAAACGGTGCAAAACAGGACTTTTAAGCTGGCATAAAAAAATCCAACATTTTGATAGTGGGTGGGGGGCTACTATTAACTTGGCCCCCCTAAACATAAACAGTCGTACCGACTCTGGGGTTAGGGTGCAAAACGTAATACTTGGGTGCAAAACGGTGCAAAATAGGTGCAAAACGGTGGTACCTTTAAATTTTAATTTTGACGAGGTGGGGGGGCTACTATTAACTTGGCCCCCCCTAAACATAAACAGTCGTACCGTCTCTGGGGTTAGGGTGCAAAACTTAATACTTGGGTGCAAAAACGGTGCAAAATAGGTGCAAAACGATGGTACATTTAAATTTTAATTTTGATGGGGTGGGGGGGCCAACTTAAGTGATCTAACATTTTACTCTATTGAATACTTATGACAATACCCTAGGATGTTTAGAAAGGTCTGCAACAAGACAACAGCTGTTAGACTTCAAAGCAACACCGTAAGATGAAGATGATTCCTGCGCTGCGTCTTACTACCCGTCCAGGTTACCTGCATTTTATTATACTATCAGGGTAGGGGGTGAGAAAGGTAGAATTTAGAAGACATACACCCGCATTTTTGCGGAAAGAGAGAGAGAGATAAAACATTTATTAAAAAGTCCCTTAACATGGATGTTTGCCACATACCTGGAAAACCGAGAGAACATAGGGAATTTTTAGTGTCTGCAAAAACCCGGAAAAAACATGGGGAATTTTGCGAAATCTAGTAAAAATTCTAGTAAAATAACTGAAAGTTTAAAATAGGTCTTTCGGTGGACGAAAAAGTGAACTGAAGAAAAAAGCACGCTGACTCAAACATGTCTTACTACCCTTAAACGAGCACTGGGAAGCGGCAGAAGATGTATTTCCCCATCAATCTTAACTCATTCTGTCTTAAACATAAGTTACATGACTTCACAAAAGTCACTTTAATGAAATATGACATTTTTATTACTCTTTTCTTCAATCTGTCTGAAAAAATGGGCATTCCTTCTGTAAAATCAGAAAACACAGGGAATTTGATAGTGAGAAGAGAGTAGACACCGTTCTTAAGTACACCCAGCTGTGATTCGAACACCCACCTCCCAGTAATTGACTAACCAGACCAGGCGATACTAACGTTATGTCCTCGTGTCCACCAATTCAAGATTCTATAAATTCAAACTCGTCGAAAATGTCCTTTCATAGGGTCACTATTACTATAGCTTGAATGTGTGACTTTCAATAAGTTTGTTGTATTAATGTTATATTAAATAGTCCTTCATCGGCGGTCACGTGGACTAACGGAACACGTGTGGATTAGACTGAATTTACAAGGACAGGAATATCAAGGATATAATCTTGGTCGGGGTGGGTTTAAAATTTGTTAGTAATGAACATTTTTGATGAATGTTTTATTAATTGCTTTAGCAGTTAAAAACCCCAACGCGTATTAAAGTAAAAACTGAACATTACCTCATAACTTAATTAAGTATTAAATTATATTCCTTTTTATTATTGGCGTTTTTTATAGTGGGAATATAACTATGCCATGAAAAATAATTTATTATGAAATTTTTTACTAGATAAATACATTTTGAAAATAAAAAATTGTTTATTGGATTATTACCGATTAAAATTTAATACATTTGCTATTAAATTTAACTTACATGTACATCAAACTATATTAAGGTGTGATTGTAGGGGACGCGAGAAAAGTTATGTTTTTTGCAGTTTTTATAGCAAAACTTTTTCTGTTCAAAATAAATAGAATATTTCTCAAGTGCTAAAATGGGAATATCAACGGCTGTTGGATATCTTTCGTGAGCACAGCATCATTAGATGAAAAACTTTTTAATTGAAGGGAAGAAGTTGTCATTAAATTCCAGGACACTCTTTATACCAACTGTTAAGATCACCATGTGAAAAAATTTAAACTCTGTTTCTACTGGAAAATTATTTGATTTCTGTACACACACACACACACACACACACACACACACACACACACACACACACACACACACACACACACACACACACAAATATTTACTAAAAAACTGCAAAAATACTGCCCTTAACTAGCGTTCCTTACAACCCCACCCTTACACTTTTTCTTTCAAATTTATGCCTCAATTTTTGTCATCTATTTGATTACATCATGACTGTGAATAGTGTTGTGTCGTAGAGTGTTCACAGGGTAATGAAAGTTTGCTAAGACTGTACCTGTGATATGTTCTCTCCTACTCTGTCCGCATTTGACCAATCACACAGAAGCGCTGCTCCACATACCTCAGAAGGAATGTATTTCCATTGACACCTGGTCAATTAATGTTCTACAGAGGGACGAGAAATATTCAAAAGTACAGTTTATAAAAGTTTTGATTACTCTGGCCACGTGCCCTACGCCACTGGCTGTAAGTGACGTCATATTATAATATTAATTATAATATATAATTAGTTAAAATTATTAATTAATCTTGTGCTAAACGTGTAAATTAATTATCTCCGTACAATCTCCTCTGTGTATTCATCGGCAAGCTGGTTTTATTTTTCTACCAGGTCTTACTACCCGCCCGTGCTACATGCATATTATTTATACTAATAAGGTAAAGGACCCGCCTCGGTGGCGTAGTTGGCTAACGCGCCAGTCGTGTTGAGCCAGACCATCGAGGACGGGGAGATCGAGGTTCGAATCTCGGTCGGGTGAACTGGGGGTGGTTTTTCCTAAATGGTTTTTCCACTCTCCCTCCACTCAAATGCGGGTTAACTTACCTTACCCCTAGACCACCAGGTCACCCTTTGTTATAGTGAAACCAAGAAAGGTAAGTTTTCTACCTTTCAGTGTAAACCGAAGGTACTTAAATTCCTTTCATATCCATTAAAATGTTTTGAACTTATCGTGAACTAGCTGTGGAATATTTATGAAAAGCATAGGCAACATGATCTGGACTGAAATTAATCAATAACAATTCCCCGAAAGCAATTTTCTGGTTTAAATACATTGGGGCATTTGTTTTCCTACATGCTGTGGGCGATGTCATTTTATGTGATTGATGAACGACGGGCAGCCTATGAAATTAATCACAAACTTTTACTACTTATTTCCCCATCCACGCAATGATGGAGATTTTATTAATAACCGCGCCGTGTTGACATAAACGTATAATAAAACTGGAGTTGCGACTATAAATTACCACATTGTGTTCTCAGACACACGCTGTCATTGGCTAGTGTGTATCAACTTGTGTATTAATGTAGAGCGTTCCTAAGACTGAATACAAAGTTAGCTTGTGAATATATTTTTTATCCAGGTTGAACTGATTAGATCCATATTTAATGAACTGAAATATTTTTTTTTATAATCGATCATAATTTAATCAAGAAATCGTATAGTTGTATTGCCAACTGGCAGGTAGTTTCTTTCTTTACTATCTAAAGGTTATATGTTAATCAAGTTTGTTGTTCTTATGTTCCAAATATTATATATTTAATTATTTTATTGTCACAGCTTCTCAATACCCGTTCAACTTCTTCGGTGGACGCATGGTCTAACGCGCTACTCTCGTGTTGTACTAGACTGCTGAAGATGTGGATATCGGGGTTCAATTCCAGTTGGGTGCACTGAGGGTGGTTTTCCTGAATTATTTTCACTATTCCTCCACGCAAACGCGAATGCATTCCTTATAAATTAAACCTTCCTAATCCCTAACACATTAGTGTAAATAATACATACCCGAACGGGTAATAAGACACCATGATAAAAAAACGTTTGGGTAAAACGTTTATGTAATCATTACGTTAGTATGTTCTGGATGAATAAGGCTGAATTCAAACGAGGTGTACTCGTATTTGGATTGAGAGAGAGAGTGGAAAACAATTTAATAAAACCACCCTCAGTACACCCGACCGGGATTCTAACCCTAAGCTCCCCGTATTCGGCTCTCAGGAGTCGGTAACTGGTCCATCTTATGGCAATTTTTAGTCAGTCACATAAAAAAAACTATCTTAACTAAACTCGATCATTGGGTCTTCTAAACTCAGCAAATATTTCAAGTACTTTCAAATAATATTTGAGTGTGACCAAAATAATCTTTATCGCTCATAATTGCTAAATCTATAATAAAATGACCCGCCTCGATGGCGTAGTTGGCTAACGTGCCAGTCGTGTTGAGCCAGACTACCAAGGACGGGGAGATCGAGGTTCGAATCTCGGTCGGCTGAACTGGGGGGGGGGGGGGGGTTCTAAATGGTTTTCCACTCTCCCTCCACGCAAATGTGGGTTCACTTCCTCTAAATTCAACCTTCCCAATTCCTAATCCATTAGTGTAATTAGTACTTAAGCGTACAACCCGAACGGTTAGTAAGACGCGGTGCTAAAAAAAAAGATAGTTTAGTGAAAATGTACATTTTATTTCTTATATATTTTTTCTAGATGAAAGATTACTTTGATATTTGAGGAAGGTTTACTTAAATAATATATATAGGATGTAAATACAAAAAGTGTGTAGTTGAGAAACGATGGTTGATCGCGGGGCATTGATTAGTCGATCGTAGCCCAAAAAGGTGGCCGACCCCTGTCTTAAACCATTAAACCCCTGAACAGGGGTTTTAATATAATTGAAACATGTATCCTAGTGCATGGTTATAATCGTAACAAAGTTAATTTCCCTGCTTTAAGTTATCTTGTCTACTATTAATACAAGAGTTTCCAGCGGGGCCCATCAAATGTGACGTATAGAGTGAAATAGGTGCTCCAATGATGGGTGCATTAGTTAATCTTCTCTAGAACAGAAGAACTTCATTACACCACACAGGAGGAAATATTGTGTGGCTCCCAGAGATAACGAGTTTAGTATGCCATTATACCATAATAGTCTAATAATGATGGTTGCTATTCTCTTTTTCCATTGGTAACTGTAAGAATTTAGTAGTATTACATTATAGTAGCGTGTTTTTATCACTTAAAAAGAAAAATCGTTATTTTTAATAGTTTATTGTGACCTGGTGGTCTAGGGGTAAGGTGTCAGACTTCTGTGCTGAGGGTCCGGGGTTCAAACCTCGGTCCCGGCACAGATTTATCTGATTGCCGAACCCTTCCTTCACCTCTGACAAGACGTGTATTAATCACAACTTGTGAACGTGTGAAATGCCAGGCCTCCACCGTGGTTCGGATCCCACGTTAAACTGTAGGTCCTCCATTTCATTTCACAATCACCCTTCCATTACACATTAGCGTAAGTGCGTATAACCCGAACGGGTAGTAAGACGCGGTGCTAATAATAATAATAATAATAATAATAATAATATTAATAATAATAATAATAATAGTTTATTTTGACAAACCTTTGGTGTACTTTAACTGTTATGAATAGCCGAGGACGGGGAGATCGAGGTTCGAATCTCGGTCGGGTGAACTGGGGGTGGTTTTTCCTAAATGGTTTTCCACTCTCCCTCCACGCAAATGCGGGTTCACGTCCTCTAAATTCAACCTTCCCAATTCCTAATCAATTAGTGTAATTAGTACTTAAGCGTATAACCCGAACGGGTTATAAGACGCGGTGCTAAATAAATAAATAAATAAACTGTTATGAATAAAAAAATAATCCTTAATTGATCCTTCACGTATCTAAAGATTTTCTGTGCTCCAGAGGCTATATGGGGTAAATTCCCGATAAGCTTAAGAAAGAATGGTAAATTACTACGAACTCCATATTAATTAAATAAATGGTGAAAACTAAAAGTCAGAAAATAATGGCTGTCAAACAATAAAAAATAAAGCTCAAAATAATTTGAAAGAGAAAACTTTTGGGGATGGAAGGAATGTTTTTAATGTTGATGGTCAACTATAGTAAAATGGACAAATGAGTTCCATATTATCGACTTAGTATTAAATCCCGGTATCGCTAGAAGTCAGGCACACTATCCCTGCAGCCAAACCTGATAGTTATTGGATATAAATATTGTATATAGGCTTAATATTTATAAGCTGTGGGCAGCTTTTCAAGGGTAAATTTAGCAGGCTTGAAAAATTGCTTTGGAATTAAGGTTGAGATTCCTCCTTTACTACTATATATATATATATATATATATATATAATATATATATAAATAAACATATACCCTTTTTTTTTTGAAGGACTTACTTACTCTATGGCATTATTAACTGGAAAGCTCATTGCTACACTAACAAAAGTGCGCTACCTATCCCTATCTTTAGCTAGTTCTATCCAGTCCACCTCATTACACCCTATCTCTATTTCTTTCAGTTAAGAACATTCAAAAATATTTCTTTGCTGCCACCATTGATAACATTTTACTATATTATTTTTGTTATCTTATAAATAGTGATAATATCTAATAAAAGTGACATCTATAGATAACATGGCTTGATGTAAGAATAAATCAAAATGAATTTAGTAGCAACCAGGTACAGTTTTTACTAACAAAATCAGCCTATGCTAACAGTCAGGCTCGTGATATTCTATATATAAGCACAAAGGCTACCTTAAGTATACAGTACGTAGGGCGAAATCAAGTTTCAAATTTCTATTCCCAGTTTTTTTAGCTACATGAATCGGTGACTACACGGCCTAAGGTATCAAGCTCGCAATATATGATTTAAATAATACTTCCGAGGGGCACATCCTTATTTTGGTGGAAACTTTGAACCAGTCAATTGCTCGTATGTTTATTGATGTAAGTTTGCTGGTTTAAGACCCCTGGATATGTCCGAGAATTTACCACAGTTAAATCTTTAATATTTCTCAATCACTTTGTGGGTATTCATATGCTATAACTTTGTTAATTATTAGATATGAGGAAGATTACATTTAGGAAAAGAGTGCCCTCATTTCTGTGGAAAACCATTTATAAAAAAAATCCTCATATTGTTTGGCCCGGATTATAACCCTGACCTCCCAGTCGTCTGTAATCCGTTCTTTTGGGAAAGTGACGCCCTAAACCACTTTGTGGTAAACTAGCCATCAAAAGCGCTAGTTTCCAACTTTTTCAGCTGATGTCCCTCTTGGTATAGTATCAAATTTCCACGTTCTCACACCCAACCTCCGTAATATTTTTGGATGGCTATAAAAAATCTTTTAAAATGTTTTGTTTTATATTCAATGTAACACTGGCAGAATAATGGTACGAGTAAAATGACTTTAAATTGGTGTGATGGTTGGCAATTTTGTTTTCATTAATACTAATAAAAATACTTAGCACCGCGTCTTAATACCCATTCGGGTTATACGCTTAAGTACTGATTACGCCAATGGGTTGAGAATGGGGAAGGTTAAAATATTGAATAAATTAACCCGCATTTGCGTGGAGGGAGAGTGGAAAACCATTTAGAAAAACCCTCAGTTCACCCGAGCGAGGCTAGAACCTCGATCTCCTCGTCCTCGGAAATCTAGCTCAAAACGAAACTAGCGCGTTAACTAACTACGCCACCAAAGGTGGGTTTGTTTTTATTAATTTTTGTATATTGGGTTTATGTTTGACAGAGCGCACCGCAAATCGCTTTCCACTTCAAGTCAACAACATGGTTTAGTTTTTAGGAGAGTCAAAGTTGAAGATTCGATGATGCTGCCCTTGAACTCAATGGCACCTAAGAGGGAGGTTAGGCATAAGAATTGGGGGTCGAATCAAACGCTTTACGAGATTTGAAAAAAATAACGTATGTTTTCTTTTTACCGGTCACCTAATAGATGAATTACAACTGACAGGCAGACTTGCCAATAACACAGAGGAAAAAAAAATAGTCCTACTTTTTGTAAAAGGGATTGAAATAAAAAAAAGTCTTCAATTATTAGCTGATTTTTAACTTTATTTTCTATTTGCTTCCCCCCTGAAAATGGTTCCCTCCCCACTAGTGTTGCTGTAATGCTTGTCCTATGACCACTAATAGCCGAGGCAATGTAGCTAGAACATTCCGAAACTGTATCAGGAATGTGTGCTATACAATTCAAACAGCAAGGCACATCGTCACGTGTGTGCTTGTACTAGTGCATATTGCATACGTGTGTCATCATGTTGGGTCTATAGCGCTAATAACACATACACATATACCTGTGAAGCCATATAAATGAAAGGAAGAGTAAAATACAGTTCTATTTTCAGAGGAATAACCTAATACTACAGATAGATTTGTTATTTGATCTACTTTCACGTATTCATACGCCAAGACATGTAATCTGAAGCTGTTATTTTTGATAGATATTATCATTACCTATAAAATAACACAAACAATACAGTGAATCGTTATTACAATTGAGCTTAAAAAATGTGTTTGTATTTTATAAGAGGTTCTTCCCACCAAACTATTATTATAGCTCTATAAGGTTCGGTCCAATTTTTTTAAATAGATGAGATGCAAACATATTTTTTTGCGGCCGAAATTGATAAAATTATTTACTATATTATAAGTGTTATTTTTATAAGATTGATAATATCTCAAAAGTGACAGCTGTATATCACATGAACTGACATATTAATATACTAAATTAGATCTTGTAAGTTTTCTAGATGGGGGAATAGAGCACTCTTGTTAAAGTTAAAGGGAAAATAATGGTTGGTGGTAAATTAGGTTTGTTGTGGTGGTGGTATGTATGTACTGACTTCCTGTGAAGTGAGAGTGGACAACAATTTTAGAGAAATAAACCCTTAGTAAATCCGACTTAGATTCGAATCCCAATCTACGTCACCGGTAATCCAGTCTAACACTAGAGTGACGTTTTAGACCATTAGAGCACCGTTGCGGGTGATTAGTATTATTAACACCTCTAAATAAACCGGTCTGCGATTATTAACCAATTCACTCTCTCGCCAAGTGTGTCGATGCCTTACATGGCTCTGTACTAATTAGCGCTGTGCGTGGTCATTACGCTAAAACAGCACTATCAATCATAGCTCATGCTGCACATAATGCACACATTCTCTCTATAAGCCTTCAACGACTAAGTGCCCTTACCTTCACATATAAAATATGTATGAACGACAATTTTGAATGATTCGATATTTAATGTGATTACAATGCTTTATTTGATTCTATTTGTTTTTGAAATAAATTGAACAAAATAATCGTGTAGTTTAAATATTAATTTGGACGTGAATTCTATTAGAAGATTTTCCGCAGTTAATTTGGCTGCTGGAATTTTAATTATAGTTTTGTTGATAGTAAAAGTAAAAAAAAAACTCTTTATATTTTAACATATATATTTACCGCAAAATTATAATGAAACACCAATACAATTTCTGTAAAATTTGCGATGAAACAATAACTTTAAAACAACCTTCATTGTTAGAGCCAACCTGATCTAAAACAAATATTCACTACCTGTTAATTTCGGATGAAAGAATCGCTTTGTACGGTCCTTCAAAGTGGCTTTGTAACTTTTTAATTGCAAAACGTGAACCGGGTAGAGGTAAATGTGTAAAGGATGGGAAAGATATTATCAGATGATTGGACGGAATGGTTCCCATAAAAGTCAGTTATTTCTTCTTTTCTTACTTTCTCATTTTGTCCTAGGTATCTTTTAAACAAATATATTACTCTTTGTTTTATCTTTCCGTTGTAATTAATTTCTACTGCTGGTTCATAACCTATTACTTAAATGTATATGTTTTTCAATAATTGCCGTTTTACACATTTTTGGAGCTCATTTAAAATCTTCAAATGTAAAAAAATAATTTTGACAGGGCAATTTAAGTGGCGAATAAAAAATTTTCATAGTTATATCAAAATATGAAAATAATAAAAATAATAAGCTACGTTGAAAGAATCGTTATCAAAATGTTATTATGTAGCAGTCAAATAAATATGGGACTTTTTATACATTAAATGATTTTTTTCCTTAAAATTTTTTTCCCTTTTAACAATAAAGAGGTCGTCTTCGTGAAAAAGTGTTGACTAATTGTTTTTTAAATTTTGCTTCACTTCAATTTTTATTTTCTAAATGAAAATATATACCTTAGTCATTTTTACTTCTAAATTGAACTAAATATAATTTATTTTCATTTAATAACTACTTTCCTTTTCTATGTTATAATTTTTAATTTACATTCTTGAAACTATTTTGTTATTTGTGCATGGTATTTTACATATATTTTATATTTAGTTGTTTTTTAAATGGCTTTAGAATATTCTTTAATAAATTGTGTCATTTTCAGCCAACATTACCTTCATCATTTAATGTTCGTTTAAAAATGCATGTGTATAAAATACATTGATTTATTTGTTTGGTGTTGTTAAGGAATATAAAATACATTGATTTCTTTGTTTCTATTTTAAAACTGTTTTTGCTTCAAGTTAAGTCATACAACATAAATAGTATATTATATAGTAATAGTATATTCCTGAGAATCTAATGGTTTTTTTAATTTTAAAATATACTTGATCTACACAGTATTGATAACGTGGATATTAAATGTCACTTAACTGATTTATAATATCATGACGAATGCACAACCAAAGTAAAACTTGCACATGGAAGCCTTTTGAAAACATGACACATACACTTAAACCCACCATTTTAATAAATTGTCTCGTTACTAATGGTAGACACGTACGAGAGATAAGGCGCCAACCTGTTCTGATATAGTTTTCCATTGACGTAGAGGCTGAGTCTCGAATCCCAGCCGGGTATATTGAAGGTAGTTTACCTAAATGGTTTTCCCCTCTTCCAGTCCTCTCAGATCAGTGTGTATTTCCTCTAAATTCTATTTTATTGAACGTTCCACACTAGAGTAACTAAATGTGATCAGTCCAAACAAGTAGAAAGACGTGGTTCTTATTTTCAACAAATTTAGTTTTGGTTATAGATTGTCTCCAATATAGTTATTTTACCCTTCGTGTAGTTTGTCAACATATATATTTGTATATCTTAATGTAACTAGTAATAGTTGTTATTTAAATATGCATACCCTTGCAGATATATGTATTAGATTTTAATATCTAAAATATAAAAATATACTCTTTAAGTATACATTTTAAAAAATATAATAGGTAGAATGCATCTCTTGTCTGTGAATCATAATTCGAATTAACTTTTTATTGGAAAACCTTGATAAAATATCGGCACTCTTGTTTTAATGAGAATTGGAAAGAAAAGAGAAGGAGAGTGGAAATCTTTTGTAGTATTTTTATTGTATGGGGAATTAAGAAGAAAAATAAAGCCATATAATTTTCACTAAAATTTATATTGTCTCCAGTAAAGAAGGTGGAGGGAATCTTGCTAAGTTTTGTTTGTTACAAGAGTGAATTACAAAAAGATGTCTTAAGTACATTTTTACTTTAAATCCTTCTGATTTTAAAGAGAGCATTAAATCGTCATAGAAATATGTTTCTTCTTTCAACAGGTTCCATGAATGATTTGTTTGTTATTTTTTATTAACATGCAAGTGAACTAAATAATTTTATCAACATAAGAGTGATGCATTTTAAGGGCATACACCTATATTTTCTAAGAAATAAGGGACAGTGGTAAACTGGGCACCTTGCGAAGGAAATTGTACTGTAAGGTAGGAGTGCCAAAACCCCCTTGTGGTGGGAGGAAGAGGGGAAAGGTAGCTTGGCACCCAGTCCACCCACGCAGAGAAATAAGATAGGGAAGTACAATGTGGAAAAAAAATCCTCGTGCAAATAAATTTATAGAAAATAAATACATATAATGTTTAATTACATACCAGAATTTCATTGGCATATTTTAGCAAATTTATAAAAGGATTTATTTTACAGTGCTTTAAAGAACCCCCGTTTTGTTTATTCCTTTTATTTAGGACATTTAACGTGCATTTTTTGAACCAACCTTTAATATCAACACATGACTTATAAAATAACTCTAGGAAATGCACATATCTCAGTACACCAGCCGTTGATATATCACTGTCAAATGGGGAACCACAATTTTACCACTGATGCATTTTTCGACCATATCAGGGATTAGACCCAAGACCCATAGTTTGGCAAGCAAATTCTCTGCCAATAACTGTCCAAAATGTTCTTTTATCCAAATTGTGGATGTAAAATGAAGTAGAGAATCTACAATAGCTGTTTAATATTGTAATACCTAAATTTCACGCATGTATAAGTTACACAAATACATGCAGTTTATTAAATGTTTTTTATTTCATTCATAGAGCGAGTATATTGTTTTTACAGACATTACAATAATTCTATACAGTATTTAACTAGGTTTTAATAAATCCATACTTCCATTGACATAACATATGCCATGCTCATCTAGTTTGGTTTGCCAGTGAAGAGAATTCCGGGACTCGAATCCCGTCCTGATGTACTGAGGGTATATTTTTCTAAATTATTTATACTCTCCCCACATATAATGCGAGCACATACTTTTCAATTCTAACTACATAATTCCTGCCCCATTTGTGTATTTGACCGAGCAGAGTGAGGTCTTGTTTCAACTTAACATTTGCCATTCCATATGTCTGTTTGTCTGTCTGTATTATATTTATCCGGATGTTTATTCCGATATTATAACTATCTGTTAAATGCATGAACCAATTTTAACGAAATTTGGCAGGAGTATTCTTGGCTTAACAATATATTTAGACCTACATAGTTTCTCTAAAATGTTCGTATATTTTGAATTGGACAAACAGTAAACATTTTACACCCGTTTGGATTGACCTTACAATTCTTCAGTCTAATAGTAAAGATAATTGTAGCAAAGAAATATTCGTATTCTTACATTTTAACCCTGATAAAATGTACCCCCGTCTTTATGAACAATGTATACTATATTAATTTTAATATTCTTTTATGAACATCCTTTCACGTTGGGTTGGATACGAACTCTTCGATAACCGCATCTTCCTACAAAGAAGATCGTGAAGAAGGCAGCTATAATATCTGAGTCCAATCTCCGTGGTGTTTTTGGATTCTTTCGGGAGAAAAATTATAACAACAGGCTGCACCTGAGATTTTCTAGTACAAAAGGATATAAATCAACACTTTTTAACACCTCTCTTTTCAGATACAAGGAACCATGAGATATAAAACTATATATATAAATCAAGTACCCGAGATTTTTCTTTATATATCTTTTCCCCTTAATATTTCAAAGTGTATCAACATTTTGTGCGTGTGTGGCTTATTTTCCCCGGTTCCTCAAACCTCTAGTTCTTTGAGCGGTAAAGAATGTTGGAGCCTCATCCTTGTCCCAGTAGCCAGTTCAACACTGAATGACAGGCATGTGGGGCCCCTATAGAAAGAGAGAACGCAAACAGTGCACAGTATCAAAAGCCCCTTTATATCCATTCAAAGAAAAAGAAAGAAAACTAACACACGAAGTGAAGAGAGCAACTGTTGGGAAACGTGGCTCCGCCGATCTGTGACATAATATAATGTAATTTCTCTTGATCTTGTCTCTTTTTCACTTGACGTAACCTTTGAGTTGTCTTTGTCACTTTGTTTCACCTTCTCTCGAAATTCCTTAACTTTATTTTCTGATTTAGTTTTGTCGGTCTTGAGCTTGATAGCTATCTATTGCTTTTTTTTCCTTCTTTCTTTTCTTTTCCTCTTCTTTGTTTGATAATAAAAGTCTCTTAGTTAATCTCTTCATGGTTCTCTGTGTTTATACATCAACCTCTCTTTACTTGTCTTCAGCTATTTATTATCTGTATCTCTTACATAATTGTTTTCTACTCTATTAATGTTTGTTCTAAGCCTGTTAGCAATGGTTTATCCACCAATTTATGTCAGGGAGCGTTTTGAAAGGGAAACTGAGGGGAAAAACTGCTTGTTTTATAAGTGATACGGGTATTTGGGGAGGGGGGGTGACTGACTGTTACTGGTTTTCAGTTACTTAACATACCCGCAATGGTGGGCATTCGGACTAAATGTCGAGACAATCTAAACGGGTTTACCATTGACATGAAGGTCCGCGTTCGAATTCCTGCTTTGTGTGATGAGGGTGGTTTTTTTACCTTTATGATTTCTCACTCTGCCTTCGTGAAAATTCGGTAAAATTTTATTTTAAATCTAAATTTCTCGCCCCCACCTCACTAGTGTAGTTAAATTAATACAGCCCGGATAGGTAGTAAGATGTGATACCAGAAAAAATTATTCAATGTTAGATAGATCCTACTAATTATCGTATTATTAACGCAGGATACGTTACGGTAATATAGTGATACTCAAAGGCCTTGGTTTTACTTGATTTTACTGGTCTCCGTATCTAGTTTTCCATCTTTTCCATACGTATCTCCACGCTGTCTGCTGTGGAGGCAATGTCTCTCTGTGTACAGTCTGGTCAGCTGCTGACAGCTAAATTTAACATAATTATTTACTGAAAACAAAGAAGAAGAAGCCACGGTGGTGGATGAAAACAGTTTTTGTGAATCGTGAATGTACGTGGCTCAATTTTATTGCATGACTTAAAATTTTAATCTCTGAGCGGACAGTACAAGAACTTCACAAGGATGCGATCCACTAATTTGAGTACTTCATAAATTTGATTGGCGAGCAAATTTTCAAAAATACCTGTTCAAGAAAGGTTACCAGAACTTTTCGCGGTTTTGGTAACTGCCGATTCATAAGCAAGCCTACAATACCTGTTTGGAGTCGGTCAGGTCGGGGCAGGCGCGTCCACACTGACTGTATCCGTACCGAGTATCATTTTTTTGAGGTTTCGGCAAAATGCCGACTCCAAGTGGATGATTGTCGTATCGTATCTTCGTATCTACTTGCTAGGCAAATACGATACGATTATATGATACGGCACCCCGCCCACACTTAGCCGATAACGATATGCGATCATGATACGACACAGAGATCTTACCCAAATCTGGACCTACCTTTAAAGATTGATTACAAATCTGCACTTTTGATTTATTGCTAACGTTGATTATATTTAATTGATTTATCAATAGGATTTTTTTAACTAATAGTCCTCTGCTGTTGAGAGCTACCATATTGACTCGAGGGGGACATAACCCCTCCCTATCCCCTGTGAGCCGGATGGTCCTCCTGGGCAATTTAAAGCTTTTATGCAATTTGTCATTTCGCATTATTGTTTATCTATGGCTATTGAACTAACTGACAAGACTTGAACTAATCTGACATAAACACAGGCCTGAAGGAGAGAACAATTACTGCCATCGTTCTCGGACTAACTAGTCTGGGTTCCGAGGTTCCCACTTATTAAATCAAAGATTCAATCAATATTCGGAGGTAACATCAAATTACACTAATATGACACGTGATGAAGAAGATAAACTACAAATAAAATTCCCGGCAATACTATGGTGGGAGGATTGGAAAACAACAGTAAAAAATCACAGTTAAAAAATAACTCCTGAAAGATACAAAAATCAATGTAGGCCCACTCTCATACTTGAAATCTGCCTTCCAACTTTATTTAATAATAGGCTAAGTTTATACATAAAAGGCCAAATATACATCTTTTAGAGTCAATTTTAATTTATAAAAAATGTCTAACCTTGATAAAAAAATTGTTAATTGATAAAATAAATACACATTTTACAGATAAAAAAAAGTAAAAGCTTATACGCGATATTTGTAAACTTTTTGTGGAAATGATCTTTTCAGTATTAATTTACAAGTATATACGATCCGTTTACATTGAAAGTTAGGAGTCTTACCTTGAATGATTACGCTATGGAGTAGCATGTAAGATAAAACCATAGGTCAATCAAGGCAAACGTAGTGGTAGCCTTTTTTTTTATCACCGCGTCAAATTTTGCGCATATAAGTTTAATTACTCAAATGGAGTAGGGATAAGGAAGGAAGTATTTAGGGGTCTGGACCGTTCTGCCACGGCTCGTTTTCAGAGTAAGCCAATTGTACAGTGCGTACGTACGTTTATTCAAACCAGCTTCGGTGGCCACATGGTCTAAGGCGCTACTCTCGCAATAGAATAAATTGACAATGACGGGGACATCGTGGTTCGATCCCGGTCGGGTGGACTGAAGGTAGTTTTCCCTAAATGATTTCCCACTCTCTTTCCACGCAAGTGCGAGTACACGTCCACTAAATTCATTCTTATTCATCCCTAACCAAGTAACGTAATTGGTACATAAGTGTATAACTTGAATGGTTAGTAAACAGGTGTAAAAAAATAGCGTGAAGGATATATATTTTTTAAATGGGACAGGGTTGGTTTTAGGCTCTTTAGGTTTTATTGTCTAATAAAAATATTTTTAAAAACAATATTTATTATTCTGTACCATTTACTTTTGAAAAAAAAATCTTTTGTCTATCGCCTTTGATAGTTTATTCAAATTTATTCAGCTTTTAATACACATCATTGGGGCAGCTTTTTATGAATGTTATACATATATCGTTGCTTATTTAATAAAACAACATTCTAAAACGTTTATGAACAATTTCAATGCGTGGATTGGTAAAATAAAAACAATTCCTTGCGCCATTTTGTTAACTTTGTAGTCATAAGACTTATTCTATAAATTTGTTAAGTGTAATCTAGGCCTTTAAAACCCATTTTAAACAAATCAGATTTAGTTTATTGGCGCAGTATGAAAATTGTATATTTAAATTTTATGTTTCTGCATCGATAATAACGGTTTACTGAGATAAGATTCAAATAGTTATAAACACTTTTATCAAAAATAAATCGGTATGACGACGCTACCCCAAATGTACCCAGCTGCGATTTGAACCCCGACCACCCGTCCCCGGAAGACCACTCCAGACAAGCTCAACATTTAGTCCGCGTGCCCACCGATCCCCAATCAAATTAAGATATATTGTTGACAGTTTAATCTAACAGGAGTTCTTTAGAATGCCTAATAGGGAAGTTAAAGAAAAAGGAGAAGAAATAGAAAAGAAACCTTCTCTTTTAAGTAGCGAAGAAACTCCTTACGGTAACAATAAACTTTGTTCTTTGACCCATCAACACTCGACACCTATTCTTTAACCGGGACGTTGTTTTTACTCGTAAAACCCTTTTATAGTCTCAACTTTCTACACTGCCGAGCTGCAGATTGGTTTCTAACATAGATTTTCTTACTTTAGAAATGTCTGAAGGAAAATACACTATGTTTTGTTTATATATATTTCTAGATGTTACTACTGATAGTGACCAAGAATGTGAATAAACATATAAAAATGTTATCTAACAATGAAAAATAAATAGAGGATCAACAAATCATCCCAAATGTTCCCCTTTTATGAATTTTGTAAATATTACTATAACAAATAAACGGTTCCAGAAATAATAAGAGTTTGTTTTTGCAAAATACACATCAATCAAAATACAAAATAATTTTTTTATCTAAAATAGTTTTTTTAGCTCTAACTACGAATGAATGACCAAGATAATAAGGAAACAAAAGATTAAATGAGAAAATAGGACCAAAACTGTCCTTCCTGTTTTAAAAATCACGATTAGATTCATAAACTCGGTACGAATAGCTATAGACATAATATATTAGGAAATATAGCCTATTTTAGATTTTTGTCAAAACACAAATCATCCTTTATACAGTTGACACATTATGAATAAATAGCTTGCTTGTCTTATATATTTTATTGCTAATTTCAATTTTATTATAATATTTATTTTATAATCTAGAATACAAAAACACGTATCGGTGGGCATGTAGCTTGTTTAGTCTGGTCGTATGTTTATAGGAAGGTTAGGGTTCAATTCCCGTTCTGGTCTACCGAGGTTGTTTTTTTAAAATGGTTTAACACTCTCTTCACACGCAAATATGTCTACATTAACTCTTATGTCCCATTTCCCTAAGTTGTAGTAAAGTGTCATAATTAAAATGCGTATAACCCGGACTTGTAATAAGAAAAGTCAAATAAAAATTATAATACATTTGTATTCCTAGTAAGATTCCAAAAAGACCACTAGATGAGAGCTTTCGAGAATATATTTGAGAGTTAATCAGAGTTTATGAAGTGAAACAATGATTTTAGTCATAATTGAGATGCCATTTCCAAGGTTTTTTTTTTAGACAGATCTAATTTTGTGAATATGGTGTATATATTTAGCATTTGAGTGTTTTAACCACCAAACGACCCCTACTTGGTGAATAGATAATAAAATAAAGGAGTCTACATTAATTAGATTGAAAGAAAAAAGAAGAAAATTAAAGCTGTATTTCTTTATGTTGCACAATGCAATCTTGTTAAAGCGATATCTACGCCACATTAAAGGAATTAACTTACCGCGACATTGGCTAGCCTGTTTCTCCTTTTAGGCAATAAGTTCACCACTAACCTTCATGACATACATGTCTTCCTTAGGGCTCTAACCCAACCTCCCTCCCCTCATACCTAAAACCCCCTTCTACAGTACTTCGACCTTCTGAATTATTCATTTGTTCATTTTGTCGACTGGTACGTTTGCTTGTCGGCTAGTTAAGGTCATTCGACAGTAAAAATTGTGTAACACAATCTTAATAAGTGTATAAGCTATAAATATTGATTAAATGATTTCAAATCATTACAGTTCACGAGTTATAAGGGGTCAAACTTGCTATTTTATGCTATTTACGTACCATCGTTAAGGTGAAGTAATTAATGTATTGGGATGAAATTTAGTGTAACTAAAGTTACATATGAGATGTACACAAGACATATTTATAATCTGCGAAATAAAAATAAATTGTAATGTGTAAACTGTTTGAAAGTGGTAAAATTACGTAACTTTTAATAATACTAAATAAATAATGTTCTTTTTATACTAAAAAAATATAGGCCGAATCGGTAGTAAGAAGTGGTGCTAGGCATTATTATTATTGTTATTATTATTATTATTATTATTATTATTATTATATATTATTATTATTATTATTATTATTATTATGACTACATACACATTTTTATCTCATTATATAGTACACAATATCGTTATTTATTATTTAAATCTAACTTTACTCAATAATTTTATTAATCTGTTACCCGCCTCGGTGGCATAGTTAGCTAACGCGCAATTGTCGTGTTGAGTTAGGCTGCCGAGGACGGGGAGATTGAGGTTCGAATCTCGCTCGGGTGAACTGGAGATGGTTTTTCCTAGATTGTTTTCCACTTTCCCTCCACGCAAATTAGGGTTCACTACATCTATATTCAACCTTCCCAATTCCTAGCCCATTAGCGTAATTAGTACTTAAGCGTTTAACCCGAACGGATAGTAAGACGTGGTGCTAAGTATTAAGTATTAATCTGTTCGAATTGATCATTGCAAATAAAATTTGAAATGTCCAATACATGCAATTTCTTGATTTTGACTATACTGATTGCAGAACATAATATGCCAAGCCAAGGTATAGTTCCCACTAATTACACACCCATGTAAAGAGGACGCGGCTTCCTTACCTGCTCGGTGTTGCTGGAATGAGTTGAAACATTGCTATATCCTGATTTTGGTCGGAAGAACAGTTTAGAAAATTCAAACATATTCTTTGTGGTCAACAATGATAACTGATAACATTTTACTATTTGTGTTATTTTATAAGTATTGATAACATTTATTAAAAGTTGCAGCTACACATTACATGACTTGATGAATGAATATATTAAAATGGTTTTTGTAGTTTTAGTAACTAATATATTCTGTTATTTCTATCAAAATCAGGGTATAGGCTACTTGCTATATTTTCCAAGATATCAATACTACCTCCACCCCCACCTAAATTTAATAACTTTCTTTAAATATACTCATAAAATAATTGTAATTATTACTGTCTAATAACCTTAAAAGTAAACATTTGTGTATGTATGAATTATTTAGATTGAGGCTGAGAGGCTTTTCCAACGTTCCAATAGCCAGGAGAGGGGCTATTGTTTCTTGTGTAGCAACATTAGTTGCAAGATTTAGTTTAGGGGTGTGCAAAGCACGTAATCATTTTTAGAACGGGCGTAAGGTGAACTGGCACCACTATATCCCTCACGGTGGACTGGGAACTGCTGCCTTGCACCATTATATCCCTTACAAGGTGAACTGGAAACTGCTGCCTTGCACCATTATATCCCTCACGGTGAACTGGAAACTGCTGCCTTGCACCATTATATCCTCACAAGGTGAACTGGAAACTGCTACCTTGCACCATTATATTCCTTACAAGGTGGACTGGAAACTGCTACCTTGCACCACTATATCCCTCACAAGGTGAACTGGAAACTGCTGCCTTGCACCATTATATCCCTCACGGTGAACTGGAAACTGCTGCCTTGCACCATTATATCCCTCACGGTGAACTGGAAACTGCTGCCTTGCACCATTATATTCCTCACAAGGTGAACTGGAAACTGCTACCTTGCACCACTATATCCCTCACAAGGTGAACTGGAAACTGCTACCTTGCACCACTATATCCCTCACAAGGTGAACTGGAAACTGCTGCCTTGCACCACTATATCCCTCACAAGGTGAACTGGAAACTGCTACCTTGCACCACTATATCCCTCACAAGGTGGACTGGAAACTGCTGCCTTGCACCACTATATCCCTCACAAGGTGAACTGGAAACTGCTGCCTTGCACCACTATATCCCTACAAGGTGAACTGGAAACTGCTGCCTTGCACCACTATATCCCTCACAAGGTGAACTGGAAACTGCTGCCTTGCACCATATATCCCTCACAAGGTGAACTGGAAACTGCTGCCTTGCACCATTATATCCCTCACAAGGTGGACTGGGTAATTTAGCCTAACCTAATCATCTAACCTAATCATGCTCCCCCTTCAACTAAGAATTAATTTTTACGTCGGATATATTGTATGGAATAGCAAAAATTCAGCTGAATAGATAATACTGAACTGTAATCTGCTGGCGATTTATTGTATTAATCTACAATTAATACTCCACTATAAAGTGCCCAATTCCCCTGCTTACAATTCCTTCTAGTCGAATCGACGGTGCCCAATAGACCAACATCTTCTATAAAATGTGCTCAGCCCCAAACCGCTCTTTATATCAGTTACTAGACGTGTTGTAACACCTACTAGTGACTATATCACATCTATAATTCAGATCTCCCCATAAAAGGATATTGTGTTCTTTGTGTTTTCTTTAAACCTTTCTCTTTACCAAGATCCACTTAATTAATCATTTAAAAATTAAAAGTAGTGATATGCAACGGTAAAAACCTATCTTCGATTTCGTCTTTACTTTGCTTAGCATGTTTCAAGCTTCACTTCGATTTCACTTTGAATTTAAAAAGACCTTCGCAAGCTATGCTTTATTCAAGACTGAATTACAGGGGTAGGTGGATAAAAATCTTTCTAAGTCGTCATACTTAAAATGCCTCACAAAATACGTTTAGTTTTTTCCTTAAAGGTGCACTAAGTCCACGTTTTCAATTAGAAGTGAACTCGAATTAAATATTGGAAATATTCTCGAAACCGAATCTAAGTTCTAAAATTTTTTGTTTGTTGTTTTATGCTTGAAAGAAAATATTATATTATTGTTATTTATATAACTTTATGAACTAAAATAATTTGAAAAATGTTTTATTGAACGAGTGTTTGTAGTATTTAGCTTTATTCTGATAAATCAAGACTAATATCACAATTTACAATTCAATTACTTTAGATTATTTTCATATGAATCTTGTTTTGTAATGAACATAACAGCTCAAATGGTAACTTGACCATTATTGGCAAAGATTCGTAACTGTTGGAGCAGGAATTTTTTCGAAGCCAGGTTGAAACTGATATTTGTTTCGAAGCCACGTAAAGTTTCAAGGATTCGCACATTTGTAACTGCCTTCTTTTGTTTGTTTTAACTAGAGAAAGTGTAAATCATGATAATAACACAAATGTGCACTAAAGCTATCAGATTTACCATTATACTTTGGTGAATCCTTATAAGGTAATCATAACCAAATACACACGTTTCAGAAAAGGTAAATAACTAATTAGGGGCAGATATTATAAAACCAGGTCTTTTTAACTAAATGATTGAATGATGTAAATAAATAAAAATAACACGCGTAGAGATATTTGAACAACGGTTGTATGAATCAACTTTTTGAACTACCTACTGTACTATCCTGGATTCAACTAAATAAACCGTCAAACTAGATAGTACCACCGCTTTCTACATGATTGCGCTGCATTACATAAGTTAATATTAACTATATAGTTATCTAGATTTATACATTCAATCCATCTGAATGACAAATAAAAATATGTATTTGTTCGCGTTAGTTATTATTCTAAAATATTAAATCTATTTGACCTGACTGGATCACTAATAACAAATCTAAGTTAATTCTGTAAAGTAATAAAGAGCTGCATTTGTTATGCCCTTTGTGACTTTTATGAACGTATAAAGATATATTCACACACATGCACAAATGTTTAACAAATTTAACAAAGTGAAATAAATTTAAAGTATGCGTTTTTTTCTGACTAAATTTAAGTAGAAAGCAATTTAAAAAGAATTTATATTAACTGGTTTATCTTTTGGTCGTCACACACAGTCCTCATGGCTTGAGGACCTTTAAAATTTGACAAAGATTTATTAAAACGTTTTGTATTTTACATAGGTCCTACCTCTTTTTTATTTTATATAGATCGCATTTTTGAGAGATGGATTGGCAATACCAAATAGATTTTGTCACGATCCTTGAAATATTGAAGCTATTGCATTTTAGCTGATGCCACAAATAATCTAATAAAGTTGATGCTGACATTTTTTGGTGAGAGTTTAAAGGAAAAAGAATGTCTTTTTATTAATAGATACGGATTTAAACTCTTAACGAATTTTTTTTTGAAATAATGATAATACTTAGCACTGCGTCTTACTACCCGTTTGGGTTATACGGTTGGATCGTATTTTTTGAAAATCCTCTCTTTTCAAATTGATCTTATCTGACAAAGGAATGACTTCACTGTTTGGATACCTTTTTTGTACTTATGGAACGATGTATAAAGTACATTCACCACCCGAGTTTAGTTGATGATAGCTCAAAAAATTACTAGAAATAGTCCCTAATATATCCCTATGCCAACAGCTGACATCTGTCAATTTGGGATAGCTGTAATGAAAACATGTGGTAGTGAATGACTGTTACAGCAATTTAGGCAAATATTATTTATATTTATTTGAGGTCCGGCACAAAGCTTATTTATCGTTTTATTCCACTTAAAAAATTATGTATTTATAGCACTTTCACAAAAGGTCTACCAAATATTGCTTTGAAATGACGACCGACGAATTTAAACAATGTGATTGATCATGACGCAAACAAGTTCTTTACAATAATGCACCCACAGTGGATACAAATATTGTATTCAGTTAAATATTTAGAAACACGATAAAATAATCATAAAACATTTATTATATATTAAAAAATGACAAGTATTTTCTCTTTTCCAAGTAAATATGATGCCTGTATTAAAAAGTATTAATTGTATGCACTATATTACACATTTTCGATAACATTCCAAAATGAAGAATAAGTACTTTTAGTTATGTTTAAAATATTGTCTCGGATTGGATAATTTTTTTATTAAAATCAATGAAATAGTAGTGATAAAACTACAAGTGCTGGCAACCCAAAACCTAGACATGACTTTCCAACTGTCATTCAGGTAAAAAGCTATGGTGAACATACTGTATATTTACGTTAACATTCTTCTAAAAATACACTTACTTTTGAACCTAAGTGAGTCATACTTGGATAAGACTGTACTTGTAAAATTATTCCCTCTGAATTAGTGTCATACTTGTCTTTTAAGGTGGAATGGAAGGGAAAGCGATTTTAAAACCTTATTTTTATAAGTTTCTTATAACAAAATCCTACCTGCTTTGATGGCCGCATGGTTTAAGGCCTCAATCTCTCAATAGACTAAACTACCGATGACGGGAAGATCGTATTTTGATCCCAGTTGGTTGTATGGAGGGGGGTTTTCCCCTAAATTACTTCCACTCTCTCTCCGCGTAAATGTGGGTACATTTTCTCTGAATTCAATCTTACTCATCTATAATCTATTAGTACACAAGCGTGTATAACCCGATCAGGTAGAGAGACGCGGTGATCAAAATAAAACCTTTTTTGGACAAAATATATAAATATATCTTATAGTAGATATATTTAGTTTAATTTTCTATGCATAGTAATATCGACGGTTATCGAATGTTTGTCATGAGCATAGTAGGCTTTGATGAGAAAACCTTTTAAGCAAAAAAAAAGTGCTGGTCAAATTATGCACTGCTTATGACAGATATTATAAATCTGTCGAGATTACTCTATGTAGAAAATTACACTAAACATATCAACTGGATCAATATTGTATTTAGTCTGTCCAAAAAGGTTTTTTAATATAAAAACTACAATAAATATAGCCTAAACTTTCTCTTTCTTAAATCCCAACATTAAGGGATGTTCACTTTTTAAAGATAAGAATAATAGCTCAATAATAGAAGAAAACTTTAATATATTTTTCAATGTACAATATCATTTTGGTAAAAATACAAAATCACATAGCGTGCAACTATTTCAGTATGAAAGGCGCCCTTTCCTTCAAAATATTACATTGCTCCAGATCTCCTAATTTCTTTGTACGGCCGTGGGTGAGCTAAACCCTTTATCCTTACGCTGCGTGTCACCAATTCAAATGAGCTTTTACGCAACTATTTAAATTCCCTGCTAATTACTCCGGTGGCCGCATGGTCCAAGGCGTCACTCTCGCAATAGACTGGACTGTCGTTGACGGGTAGATGGTGATTGAATCTCGGTTGGATGTAATAAAGGTGGTTTTTCCTAAATGGTTTTAAATTCGACCTCCAAGCAAATGCGGGAACACTTCCTCTAAAATTCAACATTCCTCATCCTTAACATATTAGCGTAATTAGTAAATTTGCTTACAACCCGAATGGGAAGTAAGAAGCGGTGCAAGAAAATAAACTTGTTTCGGTCAGCTCATTCCTCTACGGGAACCCCACTCCTCCTTCGTCAGGTCCTGTCATATGACGACACCTGGACGTTATTTAGAGATAATCTCGCCTCAGTACCTTAATTTCCTTCTCTGAATTGGATAGTACAAGTGGACGAAATGTTGGGTTCCTAATAAACACGTGAGCTTGTCTTCAAATTCTCATTTCCGGGTCCTGGATCGTATCTCTATAATCACCAACTAAGTTATCTCCGAACTTCGTTTTCTAAGAGTTTGCCTTAATCCATTACTCTGGCCCACCCTCCAACTTCGGTGTTTGCACGAAACTTGATTCTCTCTCTCTCTTGTTATTCTTGGTTTTTTATATCTGGGTCTTTGTTTTCCGTAAGACTTTACTTGGTCTTATTTCTAGTCCGTTATTCTTTCTTTATGATTGGCATCTCTGTTCTTTTTTCTCGTTTCACCTCTTCGTTCTCGTTTCTTTGAAAGTTTGTTTCTTTCTATTCTTAATCCCATTTTACCATTTAGTCTTCTAACTTTCTAGTATATATGTATTATTATTCTCTACCTGTTTTCTTATCGTTATTCCTTGTTTGTCTCTATATATCCTTATTACACATCAGTCTCTCTCTACCTTCCCTTCAATTCATCTCATTGTATTGAAACCATCCATCCTTCACTGCCTTTTGTTCTCTCAGTTTACACAATATAATACTGGTATTTACTATATATATTTACTGAATTTAAAACTCCTTTTATTTGCCCTTAAATTCCCATCTCATCTTTTATCTATCTCTCACTTTTTTTTCTTTATCAATTCCCATCTCCCCTTTATTCTGAACATTTGTTACTGTTTCTGCTCGGATCAATTTCTAATTTTGCTGAATGTTTATCTGCTCCTGCCTTTCTCTTAATTGAAACTAAGCGTATAACCAAACGGTTAGTAAGGCGTGGAGATAAAAAAAACTATAATCTAAATATTAATAGCTACATTTTATGATACGTATCACAAATTTCTTCTCGAGTGATAAAAGTTCTATGTTATGTCAACTATCTCCCAATCACGAAATAAACATTTTTAACAACTACAGCGTGTTTACTGATAGCTTGCGCATTAGTACCAATTTTAAACGATCTCTTTATGTTAAGCTTGGGCTTCAAGTTGAGTATTGTATTAAAATAATATCAATTGCTTTTAGCTGCTTCGGTGGACGCTTGGTCTAAGGCATCACTCTCGCAATAGATTCTAATGCCGATTACAGGGAGATCGGGGTTCAAATCTCGGTCGTGATATACTGAGGTTGGTTTATCCTAAATGATTTTTCCCTCGATATATTAATCTCTCTTTCATAACAAATGTGGTAACATGTCCTTTAATTTGAACCTTATTCATCCCAAACACATTAACCTAATGATTACATATGCGTACAACCCGAACGGGTGGGAAGACGTGGTGCTAAAAAAATAGAATTAAATAAACGCTAATAAACTGTAAACAATTTTATAAAAAATATGTTTACCAAAAAACTACTTAAATATCAATAAAATAATGTTGTGACACTCTAAGACTAGTTTTAGGATTTTTTAAGAATTTATTATTTTTGTTTTTGTGTTTTATTTTTAAAACTCGCCGAACAAACCGCAAATACATTTACATGGGAAATCCTAACCTGAGTTGTCGTAACGTCACTGGTAGGCAACGTCCTCAACTATAAAAGAAACCGCCTTTGTGGCCGCATGGTCTAAGGCGCTACTCTCGCGATGAACTAGACTGCCGATAACGGAGAGATCGTGGCTCGATCCCGGTCGGGTGTACTAAGGGTGGTTTTCCTGAATGGTTTCCCTCTCTCGGTCTCTCCACGCAAATGTGGGTACACTCAATCTAAATTCAACCTTCCTCATCCTTAACACATTAACGTAATTAGTACATAAGCGTATAATCAGAATGGCTAGTAATACGTGATGATAAAAACTATAAAAAATAGTCTTATTACAATGTATTCATGTAAAAAGTTTTAAATATATAAATACAATTTTATTAATGATACTCCACACATTATTTTTATCTTTTTAGACACAAAAGATAATGGCTTTCAAAACTGACGTAGTTTCATCTTCACTTCGCCAACGCATTTTTCGTTGACAACATGGAAGAATTTACGGAGATTATTGCTAAATGGGCTGGAATACTCAAGACAGGTGAATAAAAAAATGTGCCTTTATGGCGGGAATAATTTTTCTTTTTAGCTGGCATCTCTCACATATTGTTGTTTGAAGGAGTAAGAAAGCATTTCATTTATAAAATGACTTGTGCAGAAGGTATAAATGAATATTATCTCGAATTTTAAATACTTTCCAGTGTGTGTGTGTGTGTGTGTGCGCGCTCTTGTATATATATATATATATATATATGCTTCTTTTAAAGATTTTTGTCTAGAATATCTTCAATTTGTTTGTAGTAAAACAAGTGCAATACTATGTATAAACATTTTTTTAAATTCTGAATAATCATAGGATTCAAATTATAAACAACAATAATTATAATATCACAGGAAGAATAAAATGCTACCCACAGTTTTTATAAAGCTAAAAATAATAAATATTGCTGTTTGATAAAATGTTCATGAATATTATTTGTGCCGTTCATATTGAGTGTTATTTTCATATTTTAATTTTTCGATTTACTTGGTCTATAAATTACTTGTTCCAGACTTAAGATGTTTGCAAGATAACCGTAGTATTATGCTTCTAAGTGCTGCTCAAACGCCTTTGAGATATACTGAATATAGTAGGTTTGAATCCAGGTGGGATGAATTTTTTAAAACATTTTTAGCGCCGCGTCCTACTACCCCTTTGGGTTACACGTCACAATCTGTGCAGTTACGCTTATGTGTTAGGGATGAAGCTGGTTGAGTATATAAATCATGTACCCGCATTTTCGTTTAGAGAGAGTGAAAAACCATTTATAAAAAACCACCCTCAGTACATCCAACCGAGATATGAACCCCCATTCTTCCCGACACAAGCAATCTTAGTTTATTACGAGGGTGAAGCCTTGGACCGTTCGGCCGCCGCGAATTGGTGGTATATTTGTTTCATAATCAAACTTAGTACGCCTCAAGCGCGGTGCATATACCAACCCGCTTCAATGTCCGAAAGGTCTCAGGCGTCACTTTCATGTTAGACTGGTCTGGGAGATCAGAGTTCGAATCCCGGTCAGATCTACTGAGGGTGGTTTTTACTAAACGGTTTCCCACTCTCCCTCCATGCAAATGTGGGTAGATTATCTCTAAAATCTTTCCTTCCTAATCCCTATCCCATTAAAAAACTCTATATATATGTATATTATATAGAGGGAGAGAGATAGAGAGAGATATATATTTTTTTAATGGCGTAGGGATTAGGAAGGAAGCATTCTAGAGATAATATATATATATATATATATATATGTTAGATATACAGGATGTTTGGAAACTCATAGCCCAAACTTTACATATAGCTTGTTTGAACCAAAAGTTCAAGTTCCTTAAATTCAATATTTTCTCAAATACTTATGTGTACCCCTGTCCCCCTTTATATAAAAAATATTGAAGAAATAAAATGAATATTGAAAGTAAACTATTCCTTTCTAATATAGATTTGGCGATTATGACCGATCAAGGTTATTTTGGACACATTCAAATATTATTTGAAAGAACATGGATATATTTAAGAATTTTGAAAAATTAACAATCGACTTTTAATGAGGAGATAGTTTTCTTACATGATCGACTGAAAATTGACGCGATATCGACCGGTTATTGACCCCAATTCCAATACATTATTAATCAATAGTGTGTGCTATTTATTTATCAAACAGTGCTTGCATCAATTAGTTGCTATGACAAACATCTATTAATAAAATCCATGTGGTGTCTGTTTGTCTGGCCAGATTTTTTCTCAAACTTACTGATAAGCTGAATCTCCGCACACTGATAAATTAAGTAATGTAGTTACCCCTGAAATTCTTAAAAATTAAAATTATTTTCAGGACGGTGGTCCCAAGGCTGAGTATATCACACTAGGATCACGTGGCTTTAGCTATAAATATGTATAGTTTCAGCCTATGAAGCATCACATCTTTGTGAGAAAAGTACGAAACTTGAAAATGACTCCCCATAACCTGGCAGAGCCATGGATACAAATCACTATACCTTCAGGTTTGAGAAATATAAAAATAGGTAAAAACAACAGGGGGCAGACTTCACCTGATGGAGACAGACTATAACTCTTTTTTTAGCATCGCGTCTTACTACCCGTTCGGTTTATACGCCCCTATGATTCGTTTGCATCTATTACTTACTCCTTCCTCTTACAAAGTTCCTATATTTTAACACAACAGAATTTGCGTGTAAAGTAAGTTAGGCTGAATGCATTCCTCCTTTCTAAGTCCCTTAGCGACCCAAGTTCCTGTTATTATCAACTCTGTCTAATCCCAAGAATCAACCAAGACTTATAATAGCTGGACGCAAAACTAGCCGAGGCAGGAAATGGGGGTTTTCAGGAAGAACACAGCGTTTACCACCTCTGCGTGACTTATTATTATTATTATTATTATTTAGCACCGCGTCTTACTACCCGTTCGGGTTATACGCTTATGTACTAATTACGCTAATGGATTAGGAATTGGGAAGGTTGAATTTAGAGGAAGTGAACCCGCATTTGCGTGGAGGGAGAGTGGAAAACCATTTATGAAAACCCCCCCTCAGTTCACCCGATCGAGATTCGAACCTCGATCTCCCCGTCCTCGGCAGTCGGGCTCAACACGACTAGCGCGTTAGCCAACTACGCCACCGAGGCGGGTTTGCGTGACTTATTGTGTGTAAATGAGGCGGGAAAACTTTTTTTTAAAGGTTGGATAATGTATTTTTGTTAAAACAGTATGCAATCTCTGGTATATAAGTAACACAATAAGCTACTGAATCAAGCTAGAGCAGCCAATAGCTCAGTGACTCACTAACTTTTACAAATACACTAGTTTGGACAAATTAAAATAGTATGTGGACCCTTCTTCGGTAGCCGCATGGTCTAAAGCGCTACTCTCGCAATAGACTAGACTGAACATGGGGAGATTGGAGTTCGATGCCGGTCGGGTGTACTGGGAATTTTTTTCCTAAATGCTTTTCCACATTAGTGTAATTAGTACATAAGCGTATAACCCGAACAAGTAGTAAGACGGTGCTTAAAAAAAATAGTATTGGGGAGAACAAGCTAAGGTGTATATTTTTTGCAGTTTTCATAACAAAAAAAAAAATTTGGGAAAAATAAATAAAATATTTCTTCAGTAGATAAGGCTTGGTTTAATTTTCTACACGTGTTAATCTCAAGAATTTATGAATATTTGTTTCAAGCCTAGTGGCATTTGCACGGGATTGTATCTTCATTTAAAAAGTTTCTGTTTGAATACAGCTGCACTCATGACAGATCCAAGAACTACTGAGACAACCTTTGTCTAGGAGATTATACAAAGTGTCTCTACTGCTACTGAAGCAACATTTTATTTCAAAAATGTTTTATTACTTTAAAAAATATGTAAAAGTACGGGATTAACTCGCGTTCTCTTTCATTCCACGTGTGTCCTCATTATCATACACTCTAAAAGTAATAGTGCTTTATGTTTCACCCAATCGATCGTAATGTGATTGTACTATTTCCAAGAAATTTGAATTTTTAAAGAGAGAACGATTATTAGGTTAAGAATAAAGAAAGGTTTTTTTGTCCAAGAAACCTCTTCAGAAAGCTTTTGAAGATCTCTAGCTCTTTTTTTTATCTACAATCATTGAAATATTGACACTTGAATATAATTTTTTTCCTATTTAAATTTTTTCAAATAATAATAATAATTATTATTATTATTTAGCACCACGTCTTACTACCCGTTCGGGTTATACGCTTAAGTACTAATTACGCTAATGGATTAGGAATTGGGAAGGTTGAATTTAGAGGAAGTGAACCCGCATTTGCGTGGAGGTAGAGTGGAAAACCATTTAGGAAAAACCACCCCAAGTTCACCCGACCGAGATTCGAACCTCGATCTCTCCGTCCTCGGCAGTCGAGCTCAACACGACTAGCGCGTTAGCCAACTACGCCACCGAGGCGGGTTTCAAATAATTAAAATAGACGCAAAAGTTTAACAGTGTGGCCCTATAGTCCAGTAGATATATTATATTAGTAGTAATCAATGAATATGTCTACTAGGTAGAACAAACTAAATACTTAACTAAATCTGATTGTCAAAATATCTAATTTGGGATTCGCTTCTAATCTTTTTGTACCTAAATATCCATATTAATTAACAGACACTTCCAGTCATAATCAACGCAAAATATCTTAATGATTACCATTATTTTAAAATATTAATTTATTCCTAATAAAAATAAAATAAAATATTGAAACAAAACTGTCTCGGTCAGTAAGAAAGTATTAATCACTAATAGGCCACACGGCCTAAAAAATACAATGCTCTGTGTCATTTTCTAAAACTAATTCTCTACTCTTTCTAAGCTTATACTCCCTCTCACCATTTACCTAAAACCACCCTTTGTAATGTTATTAAGAAAGAGGGTTGAGAAAACTGCGAAACTTCTTATCTTAAGGTAAAGACGAAAGCTCGCTGCTAGTTGTCAATATATATTTTTAATGTATTTTTGTGAGCTTATCAATAAATTATTGTATTTGTTAGCGGGAAGCTAAATCTAAAGCCCTTTTTCATCAAGCCTAGTTTCACAGCTAAAGAAATATGATTAAAAATTAGTTGATTATGAGCTAATGTTACATTTTTACACATTTTTTTCTATTAATACAACTAAAACCATAGGGCTGTTAAGGTAAAAAGAGCCCCGTTGTAGTCTTTCGACTTTATTTTGGCGCGGAACATATTTAGAAAAAAACGAAACTTAGAATTAAATATTGCGTTAGAGCCGAACGTCTGCGCGGCGATTTATCTCTTACTGGGGCGGCCCCCTCAAGTAGATATTACATTTTCACTTTAGGATAAACCAGAAAGAGTGCAAAAAATTGGTAAATAAATTAATGGTTATAAAACGCTCTTGTTGAACAGCATTTTAACATTTAAACTAGTTTAATTTATTTTGTAATTTCCTACGATAATACGATTTCATGGCTGTAATAACAATGGGTAATGTAGCATAATAATGTAGTCAAATGTGTTTACATTACGTCATGATGTTTATTAATAGTTCAAAAGGTTTTATTTTTAAATCAGTCGAACAAACTTTAAGCTAGCTTTTTTGTTTTTGTAAGCATCGCGTTTTTTACCCGTTCGGTTTATACGCTTATGCACTAATTGCTCTAATGGTTTTAGGGATGGGAAAGGTTATTTTAGAGGATGGTTACCCACATTTGCGTGGAGAGAGAGAGAAAAACTATTTTGGAAAAACCACCTTCAGTACACCCAACCGAGATTTGAACGTTGATCTCCCCGTCATCGCAGTCTAGTCAACTGCGAGGGTAGCGCGTTAGACCACGCAGCCACCTAAGTGAATGAGAGGTTAATGTTCATATGAACTAATAAAATAAGAAAATACTATTTTGAAATAATAAATAAATTTTAGTCTTGTAATCAGTATTTACATTTTCTATGTAATCTTAATCAATAATATTTCTATACAACTGCACCATATATGTTTTCTTAAAGGGCATAGTCCTGTCTATTTGCGGTTTAAACAAATTGACCTAGAGCAGAGGCCGAAAATTGAATAAAACTAAATTTGGATGAATAAAAATTTCTCGACTAATACATATATTTAGGGTTTTAAATAATAACAAAATTATATATAGCCCTCCTCTTTTTCGTGTTAAAAGAATAATATGTTAATCACACTGAATAATTAATTATTTTAAATAAATAATATACTATGTCAATAAAAAGTTCATATAAAGATCACACTCCATCCTCTTAAATGTATTTTGCGTAAATATAATTTTTAGTTTTCATGGAATTAAAAGAAGTCCAAAAATGTATCTAATTTTTGAAACCTTTCGATTGCCATTACAATTTATTTTAAATTATGTTTATCATTTTATTGAAATATATCTACCAGTTAATTAATCACAAATATATAAAAAATCATGATTGATTATCTAATTTTAATTATTGATAAATTTTCATCAAGTCTCCACGTAAATACTTCCATTAGCTGCTATCCTCTTTCCCAAAATATCATTATTGACAACTTTTCGTTTGATTTTGTGACTTCCACGCTCATTCCGCCTACCTTGCCACACTGGACTCAGCCATTGTTTTGTTTTTCTGCCCACAATTTTTTTTATTATTTACACTGGTAGACTGAAATACTAGCAGATAAACAAAGCTACAAACGTTACCAGTTTACACAAGGGATTTTGTAGGCTCATTGATGATTACATTATTTCGACACTAGGGTTATTGTATTAATAAGATAATTATCCTCAAACTATGTTAAATTACGTATTAAAAGCCTACATCGATGAGCAAGCTGGCTCATATGTACACCTCGTCATATGATCAAGTCATGGTTCGAATCCCAGCCAAATGTATCGAGGGTGATTTTCCTTAAAAAAAAATTACCACGTAATTTTGGGTAAATCAACTCTACAGATTTATCTTTCTCATACTCACCTAATTGGTGTAGTTCTGAGAATATCCCTTACGGGTAGTAAGACGAGATATAAAAATGAATAAAAGATACCTAAAAAGAGGACTCTCACTAGTACAAAAAAAACACACATATGAAACAAAGGAAATTTCATACCACGAAATGCGGCGAGAATCTTCAAACACAAAAAAAGCTGTTTTTTTAATGGGTTGGTAATGAATACTATGAGTATTTACACACACTGCACTGAAAACCCAACGAAATGAAAATAATTATACTTGAGCACATTTAACTCTAGAGCTATGAAATTAAAATATACACGTAACAAATCTAGAATTTTGCTTTATCTATTTTTAAATATTAAATACTCTGCGAGAAACACTACTTTTTTTTCAACGGAATATTTGCCATTGAAATTTTACAAATATTTAAAACTATTGTAGTTTTATTTCAAAGCATCTATTATATAGCTCCAACAAATACTGTTAATACCTTTAAAATTACAATATTTTTTTTTTAGATTAAAAAAAATATTCCTAGTTGAAGGGAGTTGATTTGTTAGCGTTAAAAATCAAGGAATGATTTAAAACAAAATGTTTCAAGAACTTGCTTATACATTTCAACTAGCCAGTTTTATTTAGTTTTTTTAATAGCTTTTTATGGTTTTCAAACTAATTAGAACTATGAAGAAACAAATTACAATTTAGTATTACGTATAAATAAACATTTAGTATATACTTTTACAAAACATTTAAATTTTTTAAAAGCAGCTCATAGACCCACCGATAATAGAAATATGTTTTTAAAATGATTTGATTACATCCAGTTTTCCAATAAATGTTTTGTTTTAGTTTAAAATATAAAATATAAAAAATACAACGTACCCACTACCTCCTCTTTTTCTTGAGTGTGCCCGTTTTTTTCAGTGATTTATACTCGCAAAATTAAGATTAGAGAATACTAGAGATATAAGACTTTCCAGTATACTTTCCAGGAAAAAAAGTTAAAATTTTAGGTTTAATAAATTACATGGAATTGTAATGTATAGGCTTGAATTTTAATTTAAAGAATTAGCAATATCTGCTCTATAGCAGAACTGCGTAACTCCGAAGTTAGTTACACATTCAAACACTAAGGGATGTATTTGCTTAATTGTAACGCATTTAATCATCTTTCAGGTGTTAAATAAAGTCCTTAGGATAGATTAAAATTAAATATAATAGTAAAAATCATCCCTCCGAAAGATCTAGTTATAGCATTACTGCATCCCTGGTTGGCCCTTATCACCAAGGCTGGTGAAAGGCTTCTTGGACAGCCTGTGCTGAGAAAAGCTATTCATCAACGTCTCAATCCAACAAAAACCAGTGTGTCAACCCTAAAATAAACTCTAATATTCATATCTTGATTTACGTGTTTGTCTCTTCCAGAAAACAGCGGCTTCCCATCGCCTCGTTTATATTATAACACAACATGTTGCCCAACACTATCCCAACAAGTTGTGTTACAAGCATTACCAAATTGTTGGGGATGTTGGCCAACATGTTGGTGTTGGGAGAGCCGGTCAGAGCCAACAAGTTGTGTTGGGCTGTGTTGGATCATTTGTTGGAGGTAATAAACAACCAACCCAACATAATGGCCGAGTTGGGAGGTTCTGCGCATGCGCTATCGAGACGAAACATTCTCTCTCTAGTCTTGGTGACTCACGTATTTTGTTTTCAGATTAGTTTAACTTTATCATCGGGGTTTGATTAGTTTTGTGATCATGAAATGGAACAAAGCTAATACAGTTAAACTAATTGATTTATATAAAAAGTATTCTGTTCTTTGGAACGTTACATGCGTAAAAAATTATCACATCCACTTTAAAAATGTAGGTAATTCATTATTCTCATTAACGCGCCTTCAACTCAACGTTTAGCCAAAAACTTCGAAAACCCCACCGTTTCTTACATTTTTTATTTCTGCAATAGTACACGTCCTGTCAACATAATAAATGAAGGAACGGCAAGTAATACGTCGTTATCCATGACTAGAGATGTGTAGACTGATTAAAAACTAGCGGAGGACCCCAGATGTCGGTCCAACAAGTTGGCGACAATCAACATGTAGCTTACTATTCCTCATGTGTTGTCTCTCAACATGTTGGATCCAACTTGTTACATAATAAATGAGGCTTCAGATAAACCACTAGTAAGGTTTGTCTAGAGCAATAAAGGCGTAACCTGATTCAGTGGTGACGACTTTTTTTTTAGAATTCACAAATTTTGTTTCAATCTGTGTATGTATGACCTATCAACTTCACTTAGCATTAAATCTGTAGTTACGGCCTTTACGTTTAGTTGGTTCAAGCACGGATACCCAGCAAAAAAAAAAACCCAACGTGATTGGTATTTCCCTGTCCTGGCCAATCACCATGCAGGAAGTGTCTCCTCCGTGTTGCTCGTCAGCCAACAACAGAATACAGGACGACGGATCGGTGGAATGTTACGAGAAGGCTCGTTTTTGTAAACATTAGATGTTAACTATACTCGGTAACAACCTGTGAGGGAACTGATTGTAAGCTCAGTGTAATTGGAGTCGTTCCCAACATTTTCCAGAGATTTGCCCCAATTATTGTCTTTGAGACCATCGCGACTCTTTGATAGGCTTACAAGCGTGTACATCCTAGTTTTTAAATTATTGTTTCTACTGATTTGTACACTATTAGCCCAAATATAGTTCGATGTTTTACTCTTTAAAATATCCTTATGAAAACTACAATCGCATTATTTGCATAGCCTAATATTTTTCACTGAAAAATTTAAGAAATTCTTAGGATTGCCTACAACTCGGCCGGACTATCCTCATTTAATTACACTTGTGGGGTAGGTAGAATTTAAAGAAAATTTACCTCTATTTGCGTGGAGGGAGAAGGAAAAAAACAGTTTATGGATAATCACTCTCAGTACCCTCGGTCGGAATTTAATCTTGACCTCACCGACAAACCAAACGAGCGTTTCATTAAGCCCGCGTGCTTGATTTAACTATTAAAAATTGCTTAAATATAATGACTATACGATTGCGACAAAGATGTCTCAAAAGAGAATCAATGCGCTCAGTGGGTACTTTGTAAGCTATTTTATTAGAACCACTTACCTAGACACCAGATTGATACAGAAAATTAAGCAACCGTCATAGTGGAGCAATCAAAAGGAACATAAACAGAAAATTAAAAGTTTTTATTTTAATTTCAATCACATTTTTACTTGAATTTGGCACTTTCCTATAGTCATTATAATCACTCTAAAAGATAAACATAAAACGCTGACCTCAACAAGAATTGCAGCCCCGAAGGGGGGTATTGGGTTAGTTCCATATGAGTGGAGGGGAAGAAAGACGGGATTAACGAATTAAGGTAAATATTAATGGTAATGAAGTGTGCAGTTTGTTTACACTAAGGGAAAGACCAAATAATATAGAATTTTCTCATTTTTTTAATCACTAAGCATTTCTATTATTAGGTCATATTAAATATTTTAGTTTTAATGTATTTGCAAAATTATACTTGGAGATAAGAATCGAACCCAGGACCTTTATCTTAGTGCGTCATTGCCATACCACTGAGAAAGACTCAATTATCATGTTCAGGCATCATTTTACAACAATATTTAACATAATTAAAAACTAACTGCTGTTTGGATAGTGTAATTTCCATCAAATGTAATTAAAATAACACAATGAGCTACCGGTATATTGGGCGCTAGAATACGCCCTTATCAAGGAAAGAAATTATAATTTTTCAATTTTTTTTTTACCATCGTCTTTTATTACCAGTTCGGGCTATACGCCTATATACAATCACGCTAATGTATCAAGGATGAGGAAAGTTGAATTTAAATGAAGTGTATCTACATTTGCATGGAGGGAGAGTGGTAAAACTATTACGAAATATCGCCTTCAGTATGCCCGACCGGGATTTGAACAGCGATCTCTCCGTCATAGGCAAGCAACTCTATTGCAAGTGAAAGTGACGCTGTAGACCGTGTGGTCACAGAAGCGGGCTAGTTTTAAGTGAAATACAACAAATAACGTTTGACTATACTAATTTAGAAAACACTTCCTTTAGAAAAGTTATAGCTTGATATTCTATAAACTTATACAAATAGTTTGTAAATATAAAGTGTGGTTAGGTGTAATTATATGTTTATCGAAGGTAATTTTATGTTAAAATATAGTTATAATGAAAAATTGTACTTTAATTATTGATCGGTGATTATTTTGTGAGTAAAAACAATTCTTTTTTGTGTTCAAATCAAGACTAAAATGAAATAGTAATTATAGTTATTAGAATTTACTTTGAGGGTTTAGCACCATGGGCCCTTTTCAAATGGACTTTGTAACTCAAATATACGAAGGAACTACAGATAACAACGCATTCCCAACATAACAAGATGGCTGGAAGAATCTAGAGGAAAATGTCAGCCAGAAGGCAAACGTCATCACGAGCCTTCCTCCGATAGAAAATAAAACACTCAATTCCACCTTGCGAGTTTGGATAAACTAGGTGGCGCCCAGCACTCCACACCTTTAATATGCCACGAATGAGAACTCAACTCCCCTCAAAGACTGTTCCTCCAAGGAAGAAAATTCAATCTACGAACACAGGTTCTATATTTTTGTTTATGGAACGGAGTAATATGGAAAGAGACACATTGAGCCCACGATTCGTATGCAAGACCTGCCCCACAATCGGAGGTGAAAGAAAAAAAGAGATGGAGGCATTCAGGGAAATAACGAAACAATGACCACTAAAGTCGAAATATAAACTTGTGAGCTCCTAAATTATATTCTTTACTTACTTTATGGCACTAGAAACTTGAAAGTTCTTTGCCACGCCTAAAAAAGTACGCCACCTATCCCTATCTTGGGCTAGCTCTATCCAGTCCATATCATTACACCCTATCCCTATCTTGAACTAGTTCTATCCATTCCACCTCATTACACCCTATCCCTATCTTGAACTAGTTCTATCCATTCCACCTCATTACACCATATCCCTATCTTGAGCTAGTTCCATCCAGTCCGCCTCATTACACCCAATCCCTACCTTGAACTAGTTCTATCCATTCCACCTCATTACACCCTATCCCTATCTTGAACTAGTTCTATCCATTCCACCTCATTACACCATATTCCTATCTTGAGCTAGTTCTATCCAGTCCACCTCATTACACCCTATCCCTATCTTGAGCTAGTTCTATCCAGTCCGCCTCATTACACCCAATCCCTACCTTGAGCTAGTTCTATCCAGTCCACCTAATTACACCCTATCTCTTTCAGGTCCATTCTAATATTATCCTCCCATCTGCGTCTATTTCTTCCCAGTGGTCTTTTCTCATTGGGTTTGCCAGTCAGTAATCTGAACACGGTTCTAGAATCTCCCATCTGCGCTGCATTTCCTAACTACCTTAACACACGAGACTTGATTATCCTAACAATGTACAGGATATGTAACTCATCAATATGTAACCTCCTACATCCCCAAATAACCACGTCCCTTTTTAAACCTAATACTATCCTAAGCACCTTTCTTAGAACACACTTTTTTTCAAAATTATATTCCTTATAGAACAAAAAACAACTATAGATCATCCTAATGAACAAGACCATCCCAATAAGAAATATATTTCCCTCTTAATATACGAACGCGATATTAAAGATCGATTCACCAGAGCCGACACCTCGTTCGTGTGAAAGGCTAGATAAAATAAGAGACAATGCCCTACTCCCTCCTCGCTTCGTCTCTTGTGAACCAGCTTACACACACTCGTCTGTATTAGGTCCCTCGGGTAGGCCTAACATGTTGGGTATTCACCCGTGATGTAATTGTGGAGGATCACTTTCTCCCATAAAAATAGCGTTGAAAGTTAGTGTTGGATTAAGAACAATCATTTTTGGGGTTTAAAAATTATATTTTATTCAGAAAATTGAAAAATGATACCTAGACAAGGGAATCGAACCCGGGACCTTTGGCTTAGTATGCCAATACTCTAACCATTGAGCTATCCAGGAATCTTCCCGTGCCCAGGGTCATTCTTCACTCATATTTTAAGGCAGAGTTTATGAGGGACGTGCAGAAATCGTCGGCTACAAATGGGTCCCGGGTTCGATTCGATTTTCCTTCAAAGGTTTAATATTTAAATTTACACTTCATTATATAATTTTTCAATCTAATTCAATGTGACTTTTTATCTATTTGTGTATATATGTGTTGCCTTGATATAATTTTTTAAATGATAAATAGATTTAAAAAAACAAACTTTTTTTAACATATTTAAGGCCACAGCTGGGGCATTCCCGGCTTGTATTTTTTTAATCTTTCTTTGATCCGCCACTTTGGCGCTAGCAATGTACCCCGATGCCTAACTAAAATTTACGGTTATGATCAACTTGGGCACCCAAATTTTACATAAAAGTGTTAGCTACTACGCCTCACATTCATGAAATACTGAAGTTTCTACAGAAAGAAAAAAAAACTAAATTGTATACTACAAGATGAAATATTGTCTAAGTTAAAAAACAAAGTTATTGAATTTTGTGAAAACTTGGTATAGTCATTGCTCCTTTGTGTAAACTATTTTTTATTTATTTTTCGCCCAAGTGATAAAAATCAAATTAGAATTAAAGTAATATAGATTGATTTTTTTTATCTAAACCTTTCTCTTTACCTAGATGCCCTTAATGGATAGTCTAAAAATTAAAAGTAGTGCAATACGAGAACAAATAAAAACTTTGGGCCAGTTTCATTATCACACTTAGTACTCTTCAAGTGCGGTGCTATAATTAATACAGGACCACACTGTACTTAGACCAAGATGGAATGGGTCAGTTTCAAATGAGAGACTAGGCCAATCCATTCTGATCCACCGATGGAGGGCTGATGTTTTATCGAATGCCGTTCTTCCAAACTAAGGCATTTTTTTTAGTCCCTTTAACACCAAGGTTATTAAAGGTTTAATCTAAGGCGAGGGATGAGGAGGTAATTTTAGAGTAAGTGCACCATTATTAGCCAGGATAAGGGATAAGAAAACAGCAAAGATAGGTCCACATTTGCATCCGGTCAAGGTTCAAACATCTATATCTCCCATTGGCATTCGGGTGTATCGGGATCCTGACGACTTGGACCAAGCGAAAGTAGTTATTCATTATTAATAAGCTGATTAATTTGACTGTTGTAGCGTCCAAACTGAATGTGGTATTTATACATATGTGGTGAAATGTTTGGGTTTATCTAGTTAGCTAAATGGTTATTTGTTGCCCTTTGGTTGGCTGATCAAATCAAATATGATGTTGTAGGTTAAGTTAATAACTAGATAAGGTAATAGTTCAACCTTGTGTTCTAAAGCATATGGTAAAGTCCTTCAACTCAAACTAAAAATTAAATAGTTTGATGATCTTTTATATGGTTTTGATTCCCCCTCGTGTATTATGGGTTTTAATAGTGTAGTCGTTCTTAATCACAAGTTCGAATTCTCACTACTTATTTTAGTGGTTATGGATCGCAAAATAAATTAAAAACTAAACGCCGAATTCACTCTTTCATTATCTGTTTGTGTTAAATTCATATTTGGTCGGGATAGTGTGTAAATATATTTATAAATTTTACAGTGGTTGTAAATTACAACTAGCTAATGTTAGTGCAAATATTTTACTATAGACAGAATCCTGAGTTTAATGGCAGGGTTGCCACGCACCTGTAAAACAAGGGAGTGTTTTCGTGTCTAAAAAAAAACGGGGAACACAGGTAATATTGCAAAATATAGTAAAAATACTGGAATATTAGTAAATTTAGGACATTTAATTGTAAGCTTAAAATAGTATGTCCTTGAAAAGAAAAGATGAACTGAAGGATTAAGCACGCTGATTCAAACATCCCTTAAACGAGGGTTGTGAAACAACAGAAGATGTATTTTCCCCTCAATCTTAAATCACGTTTTAAACATAGGTTACATGAATTTACACTAGTCAATTTGATGAAAAATTAAATGCTGTTACTATTTTCTTCAATCTGCCTGGAAAAATGGGAATTCCTTCTGGAAAACTTATTATTATTATTATTATTATTTAGCACCGCGTCTTACTACCCGTTCGGGTTATACGCTTAAGTACTAATTACGCTAATGGATTAGGAATTGGGAAGGTTTAACTTAGAGGAAGTGAACCCGCATTTGCGTGGAGGGAGAGTAGAAAACCATTTAGGAAAAACCACCCTCAATTCACCCGACCGAGATTCGAACCTCGATCTCCCCGTCCTCGGCAGTCGGGCTCAACACGACTAGCGCGTTAGCTAACTACGCCACCGAGGCGGGTTGGAAAACCTAGAAAACACAGGGAATTAGGTAGTAAGAAAACAGTGGCGGCCCTGAATTTGCTGCAAATAACACATAAAGAGCCATTCCCATTATAATTTTTTAGTACCACATCATACTACTGTTCAGGTTATACGCATAAATACTAATTAGGCTAATGCGTTAGAGATTAGGAAAGTTGAATTAAAATAAAACGCACTTGCATTTGTGTGGAGGAAGAGTGGTAAACCATTTAAGGAAAACCATCCTTAGTACATCCGACCGGCATTCGAACCTCGATCTACCAGTCACGGCAGTCCAGTCTACTGCGGAAGTGATGTATAGACAATGCGGCCACCGAAGTGGGTCATTTACATTATTAATATAGCATATTTAATTATAGAAGGGTTGTTTGTGGGTTCGAATCCCGGTCATACGTATTGAGTTTTTTTTCTTAAGTGGTTTTTCACTCTCCCTCCACGACATTATTCTGGTTCACTTCTTCTTAGTTAAACATTAATCCTTCAATACATTAGCACAATTAGCATATACATGTATTGCCTGAACGTGTAGGGGAACGCGGTGAAATACAAGATGTGTAGCACAACAACCTGGAGGTGTGAGACCCATTCCGGGAGAATTTTGGAAATAGCTTCCTGGTTTTAATTTGGTCTTTTCTTTTACTTTTTAACCTGTGTCAGTTGCCCACTTTGGTGTGGCCGCATGGTCTAAGGGGTCACTCTCACAATATACTGAGCTGCCAATCACGGGGAAATCGGTGTTCGAATCTCGGTTGGGTGTACTGAAGTTACCCCCTCCCGCCCAAATGGTTTTATACTCTCCTTCGACGTGAATTTTGGTACACTTCCTCTAAATTCAACCTTCCTCAACTCTATCACATTAGCGTAATTCCTAAATAATATGCGTACAACATGAACGGGTAGTAAGATGCAGTGTTAAAAAATCTTGTGCTAGGAATTTTATTACATCGGGGTGGTATCTAGGTGATTTGAGTTAAGATGAAGATATTTGGGCTGTGGTTGTAACCTTGTACATCCATCCTTTCATAGGCATCAATCAGAATACATCCCATTTTCTTTCCTCTCTCTTTCGAAGCTATTCGTCAACATTTAAAGAATATTTATCTTGAGGTCTCTCTCTCTCTCTCTCTCTCTTTAGCAATTTACAAAGGCCTCCGGCGTTCCAAAAACTGTGATAGTAATTTATTTCTTTATCTGCCACTATTTCTTTCTCTCTCTTCCAAAAATGCTTAATCCTGACCCTCTTCCCTCGTAAAGGAATTTATGTTTACATTAAGCCTCACTACAGAGTTTTACTGACCCTGAAAAATTGCTGCTATACATTGAAAGCAGCAACATTTAATGTATTCAAACTGCCAACACTCTTTAGCATGTTATGTAATTTCACAAGTAAGCGCAAACTTGTTCCACCTTTTGGCATTTTAGAATATTTTTTTATTCGAGGTACTTAACGTGCATTTTCTGAACCGACTGATTATATCAGCACACGAGAATTTCTATGATCGAGAGCGAAATATCCTACCAATTTTGGCGGGAAAGTTATTTTCACATACTTTCCAGGTTTTTTTATGCCACAATCGACATAGGACTGAGGAGTTTACTTCCTTTCCGAAGGAAATTGGGCTACAGATTTTTATTGCTTCGGCTGGGTTTGAACACGAACATCGGGTCTTTCTTGAGGCGAGCAATTTACCCCAATACCACCGAGGTCGACTGGAAAGTTGTTTCAAGGTAGAATTACAGTCAAGTGTCAAAATTATAAACTATCCTTTCCACTTATGCAATAGATAAAATATAAAAAACAATAATATAACCTACAATATACAGGAAAAATACCAAATAGATGGAAAGAAAGGCAATCTTAAATTATATTGTATTCAACAGTCCATGTTTAAAAAATATTTTAACCCAATACTTATTTCAATATACGGTTCATTATATTTTTTATTGGTTTAATGAATAAAATTTAATATCACATTTCCGGACACATATAGTTATGTTGAATATATAAAATTTAAAATCACATTTTCTGACATCTATATGTTGAGCATTTAAATATATATATATATATATTATTATATATACCATATTTCCTTCCATATATAATATATATAAATGCTTAAAACATTTAAGTAATTCAATACAAAATTTATACTAGAATAATTTAACTAAAGCTGTCAAACATAATTAGAAATTAAATAAATACTCTTCTCAATATAAATTTAAAATATCAAAATTACTATGATAAACTAATACCAAACAAAACCGACACTATATTTTAAATATACAGTATATTGGTGTAAACACACAAGCCGTGATCAATTTTAATTTGAATATATCGTGAAAACTAATCATGTGTCAACAAAGTTTTCATTTTCTAAAAAAGTAATAATGCTGGTTCCCCCTTATGTCAACGCTGCTGGAAATATTTAATGTAACATAGATTACAATAAAATTACATTATCTTCAATTATATTAATGGTGGAATTTTGAAATAAAACAAATGATAAAATAATATAAACAAGTGAATAACGTATTACAAGTCAAACAAAGAATCATCTACAAGTAAATTAATTAAAACCTAACAAGGTTATTTTAAAACGTGGGGTTGACTTATAATATGTTGAATAAAGTGTTTTTCCTGTAATAATGGGAAAATCTAAATCCATATATTTAATCAAATATGAATATATTATAGTGGCTCTGAAATAATTTATTTACTGACTGTTACTGACTTTCTAGGTAATACATGTTTTATTTTACATTTAAATTATCCCCAGATTACACTATTTATTATAACAACTAGATATAACTAGCTCAATATAAGGTGTAATGAGGTGGACTGGATAAAACTAGCTCAAGATGAGTATTGCTTATAATGAGGTGGACTGGATAGAACTAGCTCAAGATAGGGTGTAATGAGATGGACTGGAGAGAACTAGCTCACGATAGTGATACGGTTTAATGAGGTGGACTGAATAAAACTAGCTAAATATAGGGATAAGGTATAATAAGGGGGACTAGATAGAACTAGCTCAAGATAGGGATAAAGTGTAATAAGGGGGACTGGATAGAACTAACTTAAGGTAGGGATAGGGTGTAATGAGGTGGACTGGATAGAACTAGCTCAAGATAGGGATAAGTTGTAATAAGGGGGGACGGGATAGAACTAACTTAAGGTAGGGATAGGGTGTAATGAGGTGGACTGGATAGAACTAGCTCAAGGTAGGGATAGGGTATAATGAGGTGAACTGGATAGAACTAGCTCAAGGTAGGGATAAGGTGTAATAAGGGGGACGGGATAGAACTAACTTAAGGTAGGGATAGGGTGTAATGAGGTGGACTGGATAGAACTAGCTCAAGGTAGGGATAAGGTATAATGAGGTGAACTGGATAGAACTAGCTCAAGGTAGGGATAGGGTGTAATGAGGGGGATTGGATAGAACTAGCTAAATATAGGGCTAGTGGGCGTACTTTTTGTGACTTCATCAATGAACTTATGAGAGTTCCTAGTGCCATATAGTTGGTAAGTAAGCTAGAAATATTTTGGTTTCTTAAACAATTATAGGTTATTTCTAAACACAAATGTTTGCCTTGCTGTGTCACTAATTACCTTAACAACCCCAGGGTAAATTAAATGCTAGATATATTTTTACATAAAACATAGTGCTGTATAAAAGTGGAAAGAGTAACTATTATGAAAATTTTATTTTTAACGAAGTCATAAATAAATGATGTTTGAGTTGTAGCATCTTGTACTGGTGTGGAGAAATAACTGTGGATAAAAAAGAGAGAAGATAGCTGGTGGAAGCGGACATTAAAATAGATGGAAATTAAGTGAAGCAAATAAGTTTAATAATGGACGAGTATAATATATATTTATTTGTTGTGGGTAGTATTATATAAAGTCAAGAGGAAATGTTATATTATATTTCCGAGAAACATATATAAACTAAAATGTTCTATTTATGTTTTATAAATTAATTTAAATCTCAAATGTTTCTTTATGTGCAACCATTTCTAGATACCAAAGTGAGTATAGTTTTTATAAGTGTTTGTGTATAGGTATTATTACTATTATTATTATTATTATTATTATTATTATTATTATTATTATTATTATTATTAATAATAATAATATATATGTATTTAAGCTTTACGCAAGGTAGAGGCGTTATTAACATTTTACTTTTTTGCCGAGAGATAATTTGTAACTTCTTGATTTGAAAAAAATGTTTTAAATTAAACGTTTGTGAAGTTCTTCTATAGTATTTTCAGTAGTACCATATCTAGTGAGGTTTAAACTATTTCGTAGGTAATTTTAGCAATAAACCCCCAATGAAAATGTTTGTGAAGATTCCCAATAATGTCTAATTAGAATAAAAAAATTTAAGTCAAAAGAGTAAAAAAAATTCCCAATAACTTTTTTAAAAGCAAATCAAAACTCGCTTTTACAATATTTTAGCACTGAATGGTAACAGGAAGTCTTACCTTGACGGGTTCTACTATGGTGCAGCTTATAAGATAGGGCCATAGTGTAATCCCTGTCAGGGTAACCTGAGTATACTCTCTTAGGGTGGGGTGGAAGGGGACGCGAGAAAAGGCCTGTGTTTTCGCAGTTTTTATGGCAAAACATTTTTTCGTAGCAAATAAATCAAATATTGCTCCAGTACAAACATAAAGTTTTATTTTATTTACATGTTGAAATCAATCGCAAATTTTTTAAATTAATAAAAAAAGTGTTCATTAAATTCCAGAACACCCTTGACAGATATTAAATAATTTTTGAGCTCATCATGTGAAGAAAATGATATTTTGTGTTTGTACTGAAGCAATATTTTTTTGATTTTGGCTAAGAAAATATTTTGCCCTAAAAATTGCAAAAACACGTCTTTTTTTTCTCGTGTCACCTTTCATGCCACCTTAAGGTGGAGTGTTGGGAGCGCAAGAGAAGGGAATTTTTTTTTCAAAGTGTTTGTAGCAAAACTTTTTTTTTGGCCGAAAATAAATAGAATAATTCTCCAGTAGAAATATAAAGTTTAATTTTTCACATAATGATATCAATCGTTGATGAATATGTCATGAACATATTATCATTAAATGAGAGATTTTTTAAATGAAGAGGAAAAGCTGTCGTTAAATTCCAAAAAATCCCTTACATATATTCAACAACTGTTGATATCACCATGTGAAGAAAATTAAACTCTATGCTTCTACTGGAGAAATATTTTATTTATTTTGACAAAAAAAGTTTTATAAAAAACAAACAAAAAAACTTATCTTTTCTCGCGTCCTGTACACTCCCTAATTAAAAGACCAACTGTACTTTCATTTTTAGAAAACAGAAACTACAAAAGAATTGAAAGAATAAATATCAATTTTCTGTTGTAAACTGAAGAATTCAGAAAGCCGCACTTTGATACGTTTTCCGTAATCTTTTATCTAATTTGCCGGTTAAACTGTTGAGAGACGAGTTTTTAAGTAAATTGAAAGATGGAGAGGGGTGTAGTTAGTATCATTATTATAGCTAATACAATAATAATTAATCTTCCTTTTTCTACTAAAATCGTTATGATCCACGCCGGTAGTTTAATATTGACTTTAGTCCTGTTCCTTTTCAAACCAAGCAGTTAATTCAATTCCGACTCAAGTAGTTTAAATGATTAAAACCTAAACACTTGAACTTTATCATCGGTGAAAACTAGATATAATTAAAATCCACCGCAGGTTTCTCAAGGTCTGTTGATTTTAAGTAGACAAATTATTTCAGCTGAACGACTTAAAGTTAAAAAGGTTAAAATAAAAATAAAAGTAGGGTTTAAAGAAGGTAAGGTTGGAAGAGACCCTTTTCACTCACTTTTAACTCTCGTTGATAAAACTTACAAAAATTTTTTTGCTTCGCACCTTTTGATTGCCTGTTAGTTTAACAGTTTGAACTTAAGTTCTTTGAATCTTCGTTTAGTAAGTTGTATAAGTGTAAGATTTTTTTTGTAAGTATCTTGAAGGGTGAACAAAACAGACGAAACTGCTGGATGTTTTAGAGCAAACACATGTAGAAAATACTTCGATAAGGGGAAACCCGATTAGGTGGCTGCGGTGATAAGTATTTCCCACGTGTTAAGCTTGGTTCGGTGACTTCGAATGGTGCACCTGGGTGGTAGGCAACACAGGCAACCTCACCACTTCTTCCCCTGAATCACACGATGGTGCATATACCTTCCTTGTATGTACCTGTTGTCAGGCAATTCAATGCCTGTTACTAGTCATATATTAACACTCCACTCCACTTGATATGCGCTGAGCTGTCTAATCCCCAGGTATATACAGCGGCAACATTGATGTCTCCAACATAAAGCTCGCTGCGGGGAGATACCTGTCTCTCACCCCCTACAACCCGTATAAACTTTATGCGTAGATTTGAATAACCCTATATATATATATTCATGTACCAAGTCACGTGATCTTCAATTGTATAACACGAACGGGTAATAAGACGTGGTGCTAAAAATATATGTTCTTCATCTGTCACACTATAACATAATATATAATATCAATACCTATAAAATAATACAAATAATAAATGAGAATGTTATTAATCTTTCCCGATAAAAATAGGTGTAGATTTTCTAAAAGGTGTTCAAAATGTCCATTCATAAGAAAATCATGGTATAGACTATAGATTGTACAATTATTTTAGAATCAAATATTTTTGCCCTTTAGTTTATTTATTTTTTTATTAATAAACAAACCAATACTAAATAACATATCGTTATTAATCATCAACAGCTGCGTCGTATCCAAATTTTCTTTCCTGTTCACCAATAACGTATTTTGATATTAATTAAAATTGTGTTAATCAACATATGTGTTTTACTCCCGTAACATTTTCAAAGGGCCAAACACTAGATACGAATATACCCCTAAGGCGCTCCTATAGAACCAGAATATGGCCTCCACCTCTAACCCCTTTTTACCACTCTCTCCTCACATGTGTTCAAAGAGTTGCTTACATTTGATAAAAATTGTATACAAAATCATTTTAATACTAAACATGTGAATACAAACTTATTTTTACTTAACTTATAATGATGTATGGAAATATTTTCTCTTTTAATATCCCAAACTATTTAAATTTAATGATTTCAATCGTGTTAATCAAGGTCTAACAAAATAAATGTATAATTCAAGATTATGTTTATATTCTCATGGGAATTCGTGTAGTGCATTTAAAGTTTGGTATATTTTCTTCATATATATTTCTAAACCTTCCGATATAAAGGCGTTTCTTCTATTAGAACTATCCAGTAACCAGGAATATTAACACTCAAATACGTAAACAGGCCATATTCACCTAAATATTCGAATGCGTAAAGACAATTTTGAAAAGAAAAAAAAAAAATCACCTCGACCAGTTAAATAAAATATCCCGAAAGGACAGAGACAGCCTTTTAGAATTTGTCGACGACAAAACAGCACACGGGTGTACATTTGTCGACCTACATTGAAGCGAATTGGAAAGTTTCCCGGGGAAGAGGATAGCGGAATTCACACAGTTGAGTAGCGAACCATCGAAATAAGGAATGTTTCGAGGAATTGCGAATTCTTGAACGATACACTCGTGAAAAAACCGAGGAAAGTTTCGTGTGAAGTGCAGATATTCAAATGATTCATTTTATCCTTAATGAAGCACATATTCAAGAGCAGTGTTAGATGCCAAGCATATTCAAGAGCAGTGGGGGATTTCAAGCATATTCAAGAGCACTGGGGGATGTTAAGCATATATGCACGTATCAGCTAAGACTAAGACCCACACAGGCTTACATGTAGTCAAAGGCATCAGTCTCGTGTTGTCTTATTTTTCAGTGATGGGAAGGAATGGGTTTGAGTCTCAACCGGGTGCACTGAGAATGTTTTCCTTTAAATTCTACCGTCCTAGTTCCTGCCTCACTAATGTAGATTATGTCATTTGATGAAATGTGATGATATTTTTTTATATTATGTTTCTACAACAATGTATATTATTTTGATCCAAATATCTTTGAAGTTTTGTGTAAAAAAACTCCATTTTTAGGCACCTAATGAAGCGATAAATTCTGTGCAGTGCATCATACAATTTATTTTAAATTTGCCATTCAATAATAAATATTTTATATTGCATAAATGTATGATTAATATAAACACAACACATAAAATAAAATAAAATCCCTTATTGTCAATTTTTTTTACAAATTATTGAACTTGTTCTAAAACAACTTTTATATTTTATAAGGAGGTTAAACATATTTTAAAATTAGTTCAAACGCACAGAACAACATTACTTCAATCGTTTAGTATTTGTAGCATTTAAAATTTATCTTATAAGAACTATACATCTTCATGGAACTGTGCCAGTAATGTTAAAAAAAAACACGTTGATTTAATGGTCATGTGACATTACCAATTTCTGCCATATTATCTGGGCCATCTTAACCCCTCTTTTTCTTGTCTGGACACGAGAAAACCTTATTTTTCATTTCGTTTATTTGAACGTTTTGGTACAAATGGCCCAATATATATATAAATAAATATATATGAAGGACAATGTATTTGTTTTAGTATTATTACCGGCATTCTTTGTACTCAAGCCGGTTCTCACAAACCACTTTTATCAAACTGGAGGAGAAAATATTATGATGAATGCAGTTATAAATTGTTCGAATTGTTCCGCCCAATTGAGTAGATATCTTATAGAACCTTTTTGAGAATGGCAGTAATGAAGCTTAAAAACTTATATAATAATCCTCAACCATCTTAACATTTTATGGCTAGATCTCTATTTATTCACATCTAACTTAAAATGATAACTTGACATCTCACCTAAAATGACATTGAAATAAAATTAATTTTATCTTTTTATTGGAAAAAATAAATTGTGAAACTGGATATACAATGTTTTTGACGTTTCTCTGCATCCTATTTTTCGTGAATCATATTTATGAAAATAATAATAATTTATAGACCCGCATCGGTGGTCGCGTGTTCTAACGCGCTATTCTCGCAGTAGAGCAGAATGTCGATGACGGAGAGATAGAGGTAAAAATGTTGGTTGGGTGCACAGAGGGTGGTTTTCCAAAAATTGTTTTCCACCCTTCCTACAAGCAAATTCGGTTACACTTCCTATTAATATAACCTCCCTAATCCCTTTAACGTAATTAGTACATAAGCTTATAAATCGAACGGGTGGTAAAACGCGGTGCTAAAAAAAATCATACTAATTTATAGAAATAACGAACCATAATATTTTTAATTAATACTAGGTTTCTGGACGTCAACAATGCGTCTCAGAGTTCCAGTATTCAGCCTCCTTTAGCGATAAAATCTGAAGCACATTTTCATACAAGACCTATTTAAAATACTCATTTATTTATTTCTTCTGTTTGAGTTTCCCTGGATCTATGTCAATTTTTCAATTTGTTTGTTTGCGGCAAATTCTTTTATTGCTATTTGCATTTTATTTTATTTTGATGAAACTATCTCTTTTTTTTTTTTTTTTGTATGAGCGTGATAATTTTTATTTCCACTTCACTTAACCTTTGATTTAATTCCTCGGCGTTTTGACTTTCTTTGCGCTTTTTTTATCCGAAAACTTCAAAACTATGTTTTTATCTTTTATAGCCACGTTCTTTGTAGTTGGAATTTTTTTTCTTTTATTTGTATCAACTTGCTTGCTTTTATTCATGTTCATTCTTTACCTTAATCTTTTTATGCAAATTATCTTACCTTTGTTATTTATCTTTATCTCGTTATACTATTATTTGCCATCTATCTTGTTTGTGCGACTATCTACCTTCTTTTTCTTGCTATCCCTCTTGGCTTAGCTATTTCTCTTTCTTTCTTCATCGCGTTATTTACTATCTCTCTATCTTCTGACCTTCTCTTCCTAATGTTTTCCTTCTAACCCTATTGCCTTATTCTCTATCTTAATCATATTATTATTATTATTTATTATTATTATTCCCTTGTTTTTGTGTTTATCTACCTCCAATTTGTTTCTCTTCCTTTCTTCATAATTTTTTTATCATGCAATTAGTTTCTGTTCTTCTCTACATTCGGTTTCTCGTCACCCCCCTGCTTTTATTATCATTTCCCTATTTATCTTACTTTCACATCCGTAATTCCTGTCTCTCTAATTTTCCAAACATTATCATTATGTCTTTTTTTAGTTTAGTACTGACTGAATTAAATCTCCTATCCCCACCTGCAGTTGACCTATCTTTTCTTTCTTTAAACTTCTACGTGATTCTTCTACGACCTGTACTTGTATTCCCAGTTTCGAGCTATATTCCTACTTCCTCTGTTCTTCCATTATTTAATCTTAGTTCCTCTGTTTCTTTTTCTCCCACGCTTACTATTGATACCTCTCTAACTGCCAGTATCACTTTAAATTAAAGTCAAGTCCTCATAGAAACCTACCAAACTTTGACTAGAGGGCCTCTAATATCTTCACTTGTAATTAGTTATTAATCGTTCTCTAATCGTCCCTTAATTATTAGGCCTAATACCTCGTATTTCCTCGTTCGTCTGGTTTATGTTGTCTGATTGGTGAAAATTCTGTTCTATCCGAAACATCCGCCTATTTACAGTGTTTGGATACACTGAGAAAAGTGGAACATCTTTGCCCATCAAAGAACTAAACAATCAACTACACATTTCCTAGACTGCCATTAAAATTATATATTTGCTAATATCTCGGGAAATATTTGGTTTATAAAAAATACATTTCAAATAAAAGATTTTTTACTTTAATATTCCTACAACTTTGCAATGACAAGTTATTTTGTATCTCAAAGAGTGTCGGAGATGTTATCAAAATTAATATTGCATGCTTATGTAAAGTACCCTTAAAGGAGTTTTCATGGAAAAATGTGATTTGCCATTTTTTTGTAATGTTAAACAGTACCTAGACATAAGTTTTAATAAAAACTGTTAAAATCTATTTTGAAAAAGTAGACCTTTTCTCTTTTCGCCATCAAGTAAACTACCCTTAATTTTAGAGTAATATATCTAATTTCTTCTGTGGAAACCATATACTCGTATAGCAAGTTTTAGCCCGATTGGTAAAATGGTTTAAGATCCAAGCTGAGATGCAGACACACAGATACAGCACCGGGTTCGAGGAGTCATAAAACGTCGACATCCATAAATATTTCTAATTTTGATTTTTTTTTAACGATCATCAACGTAAAGTGACCAGAACAATTAAACAAAATTGACTAAAGGTGATCATAGAATCTTTAAAAGTGGTCATAACTTTTCAAGAATGTGTGCAGATATTTGAAAAAAAAGTTAAGCTCAAACTTGATTTACAAAATAAATTTGTAGGATAGTTTAGGTTTTTATAAATCAAAGAATGATATTATTAAATACCTTTTTCATTTTAATGTTCTTTTAACTGTTGTTGGCTTCTTGTATTGATTTCCCCCCCTTTTTTTAGGTATACTTGGCAAATACTTTATTGCAAATTGTTCTTTTGCAAAGCCTTATGTTCCGGAAATTTTTAACTAATACCCGCTTGGCTGGCCGCATAGTCTAAGACGTCACTCTCTTAAGAGACTGGGCTACCGATGACGGGAAGATCGCTTTCTTTTTATCATGGTCGTGTGTACTGAGCGTTTTTTATAAATGGTTTTCCGCTTCCTCACCACGTAAATGCTACTACACTGCCTTCTAGAATTCAACCTTCCTCAACCCTAACACATAAAGCTAATGACGTAGGTATAGGGTAGGTAAGAGGGAACATACTAACGTTAAGGTGGAGAAAGCGTTGTAAATTAAAGTTCACCCCTCCGAGGTACGAACCCTATACCCCCTTATAGCTAAATCAGACTAGATGAGCCTGCCACCTAATCCGCAAACTCATCGATGCTGTTACTCTTATTTCCTAATATAAACAATTTCCGGAATTATGTTGTGTCAGTTTCGACTTTAAAAATGTCTTAACATATGTTTTTCATAATATTAATTGTAACACAAGTGAGATACGAGCTCTATGCCTCTATTTTTAAACGTGAACAAGTAAAAAAGAAAGCAAAAAATGTAAAAGAAGAAGCGCGCAATGAACGTGTAACAAACCACTTTGACGACATGTTAATGTGAAAGATTTCTGCGCCTCGCAATTAGACTACCTGCAGGTTTAATTAAACTTTAGTTAGATTTACATTTACATTAGACTTTATTTTGATCTTGTGTGAACCTTTTGAATGAATTAAATGCTATATCTTATCGCTGAATATTTAAACTAGTTACTTGCAAGTACTATAGTACCACGACCCGCAAACAGAGAAAACTACGATTGTATCAGCTTCATTGTGCTTGATAATCACATGATCAATATTTGTTTTTTCGTTGAGAAATTGAATTTTTCTACTAAGAAAGATAAAATTACATTTTCAAAAATTAAGCTAAAACAGAGTATAATGACAACTGTGGTATATCATTACTAACAACAGGCTATACAATTTTATCTAACATAATTTTAATGAGATTGACGCCATATGTAGGAGAAATAATTGGGGATCATCAGCGTGAATTTTGACGAAATAAATCAACAACATATAAGATTTTTACTATTCGGCAAATATATAAAAAAAATTGGGAATGAAACATGACGGTTCATCTTATTATACATCGATAAAAAAAGGCAAATGATTCAGTTAAAAGAAACAACTTAGATGATATTTTAGTTAAGTTTGGGGTACAAAAAAACTTGTCAAGCTGATACGTGTGGCAGGGTTGCATGTCACTTATTAGAAAGTTTTGAAATACATAATAGGTTGAAACAAGGAGATGATGCACTTTCCCCATTACCTTTTAATCTAGCCTTTAGAGTATGCTATTAGGATGATGCAAGAGAGTAGGAAAGTGTTGACATCAAACGGTACATTGCAGATATTATGATACACAGATTATTTAGCTTTGTTAGGTAATAGTAAGGAAGCTGTTGCAAGAAATGCAGACCCTTTACTAGAGGTTAGTAAGAGAATAGGTCTAGAAGTGAACGCTGTACATACCAAGTATATGTTAACAGAGAGAACACAGATTTGGGTCGATAATTTAAATATTACTTCGAACAACATGGTTATTGAGTTACAATATTTAAAGAAAATTTCTATAAGCAATAACGATATTAGTTTGGAAATTATGTAAAGCATACAGTAGGGAAGTGCTATCACTCGATCAGTAAGTTGTCTCGCCTTTTGTCAAGGAATGTAAAACTCAGAATATACAAAACAATAACTTTACCGGTTGTTCTCTTTGGGTGTGAAACAAGGCATTTTAGCTTACATGACGAAAACAAATTTAGGGTGTTAGAAAACAAGGGGCTTAGGAAGATATTTGATCCAAAAAAGAGATGAGGTTACTGGGGAGTAGAGGAGTTCACATAATGATGAGTTACATACTCTATACTAATAACAAGACATTGTTAGGATAATCAAGTCTCGTAGATTACGGTGGGCAGGACACGCAGCGCAAATGGTAGATTCTAGAACCTTGTTCAGGGCACTAACTGGTAAACCCAATGGGAAGAGGTCATTGGGAAGAACTAAACGTAGATGGGGGATAACATTAGAATTAACCTGAAAGCGATAGGGTGTAATGAGGTGGACTGGATAGAACGAGCTCAAGATAGGAATAGGTGACATAATTTTGTAAGTGTGGCAATGAACTTTCAAGTCCCTGGTGATATAGATTAGGTAAGTAAGAAAGATAATCACACTGTCTTAGTTAATATAAACCAAATTAACGTAAACTATTAGGACCTTTTTCTTATTCTTGTTTAATTTCGCACTAATAACATTAAAAAAGATCGCGGTTATTAGTTTCAGCAAATATGTGAATAACATTGTTACTAACTTTAGAGGATCAACCTATTTCCATATTCCCTATATGATTAAAATAAAGATCAAATTTATTTTGCAAAACCAAAAGTGCTCATCCATTTTGTTGCATCTTTGTGTTTTGGTTTGTAACTACATTTAAAAAACCTACTATAGTTTCTATAATTGAGATGATTTTCAATAGGGTCCTTTATATTTTGATAATAGACGAAGTTAATAAAATAATATTGGGCTCGAAGGTTTAAATTTGAATACTGAAGATAGTTTCCTTACAAACACACATACCAACAAATACCAACGGACAACGGCACGGGGTACACACCTTTTACGTTTTTGACTTCAATATGAAGTTAGATTGAAGATAAACTTTTTAAATATATAGATCTCAGTCTTATATTTTATAAAATATAAAATTTTATGTGGGTTTCAACATAAATATCCGCAATTGAACTTATTTTACTGATGCACATCGGCGAAAATGGAATTACTAAGAATAAAGCACACGCATTTTGCTTTTGCACCGCGTCTTACTACCTGTTTAGGTTGTGCGCATATGTACTGATTACGTTAATAAACTAGTAGTGGGTAAGGTTTAAGATAGAGGAAGTTCACCCGCATTTGTCTGGAGGGAGAGTTAAAAATCATTTAGGGAAAACTATCAGTACACTCAACCGGGATTATAACCCCGATCTCTCTGTCATCCAAAGCCTAGTAAATTGTGGGAGTGACGCCTTAGACCATGAGTCCACCTAAGCAGGTCACACACACCTTGATTTACGCTGAAACGTATCGTTAGGGGTGTACAATGCATAAACTTATCTGTAATACAAGATAATTATATCATCGCTAGTGACATTTATTTTCAAAATAATATTAAAGTTTGTGATTTATAAATAGATATATAAAAATAGTATATAACAAGACCAATAATAAAATAAACCATACATATAGTAATGGTCCCCAATCTAATTTTGCCTGTGACGTATTGTAACGGCTCATATTTCCCTCCCCAACTAAAACAATCACTTCTGCTTCCATACACACGCGCGCAACGCAAGACAAGAGCAGTTTTAGCGGTTCCGCGGCCAAACCATTTTTAATCGGAGATTCCATTGGAGAACGAAATTCCATCTATTTGTTGGATGGTGACAGAGCCCCACAAAAATGTACAGTTGACTGAATACAACACTGAAAAGATTAAAAATATATATAGATATAAGTATGTTTCATCATATCATAAGCGTGATGTGTTATGTGTGCGTGATTCAAAACTAAATATTATAGAGCAGCGTTTTTCAACCAGTGCTCTGCGGGAGTTTGGGGAAGATCAAAAAGAAGTGAGGAAAATTTTTAAATCCAGAGAGATACTTTTTTTTTTACCAAGTCCAACCTTACTTGTGCTGTTAGATTTGTTGACATTAGTAAACAGGCCTAAAAACTAGTGTTTAATAATTTACTTCCAACATCCCTTTAAGTTGGGATAGATGGTAAATCGAATTAAGATAAATATTTTTTTGCAGTTTTTTTTACAAAATCTTTTGGTCCGAAATAAATCAAATATTGCTTCAGTAGATAAGTTTAGTTTTATTTCATACTTATCTTAATATCAACAGATTTTAGTGGGTGACCTGGCGGTATAGGGGTAAGGTATCAGACTTCTGTGCTGGGGGTCCGGAGCTCAATCCTCGGTCCCGGCACAGATTTATCTGATTGTCAAACCCTTCCCTCACCTCTGACAAGACGTGTATTGATCACAACTTGTGAATGTGTGGAATGCCAGGCCTCCACCGTGGTTCGGATCCCACGTTAAACTGTAGGTCCTCCATTTCATCTCACAATCACCCTAACATTACACATTAGCGTAAGTGCGTATAACCCGAACGGATAGTAAGACGCGGTGCTAATAATAATAATAATAATAATAATAAATAATAATAATAATAATAATAATAATAATAATAATAATAATAATAATAATAATAATAATAATAATAATAACAGTTCTTGAATATTCATCACGTATATAATGGCACTTGAACAACTCTCTTTCCTTTCATTTAAAAAAGTTTATGTTCATACATTACTATGATAAATATTCAACAAATATTTAGATTACTATGTGTAGAAACTTAACACCTGAAAGTTTCAACTGAAGTAATTTTCAATTAATTTTAACCAAAAATGTGTTTACGGACTTTAACTAGCTTTCTATTCCATCCCCACCTTAGTGTTTTGGTAATAACTCTCTATCCCATTTTTACATTTATTACACGCTTCGGTGGCCGCATGGTCCAAGGAATCACTCTTGCAGTAGACTAGACGGCCGACGACAAATAGATAGAAGTTCGAATCTCAGTCGGGTGTATTTACGTTTTTTTTTCCAAAATGGGTTTTCACTATCCCTCCACTCAAATGCGGATACATTTCTTCTAACTATAGCCTTCCTCATCCCTAAAACCATCAGCGTAGTTAATACATACGTTTATAAAGGATAATAAGATGCGGTGCTAAAATAAAATTCTTCATACTGTTCTTTATTCTAGCATTCACTTTCATCCATTCTAAACAATAATTTTATTTATTTATTTGAGGTATTTAACCTGCACTTTCTGAACCGATTGATCATATCAGCACACGAGAATTTCTATGACCGAGAATGAGAGGGCCTAGCAATTTTGCAGGGAAAGGTATTTTCACATTCCTTCTAAGGTTCTTTCACATGCCACAATCAACACGGGGCCGACGGCTTTACTTCCACTCCGAAGGAAGCTGTGCTACGGATTTTATCACTCAAGAAAATCTTTTAGCCCTGGCTGGGTTTTAATCCACGAAAAAACATTATTAAGTTAATTATTATTAATATAGTTGAAGATTTAATTAAATTCAATCTTCCTGATAATTTACGGAATGTAATGTCAATATTGGATGTTATTTTAACCTGTTGGGTCCCAGTGCTGGTATAAAAACGTACATCATGTTCACCCAGAAATGTAGCAACCTTACCTTGACGGATTAAATTATGGCCCTATTTTATAAGCTACACCATAGTGGAATAATGTAAGGTAAACTTGCTATCTTACAGAATAAACAAAGGGTTCAACCAACACAGTACCCTAACTTATACATCTGCCAAAGTTTTATGTTGAATGAACATGCAGTATAACTTCCTTGAGCACATCCATATTTACAGGCAAGCGCGTGACGCTATGGAGTAGAAATCTCTCTCTCTAAAATATACAAACAGCATCTGATTAATAATTTACCATCTTGATTTGACGCCATCTTAGAGATTTAATTTTATTATAAATCAGAGAGAGTCCCAAGATAGTTTAAAGGTCATTCACGCTCTAAATTTATTTCACTCCTCGTCGTTTAAATAGATTGCTGAAACCTCAATTCATGGAATTTTAACGTCAACATAAGTTACGTTAGTTGACGTTAAATATGCATAAACTTTTTAATGACTTTTTTTGTAGTAAACTAATATTCTCTAACGTTGTGTTTTGTTTTCAGCGGAAGATGTTACTAGATTATTAACTTATTGTGACGTGTCTTGCTTACTTACTCGTCCGGGCTATAAGCGCATTTAATAACGCTTATGTGGTAAGGATGATTAAGCTATGATTTTAGAGACAATATATCTGCACGTTCGTGGAGGTAGAGTGCGAAGAAATATAGGAAAAACCACCAGAATGCAATTCGAACCCTTTCCTCCCCGTCACTGACAAGTCATTCTAGACAAGCCTGACATGTAGGCCGCATGTCCACAGATGTGGGCGGCTAAATAAATATATTTATGTGTATATATTTATTTGTACATTTCAATTTATATACGTGGATATTTTTACACGTAAATATGACAATATATATATATGTTCATATATTTATATGTGTATATGTATATATTTATATAAATAATATATATTATCTACAGATTAAATATATATATATATAATATAATATATAAAATATATATATATACATCTTTACTTTTTGTGTGTATAAAGTTGTCGTCTAAGTAAACACTCAAATCTATGAGTCATCGTTTAACATTTATTTTCAACCTATATTTTTTTAATTTTACTATGCCACTTATTAAGAAATCTGTCTGAGTTAACAAACCATAGCATGAAATGGATCCAGGGCCATCAGAGTCGAAGCCGGGTGATTTAATGAACTTCCTTGGCTGCAACAAACATGAGCGTAGAACCTATTCACAAAACAAATGAGGAGAGATTCCATTACGCTTTTATTCCTGACCGTGCAAAACACGGGGAGAGTTTCAGAAAACGTTCGAAAGGTACAGGGAAAAAAGCGGAAAAGTCGCATTATAACACATTTTCCGGGACAATGACTTATATTAATCAAACCCGATAAGGACCTCAGCAAATACTATTTTTGTTTTTTTATATTAATCTAGATATGTCACAGACCTCTTTAAACTATTAGTCTAAATTCTATTATAAATATATCATGATTGTTTAACTATGGATTTAAATGTTCGCTAGTGCAGAACAGATCACGTGACGAACAATAAGCCAATCACAAGATTTCCTCCTTATCGGCGTGAGCTTTTCCGCTAAAGTTCACGCCCGCACTGTAGAGCTAACAGCAAGCAGACAGCTCTGTTGGCCGTTGTGAGGAGATTTGTGCCACGACACAGCGTAATTTGAAAAAATCCATCGGGAGAATGAACTAAAATATATGTTTATCCACTAGAAAATAAAATATGTTGGTATTCAGCTATTTTAAGCTTGCGTTGCAATGCATCATGGGTCAACTTAAAGTGTGTGAATTGCTGCGCTACTCAAGTAAATTCTGTTTTCTATTTTCGGCGAACGTGTGAATCAAGCTTAATAAGTGGCAGCACTAACTAAATTTGAGCTAAAATTGGACTTTCTGCCTTTTTACCGTGTACCCCTTCATTTGTTATTTTCAAGTAAGAGATAAAAAGAAAATTGGAAAGGAAGTAATTCTGTGGAAAGATTGACAGGCCTGTTGTTTATTGGGTTTTTTTTTTGTAAGGTGTGCCGTGGTCTTTGAAATAGATGAACTAAATTGATTATCTGGGCGCTGTTTTGTTTCACCATGTTGAGGGAATTTCATTGATCGAGGATAAATATGGTATGTTTATTTGTAGATTTAATCTTCCTGACTCACCTCTATGGGATCGCGGGATGTTTAGTGCTCGTCTAGTCAGATTTTCCCGGTGATAGTAAGGTTGGGATTCAAATACCGGTCGAATAAACTGAGGATATTTTTACTATCTGTTTACCTACTCTCATTCTGAAAGAACTTTGGTACTTTTCTTCTAAATTCTACCTTTCTCATAATTTCCCAATTACTTTTTCCTCTTAAATCCACCTTCCTCATAGTAACCCTACTACCAATCAAATGTAGGTACTTTTCCTCTTAATTATACATTCTTAATACCTACCTTATTTCCAACTATCATCATCATCATCATTATTAACTGTTTTCAGCCTGTGGTCAATCTAGTAAAATACCTTCGTCTTCTTCTAACATCCTAAAAATGTTTTTCTTTATTTTCTTCCATTCTTCTCCTATCACTTCAAGAGAATGCGAGTAGATTTCTTCTAAATTATACCTTCCTCATATTTACCCTAATTAACTATATCAACACGGGCTTAAGGGGACGTAATATAAACTTATTTAAACCAGAACATATCACTTTTGACTTGAATAACTAACAGCAATAAAACATTTGAATGGAAATAAATCCATTAGTACCCATGGTGGCTGTGAGGATTAAGGCGTCAGACTTGCAATATACTAGATCACAGGTGACTGAGAGATCATGGTTCAAATCTTGACAGGGTGTAATGCTGCAGGTGATTTTCCACGTGTAATTTATCAATACACGGTTATCTTATTCTGTCTATAAGCTAGTGAAAATGCACCTTCTTTAATTTACATTTATTTTCCTCATATCTCATGAGTTAAACAATTTATAGCATTGGTTTTTTTTACACAATATTAAAAACTTATCTGAATAGACGGAAAAATAAGCCCAAACAGGTTTATTTATTATATACATATACATTTTATGTATATATATATATATAGGTGTGCACACATATAGTGGACCTATTTCGGAATATTTGATGTATAATATATATAAATATATATTATATATGAGTGCACACATATATTGGACCTATTTCGGGATATATAATATTATATATATAATAGCCCGTACAAGAATATACAGGCCCAAATAGGTTTGTATACAGCCTGAACTAAGCACAAATGGATATATATATATATAAATATATATATAAAATATTATTGGCAAATGCATTAGTCATTAGGCCGGTCTTAGCATAACGGTGACCAAGATTTGAAAGCAAGACACATTGGTTCAAACGCAGGCTATATATATATACTTGTTAGTTTGTATTTTATTGTGGAATTCAAAATCATGTTCTATAAGATTCACTTAGGAAATTTAATATATTTTTAGAGTACTACTTTTACTAAGTTAAAATCTATATGGTTTCTTTGGTAAGCTTTTAAGAGCTGTCCAAATATTTGTTGACAGATTTCTTATTTTGTAAGCCCCATAGACTTTTTCCCTTCATATTATTAAAGTATTACTCGACAAAAGTTCAAGTGGGAAACCCTAGCCCACTTAATGTCCGGCAGTGAAAGAGAGAGAGAGAGAGAGAAAGCGAGAGGAAATAAGAGTTATAAGCTCCCTTGGACTTTTTTCAGATAGTTAAAAAGTAAAATAAAAGGAAGCAAGGAAGGATTAAGAAAACTACATGCGAAGAATTACTTCGTACTATGAGCTTGAGATAAGAAAGTTGATTGAAAATATTATTTTATTTGCAATACCTAGACAAGCCATTAATACATAATTTAATTAATACCTCTTTATTGTAGTTATTGTTTACAAGAGAAATATAGAGAAATAACTTGTGATTATTAAAAATATTTATCGAGATTATGATTACAGTTTTTTTTTTGTGTGCAACAGATTTCTATATAAGATTAAATTGTATAGTACACAGCACAGACTTTCTCTTAATTTTATCTCTGAAAATAAATGTATGTTCTTAAAGTTCGTAAGATTTGTGAAACGAGGTGATATACATTGTTGAAGAACCACTCCATCAAAAAGCATAAATGAAATTATATACGCTAGTACGGAAACGTTGAGAAAAGAGAAAGATTGTTGTCCACCAGAGAGCATAACATCATAATCAATAATTGTTTCCAACCCATGGCCGAATCACTTTAGTAAAATGCCTCCATCTTCCACTATACTTTCGCCGTCTATTCTCCTTTAATTTCTCCTATTCTTCTTCTTTCACTAGAATATTTTCTGTTATCTCCCCCTCCCATCTCTTTCTTAGCCTCCCTTGCAGTCATTTTCCTACACACGTAATTTCCATCATTTTTTTTGGGCATTATCTCTCTTCCCATCCTCATTACATGCCCATACCATCTCAGTCTTGCTTCCTCTACTATCTCATGTACTCCTTGTACCCCAACTCTTTCCCGATTAACTTCATTCCTAATCCTGTTTCTCCTCGTGACAGCTAACATGCCCCTAACAAACTTCATTCCCAAGGCCTTCACTTTCCTAGTCTCTCTTACATTCATTGTCCATGTTTTTGCTGCATATGTGACAATTGGTACAAAGTACGCCCTATACAATACTTCCTTACACTTCGAGGGCATTTCTCTTCTCCGTAGCAGGTCTCTTACACACCTATATAACAACTCTCCCTGCTGTCCTCTTTTCATTAGATCCATTCTACTTCCACCTTTTCCCTCAGCTTCCAAGATATCTTACGTTCTGTAATTTTCTCAGCTCTACTCCATTGAAATTTATAACTTTACTAGGTCTTATCCTCTAACTTGTCATTACCATAACTTCACACTTGGCCATGATAGATTTCATTCCATCAAGTTTTTCCCACATTCATACCTTCTTTCCATCAACTGTTGTATGGCAAAGATCAAGTCTACTATAGACCTCTGTTCCATAAATCCATGCTGTTCCACTCTCCACCTTCCTTTCATTGTATTTATTATTATTGTTTGTACAATGGCAAATCAGCTTTATCCTCTTCCTGTCTCATTTATTGAAAATATGTATTATAACTTCCTTTTTCCAGTCTTCCGTTACCTTGATATCCTTCCAAATCACTCTCAATATTCTGCATAGCCATTGTATACCTATTTCACCTGCAGCTCTTATCATTTTTACAGTCAGTTCGTCCACACCCGGTACTTTTCTTTGTTTCATCCTTTTTAATGGGGTCTCCATCTTTTTCCATGTGGGACATCCTTCCTCCTCTTCTGCTATTCCTTCCTGCTCCTTTGTTTCACTTTCATTCCTTTATTTCCTCTTCCGGTTTGAGTGTCTTCTCAAAATACTTCATCCATAGTGCCTTGTATTCCTCTCCTGACTTTAACAGTATTCCTTCTTTATGCATCATTCTAACTTATTGTCTTTTATCTCTCCTCCACTTTCTCACTCACCTATATAAACCTTATCGCTTCCTTCCACGTCCCATTCCAGCATTTCTGTCTATTTTTGCATCCAATAGTCCTGACTTCCCGTAAAACTCGCTTTGCTCTTTTCTTCTTCCTCCTAAATTCTTACTCTGTTTCCTCATTCCTACTCTTAAAGCTACTTCTGAATGGTTTATTCTTCTCCTCCCCTGCTTCCTTCACTTTGTCGTTACACCGTGGAGTCTCCTTCCTCTTTCTCTTATCACACCTCCGCTGCAGCTCCCACCACACTGTTCTTAAACCTTTACCATGCAACCTCTGCACTTTGAATTTCATTCTTGAGCATAACAATCAATTTAAATGGTCTAAAGAGCTCCATTAAAACCTTATATTAGCTTATAGTTCAGAAACTATTAGTTTTTTATATATATATTTTTTAAATAAAAGATTTAAATTTTTAATGGTACTAAAACTTTACAATGATAGGTTATTTATCATCCCAAATAGTTGCTGAGATAAATGATCAAATTAATATTAATAAAATTAATTAATAAAATATTAATAAAATATTAATAGAATAATTGTATTTTTATATGTCCATGAGCTCATACATATTCAAAATAAAGCACTAAAAAGTACATAGGTACTCTTTCATTGACGGCTAAAAAGTGAAAGTATACTATCAAAGAGTAATATAAAAAACTTACTTAAATATAACAAGATAATTTACATGGATTTAAAATAAATATTTGAAAATTGTCAATGCTCTAATTTTTAAAAGGTTCGTCCCATTTCGTTTATTTTAACATTTATAAATGTATTTATCATAGATACCAACATAGGTGACTACGCAAACTGAACATAAAGTTCATCTAAGCCAATAAGGGGGAGGTTGGGATTGTAGTTTCAGTTGAGTGTACTTGGGGTGTACTTTATCACCCAACATCTAAGTTATACTATTGAAATAAGGAACTTCTAAAACATCAAAATATATAGTTACATCTAGATCTAAAAAATTGTTTAAGATATTTCCTATTTAAAAATAAAAATAAACATGAATCAGATTTAAAATAAAACATTTCATTTCAATAAATACATATTAGGAACTTAACAAACCCCAATTCTTAAAAAAAAGTTATTTCGTAATGGAAAATATATTTTTTTAACACAGCGTCTTACTAACTTTTCGGATTATCAGCAAATGTACTATCTAAGCTAATATGCTAGGGATAGTGATTTTAGAATTTAGAGGAAATATGCCCACATTTGTTTGAATAAAAAGAGTGGAAAACCATGCAGAAAAAAACAATCTCAATACACCCGAACCGTATTCGAACCCCGATCTACTCCGACATAGGTGGTACGGTCTATTGCAAAAGTGATGCCTTAGATCAGTCGACCATCGAAGCGGGTGTCATAGGAGGACGTCCCTTTATAGTTCGCGTATGGAAAAAATTAAAAAAAGGAATTATTGAAATACTTAATATCTCTTCCGCATACCAATTCATAAAAAAAAACTCGTTCTAACAATAGGTAAAACGAACTAGTTTATCTTGCTTGTCGGTTTCATCCGTTCGACTGTGCAATTTGTATCGTCCATTGAGTGGAATGGACGGAGAGAATATACCTCTGTGCTGAGTTTTAATTAACTTCATTTGACTAAAATCAGTGGTTAAATTGGCCGGGTATGGAAGCGCTACACGGTGTATTGCAATACCTAAAAAAAAGTGACATTATTAAATTTGCGTTAAAACCTTTCAGTAAAAAAAACAACTTCTGTTGTTATTTCATATTTTGCACAGCTATTTTTGTATTGTTGTGAGAAATATGGTATTTCCGTAGTTTTGTAGTATGGTTTAGACAATATTCTAATTATTAATAGACAGTGGATTCGATGTATGGTCAACATTACCATCAACATGCAACAAATTGTCCCCAAATGACGTCATGCCTACATAGATCTATTGGACGCAGGGGTGGTTACGGATGAGCGTTTATTCACTATTATGTCTCCTAGATTATCTATTATCGCTCAAAATAGTTTGACGAGTCCAAAAGGAATACACTTTATTTAATTTCAATTAGTTGGATTATAT